>CM076581.1:1150648822-1150881498 GCA_034641835.2 Pinus albicaulis
TTGGAATATTACAGTCCTCCCCTCCCAAATGTTTCTTGTCCTCAAGCAACTGCAAGGATAGAACTGAGAAGTTGCTCCCAAGGCATGGAGACTGAAAAGTGTTGGGAAAACATCTTCCGTAAATGGATCCTCCATCCCCAAGCAATCATCCAAACAAAGTGAGTCACCTCCCAACATGGCAACCCCTGAAAATCTCCTTCCACCTCAAGCTCCGGAAATGAAGGTGGGCTGAAAATATGAACATGGTAAGCATCATAGCTCACCCCATGCTATCCTTCTCTCAAATTATGATAAGTTTAGAGTGTGCGTTGATTTTGGGCTGCAAAAGTATTGCCCTCAAATGGAAAAGTGAAGAACAATCCTCCAAAGAGTTCTCCTCCAACATTGAAGAACAAGATGGCCCAAAATGTTTCATCCATGATGAATAGGACATGATCATAATAGAAAATCCTAATGAGAATTTTGCTGCAAGTTTGACATGATGGTACATGGCACAAACAATGTCTCGAAAGGACACAACACAGTCTCATCCACTGCAACTTCAGAAAGTAGTATGGCAAGTAACATACAAGAATCATCACATCTACTAATGAATAGTAAATGGCTGGATGTAACAACAATACATGATTAAGCACTTTCCCATGGTTATACAATGGATGACTATCAAGTCCATGGTCCACCTCAAAAGAGAACACATATGTAGCTGTGGTGGCCATATCTCCTCCCATGTTCCCATTAAAACATGTAGTGCATAAAATGTGGGATTTTTCTCCCCTCAAGGACACATCCAACTCATGCGTCTTTCTCATAATCACACTTCTCATACAAATCTGATCCATATAAGCAAATGAAGTCATGATCAACAACAAAATGAGGAAAATGTTGAAGGTTTCATGTGGTGCAATAATGTACCAACAAATTTCCCAGTAGTGACAGTGCAGTTTTCCAAACTGCTACTTCAGAAAAGTACATGGCAAGTTGTTTTGTGTTACATGGATACTTATGTATGTCATGATATCTACTGATAAATAGAAAATGGCTGAGTATATCAACTGATCATACATGAAAGAAAACACTTGCCCAAGGCCATATAAAAGATCGCTGTCTCCATCATACAAATTGGCCCAAATTTGTCCATGGAGCCCAATGAAAAACTTGCCCTTTTGTGGAGCAATGCACTGAATATGAATGGTAAGAGCATCAAAATGTTGTGTTAGATAATCCATGGATGTAAAAACAATATTCTGACCATATGTTGAGAGCAAGATGATGCATGTGTATATGAATGATCCCTCCATAGTAGTATGGCACCTTCCCAGGAAGAGAATTGAACCATATGTTGCATAAAGGTCACCCTCCTTATACTTGGAAATCCAAGTCAAGAAGATCATAGCAAGTGAGGTCATACCAATGTAATAGATGTATCCATCCACTACTCCATCAATCTCACCTCCTATTTTTCCTCCAAGTGCATCAAGTGTGAAGTGATCCTGGGGAAATTCTAGCAATAACCCCAAGAGCTCAAATGACAATGCTGTTGGCCTTTGCAAATAATCTCTGGCCAACTCATAGCTCCATTCTTTGACATGCTCCTTGTCAAAGATATCTCCCATAATGCTGCAATACATAAGAAGTTCCTCCCAAGGTGGAAGTACCTCTCTCTCATCAAAAGCCAAGGAGATAATGCCATCTCCTCCTCCTGCAACATCATGCAAAGTGTGAGAGGAAATCTACTCTTGCTCTCCCAAGAACAAGCAAAGCAACAAAATATTTTGCTGCCTCCCCATACTTCCATCATACAACTCATGTGATTAAGACACAATGAATGATATGAGTATCACATCAACACCATGCATCCATACTCTATGCTGCCCAATGATGCAAGTATCCTGCCATCTCTCCTCCTTCCTCCTACTCTTAGGAAGAGTGTATGTCAAGTGATGACCAAACTATTTCAAGAGTAACCAATGCAGCCAAGCCTCCTGTTGCCCGATGTCGTAGATCTGCAAGTAGCCTCCCCGCTCCTTGCTTATCAACCACATCCACTCAATCACCTGTGGATGCTTTCTCCTTCTCTTTATCTTGGTACTCCTCCCATGAGGGCTACCATCCTCCCAAACCAAATCTCTGTCTTTGCACTTCATGGAAGTTTTACATGCAACCTTCTCAAGGATCACTGAGACCCTATAAGGACCCAAATAGGTGGTGGGAAAAAACCTCCCATCATGATGTGTATGGCTCAAGGAATGTCCAACACAAGCATGAGAGATGTTATCCATCCTAATATTTCCTCCATCTTCTATATGCTTCTGTGAGAAAGGAAGAAAATCTTTTCACTCCATGGTGTGTTGAAGTGCACCTCTAATGAGATCTCTCCTTGAGACCTCCCTCTCAACAATAGTCTTCCAAAATAAACAAGGTCTTGGATCTGCTAAAAGTAGAAGTTCCTCTTTGAGCTGAGAGGAGCTCATTGAGAAAGTGTCATCTTGAAAGGAGAAAGGGTTTCTCACTCCAAGATGTCTACTATCATCCTTCAAGTCTTCAAACCCCAACCTCAAATGTGATGTACAATCCAACAATGGCTCACGAGAATGATGGTTTGCTTCCTCCTTGAATGTTTCCATGTTGCACAGCGTAGTGCAACCAAGTTGCTCTATAGTAGCAATGGGATTTGACCCTTGGTCATGTAAAAGTAGATCTCCACAATTATCAAAAGAATTTGCTGCAACAATAGATTGTGGAAACCTTTTCATACCTTGATGATGTTTGGGAACTTCTTGTAGGGCTGCAAGAGTTCCTTCCTCCAAAGTGTTGGCTGCCCCAACTGTTGATGCATGTGGCTACTCCTCCATAAGGGTGACAACGTTAGGACAAAGCTCCTCAAATGGTGGTGAGAGCTTTTCCTCCTTTGTTCTTTCTCCATCAAAGGTTTTGATCAACCTTTGAGTGAACTCTGCAAAAGTTTTCACCCTTGCCTAGCTCAAGTGGTTGCACCACCAAACATAGGCTTCATCCTCCAAGTGTAGTGCTGAGATTTCAACAGCTTCTTTCCCTGCTACAGGATGTAGTAGGAAAAATGCCTCCAACTTTCTCACCCAAGTCCTTGCTCTAGATGACCCATCAAAGGTAGACAACAAAAATATACTGCCTCTGATTTCTCTTCTGCTGGAGGGTCTCTTCTCTTCCTTCAACTGGATAAAATGAGGGAAATCTAGAGTCTCCTTGAAGGCTCTAGGTTGAGATCTATGCTCAACAAGGTAATCACTTAGAATATGATAATCCAAGTGTCCTTCATGCTTGTCTTCTTCTTGATGAGAATAGGAAGTGCATGGTCCTTCCTCTTCTTCTTCTTCAATCTTCTTGACATCCTTGGAGAGGTTCTCTCTAGATCTAAATAATGATGAGAGTAATCTCATATTCTTCATCATTCTGATATTTTTGGGCTAAGACTCACAGGTTGAGCCAAAGATCATGCTTTGATACCACTGTAATATCCCAAATATGGAACAACTAGCAAGGCATGACTGGAAAATGCATTTTCCAGGAATGGATGCTACAGGATTTGAAACCTAGACCTGGATCCCTTAGATCAATGTATCTAAGTCCTAAATCCAAGAGGAGGCTCCAAAAAAATCCTTCTAGGTGGGTTAAACAGATCTCCCACACCTAGTTGTCCTCAGAAAGTGCCCGATGAGGGACTGCAACAAATGTAAGCACATATAATGGAATAAAAATGTTATTTTTATAAGACTGGGCACATGAAGATACTGATAGCCAAAAAATGATGTTATAAAAGTAAAAAGAGTACAATGCTTTGAGGAATCAATCACTCAATCTAGGCAATGAGAGCCACAATGGAACATGTACATCAAAATAGAGAAACACTGCTACACATGAGTTTCTACAGGCTAAGAGGACAGTTTATAAGAGGTACTGCATCATATTACATAATAAAAGAAAGATATGTCAATTTATGGCTCAAGAAATAAGGGGGAGCAAGCTCTCAACCCTTGGAAACCATAATACAACAATCCTTAGAAGGATTGGATAAAATATACAAAATGGAAAAAATGCCGGAGTTGCTAGGTAGCAGCTGCAACTCAAAAACTGGAAATGGATGAAGATAGCTGAAGATGCTGCAGCTGATGGATGAATCTCATCCAATGGATCTGTTGACGGGAAATTTTTTCCGGCCAACAGTAGGGGATCTCCCCGGTTAAAAGTCCCAACTAGACTCTAAACCGTTTGGAATAGGGATCCCGTCAGGGGTGTGGGTCCGGCTATCGCTTAGGTCTCCTTTCTTTTGGTCTCAAAAGAACTCAATGAACCTGCAGACACACACTTATTCAAATGATACCAGATACATGCTTGATGAGTTAAACCATATAACACTATGCGTAGTGAGGCAAAATAATAAAGCATAAACACCGAAGGAAATGCTGTTAACAACACATCATTGGGGTTATGCTTGTAGGCTTTTCTGACCACAAAAGAAACAATTCTTTATTGCGAAAACACCCTCCACTTCCTGAAAGATTTAAATGATAATAAAAATGCTAATAATAAAAGTCATTAACATTCATAAGAAATCGAAATGAGCTGAACATCATTAACACAAGTACAAAGAACTATAATGCATAAATGATGCCATTAAAAGTGCAACTTTATTAATCAAAAGATGTTTGAAACTGTATAAGAAATACTCATAGTGTTCGCACAACAAAACACATCAGATCCAAAAGGAGTTTTGACAGGTATCTGTATTCATATGAAAAAGAGTGTTATCCTTCAATACAATGCTCTATAACTCTTGAGTCCCAAAAAAAAGATCCTTTACAATCTTCCCGGAGGGAGTTTTATAGATCAAAATTTTCCCTTTGGGCTTCCTGACTCTTCGCCTGCCCAACTGTTGAGCTGCCTTGCGACCTGCGACCACACTGAGAAATGCGACCTGTGACCTGGCTGGGGAACGCGACCTGCGACCTGTTTCCAAATGCTACCAACGAACTGCCACCTGATCATGAGGATGTGCGCGCAATTGTGAGGTCAGGGGCATCAATCTGTTGTTCTTTGAGGGAGTTCTGCCAAGCATGATAATCTGCCGCTATGGGGGAAATCAAAGGAACCTCTTCTTTTAACCGATGCATACACTCCAAGGCGTTTGGGATTAGAGTCTCCTTCTTCTGCATGACCAGGTTGGACAGGGAGGCGAGCTTGGTGTAGATCTAGATTGGCGTGACAAGAAACTTGCCCAGGTTCTCTTGTGACACTGCAAGGTCGGAAGTGGCAGCGGCTTGCTTAATGGGCTGCAAAAATGACTGGATCTCCTGATCCAACTACTCCCATGTCTTCTCCTTGTCTAATGCACCCAGCGATGGAATGTGATGTAGGATGTGCATCGAATCGATGCCGCTGATCAGATGTTCGTATGCAGCCATCACCTTATCTAGGTCCTTGGATAGCTTATCTTTGGACTGCATTTTCATACGGATTTGGACCTTGGCATCTTGCGTGTGGATCCAGTTTTTCTTTGGAAAATGTTTGGGAGATTGAGGGTACCGCACCGTCCAATCTATCATTCTGTCCAAGGTAGCTGAGGCTTCTTTCAGCTGCTCGTTCCTCTGATTAGTTTCTATTTGGGCTCTCACCAAGGGGGTGACTATTTGTTTTATGGTAAACATTTCTCCATAAACTTGTCTCATGGTAGCCTCCAATATATCGAACTCCCTTTGAACGGTGAGCGGTACTTCATTGACAGGGGCAGTTTTGTTTTGGAGTTGCTGAATCTCCTCTCTTAATGCCATCTTTTCCTGTTCTGCCCTTGCCTCCCTCTGCTCTGCTTCTTGCAGCCTATTATGTAGAGAGAAGACCTCTCTACTCATTTTGTTTACATTCTCTTCTGTGGCCGCAGCGAAAGCTGTGCCGGCCGATGCTATCATCACAGGATTATTCCTAGTATCTAGGACTATGTCTTTCTCCGTCGCGACTGTGGATGAGGCAGATGGATTTCACGTTAGTCATATTCTTTTCTCCTGTCGAATTTTGAAGGAGAATTGATCGTACGTGAGCCTGGTGAGATTGAATACCTCCTCCTCTTGCCCTTGGTAGGAACTCACATCGGAGAGCGTGGCGCGTGTACTGACTAGAGGTACCTCAAGGGGTGGTAGCTCTGTTTGTGATCCTGTGCCCTGGGGATATACCTCGATGTTCTTTGGCATTGCATCCTCCTCTTCTTTCTTTTTATTTTCTTCCTCTTCTCTTTGAAGGCGTTCGGCTTCTGCCTTTCTATGTTCTCTCTTCTGTCTAATCTATGCTTCTTCTGTTGCTTCTAATTCGACTTTCCTTTTACGCTCAGCTGCTGCTGCTTGTTCTGCTTTCTTCTGGCATTCGGCCTCCACTTTATCTAATTCTTTCTTGAGTTCCCGTTCCGCTGCAGCTTCCGCCTCTTGTTTCTCCTTTTCCTTCTTGGCCTCCTCAGCATGCTTCTTCTTCTGTTCTGATCTTAGACTGTTCTTGCGCTTATCTTCATCTTCTTTCATCTTCTTCTCCCTTTCTTGTTGGGCTTTGGCTTTCTAGCTCTTTCTGCTGGGTAGAAGTGTTGTGCCTTGTACTAGTTCGAGGCTTTTTAGCCAGAGAAGAAGAAGCGCCTCCTAATTCATGGCTTCTTTCCTCAAATGTTTGGTAATTTGGGTCTTTTTTATCAAAGTACGCCCCCGGAGCAAGTTGTCGGTCTGCATTATACCAATTTCTTCTTTCATATTCGCCCGGGCATTCCGTGTGCTAGTAGTTTCATTTGAATTTAGCCCGCTTGCAGTGATCAGGGACTATCCTTTCTGGGTCATATTTCTGGTGGTCTAATGCCCCAAGGTGGTAAATTTTCATCTCTTCCACTTCTGCCTCTACCTCCCTGAAATCTTTGACTGTGTAAGTATCGATAGTGAGGGGTAGCGTAGGCCACGGCTTCTTCTTACCCTTTGTCAGGACCCTAGAGAAACTGGAAGACATCTAGAAACAGACCTCTTGAATGAGCATTTTGTCTGTGGCATATCAAGGCATAGCATGGGGAGCCTTGTACGAGCCAAAAAATCGAATGAATGTGTAATCGACAAGTGGGAAACAATGCGCCACCTTGCCTAGCGTCTCCATGGCTCCCCAAGACATGCAAGGAGTGTCTTGGCCAAAAAAAAATTTGTAAAGAGATGGGATGAAAACTTGAGAGATCAGATCTATGTCCTGCTTATATTTGGAATCCCAAAATACTTTTTTCTGTAAATGGATTGGACGGGTTTGTTTTGGATCCTAGTTATGCACCCACCCCTCAAAGTGGCACCTTGAACAAACAACATCCAACAAGTAAGAGGCCATGTAGAATTCAGAAGGAAATCCTTCATCTGGTACCAACGCTGAGGATATGTTTGTATGAAGGGAGGCCACCAGTATGTTGGCCCAGTTGAAATGGACATCATGCACCGTGACATACTCCATGAGGGTTGCCCATGTGCCGCTGAAGGTGGTGGCATCGGGGTGCCTGTAAAATCTGCAAGCATAGTAGCCACCAATTTATACACTTTCCTAAGGCCTGCCACTGGATATTCTTGATCCTTCTTGACCTTGAATTTCTCAGGCTCCTCCCACCACTTTTTTAGAGTGTCTACTATGGGGACTGCATGGGCGATGGCCCAATATTCTGTGAATTCCTCCTTTTATTCAGGAAATGAGTAGTAAACGTGAGCGTATGAGCCTTTGAGAGTCATGAAAGCCTTGCCTTTGCTGTCCCTAATTACGACCTTCTTGGGGTCAATGTTCTGTATAATCTAATATATAACCTCTGCGCATGGTAATATAGCCAAATGGGCACTTGCAAGATGGAGCTTTGACCTTTTGACCTGTATGTATATTTCCCCATCAGGGAGGTCCTCTGGAAATTCCTGTCAAGAGAACTCTTGGTACACTTGGTACCAATGCATGTTGTCCCCTTTGGAAAATGTGCACAGGGTATCTCTATAGATCGAGGGTGGGGACATTGGTATGTCCATCTCTATGTCCTCTGCTTCCAAGCTCTTGTCCTTTTTCCGAGATACTAGAGGTCCCATGTCACTTGAATCTGAGGGGACAAGGATACACTCTAAGTCTGCTTTGAATTCACCTGTCAGGCTCATGAAAGAATCCCAGGATAAGAAAGATGCCATGATGATACAAAACTAGGTAAAACTATTAATCATTTCAATTGGGGACACAAGAAGAGCTGAATTAGCGAATTGTGACTGGGTCGCAGGGTCGCAAAGGTGGCAATGTTGATATTCTTGAATAATTTACGACTTTGTGACCTTGTGACCAAGTCGCGAGGTCACTGGGTCGCTAGTTGTGGGAAATTGACAGAAGTGTGACCTTGCGACCAGGTCACGGGTCACTAGGTCACAAATGATAGAAACTCGATGGGAGAGCGACTCTGCAACCTGCAACTGGGTCGCAAGGTCACGAAGTCACGAAGTCGCAAGAAGATAGACTAAAGAGTGATTGGCAACCTAGCGACTCAGCGACTGGGTCACAGGGTCGCACAGGTCACAGGTTACGCTAGGGCTTGTCGTGGTTTTGGCGCGCGCCGCGCCTAGTCTTTTTCCCTCTAACTTGAAAAATACAAGGTTAAATGAGCCAAGACAGAGCAAGGGGAGAGCTTTTGGAGCAGGATACAGGCCATGAGAGTCTGGATGGAAACTGTGATAAGGTTAGGCAAGCAGGGTGAATGTTAGAGCCAAAAGGGGGAGCCCTAAGTGTCAAATGAAAATAATGGCCAAGACAGGGGGAAATTTAAAGGCTGAGGGAAGGAAGATTAGGCAAGAAAAATCATAAAAGGAAACAGCAGGAGGTAAACGGCAACTTACCCGGGAAAATCGCGCTCTAGTCGACTTGTCAGAGGCGTTTTTTTCTATCCGCTGAATGTGCATAATGCGACCTAGCGACCTCCTACTTATAAAAAGGTCACATGTGCAGGCCATTAATGAGGTTGTGGGGTCGCATTGCACGGTGATCTAAGAGAGATGCGACCTCGCGACCTTGTGACCTTGCGACCTCGGGGTCACAAGGTCGCAAGGTCGCGGGGTCACGATTTTCCACAAATTCATAAAATCTGCGACTGAGTGACTTAACCCCCCTGGATCTTAACTTAACTTCTCTTTGTGCTCAAGGGGCTCCAAAAAATTTTTAGTGTGGATTTTTGGAGGGTGTTTTAGAGGCTACAACAAGTGGTGATTCACTGGTCGGACTCAGAGTCTCTGCCAATGGTTTTCCTTGGAGGGGGAGGGAGGGGCCTTCACTAGTTGTTCTTTTCACCTTAAGGTCTCCACTACCTTGCCTTTGGCACCTTGCGGGGTTGCTTGGCTTGCTAGCTTGTTTGGGTGTTGGTTAACCGAGTTTCATTGCTTCAGGTTTCTGGACTGAAAGAGTTGGAGAACTCTAGGCGGCCATAGGGTCTAGTACGATTATTTTGTCCTCATCATGTTGCTCCATTGCCTGCGAACCTCTCGGTCCCGGTGGAGTCACTACCTAGGAGTCATGAACGTTGCTCCGCTGCCAGCGAGCCTAGTCAGTACCCCGGCGGAGTCGTCACATCACCTCTCTGCGCAGGAAGCTTTTCTCAATCCTTTACCCTTTATTGGTGTGCTATTGCACTTATTTTGAATGTGCCTAAGGCACTTATTTAGATGTGCTCATGGCACTTATTTGAGAGGGGAAATTTTTTTGCCTGGGTGGATGAGGGATCCCAACTTATTTTACTTGTAGAGAGGTTTCTCCTGGTCTAATATGAGGACTTTGGTTTTTCCCGGATGTCCTGATGTCACTTGGAGTTAACTCTGTCCCCTTTCGATCTAGTTGCCGCTGTATCAAAATTTCTTCTCGCAGATACCCTTTCAAACTCACTAGGTGAGCTCCCCAGGCTTGATGGCTTGAGCTAGATCATGTACTACCTTTGGGTTCCAATTATAAGCAAGCTTTCACCACCTTTATGTCTTTCAGGAAAGGCTTCCCATCAGCATAGAACCTGGTGCAGTGTGCTAATTGCATGGCTCTGACAAGGCCTTCCGTCTTTTAAATTTTTTTATTTTTTTTTAAATGAAACAAAAGCAGAAATTATGGTACAGAGGTAGGGAAGCCCTCTGAGGGCTACTAAGTGAAGTAATGTTTGAGGTCATGCCCATTTACCGAGAGGAACTCGACTCTTCTCTCAAGAGTTTGCATTCTAAACGTGTGGGAACCCAATTTCTCCTTGACCTGGAATGGACCTGTCCATAGTGCTTGGAATTTGGAATGTTTTCCCTTCTCTTCGTGAGCTTTATCCCACTTAAGGACTAGGTCTCCTACTTCAAAAATTTTACTCCCTATAGATTTTTTATCAAACCATCTCTTGATCCGACTTTGGTGGATGGCGAACTTTTCCCGGGTTTTTTTCCTTTCTTCCTCCAACTTCAGTAGTGTGTCGATCCGGGTCTGCAAAGTGGAGCATGGGGTACCATGGATTTCTTGGGATAACTGAAGGGCAGGGAGAGATAAGCGGGGAGGAAGAACAGCTTCTTTTCCATACATAAGAAAATACAGGGAGGTGTCGAGTGAGGATTTGGGCATGATACGGTCGGCCCAAAGAGCGTTGTGAAGCGCGTTATGCCAGTTTCGCTGGTGGGACAGCAGAGTCTTATTAATGGTGCAGATAATATTTTTATTAGTTGACTCAGCTAACTCGTTTCCTTGGGGATAATAATTTGCAGAATGTTTAAGCACAATACCATTTTCCAGAGAAAAATCATACAATTTAAAATATGAAAAGTAAGTTTCATTATCGAAAACCAAGGAATTTGGAATGCCAAACCTGGTGATGATAGAATGAGTGACAAATTCTATTACCTCTTGATCATTGATTTGGAATAAAGGTACTGCTTCGACCCACCTGGTGAAATAATCGGTAGCAGTGAGAATATACCGGTGTTGCTTGGAGGAGTGAGGTAGGATTTCACCAATCACGTCCAAACCCCACTGTTGAAAGGGTTCCTCTACTGCCACTAACTGTAGGGGAGCGGCTGGCCACACTTCCCGATTTGTGAACTTCTGGCATTGAGTGCACTTCCAGACATACACATGTGCATCTCTGAAAAGGGTTGGCCAATAGTATCTTGCGTGCATTATCTTGTGGGCGGTGGTGTCACCTACAAAATTCCCTCCAGCTGGTCCGTCGTGCAGCTCGGTCAAGATGTTATGTGCTTCATCATGTTCTAAGCAATGTAACAGAACTCCATCGTGATGTTTCCTAAAAAGCTTACCCTAGATCAACTGGTAAGATGCAGCCTTGAGCCTTATTGCGTGTTTCTGTTGGGCAGTCAAATCAGGGTCTAAGATGCCATGGGATAAATATTCCGAAATGTCAGAGTACCAAGAAGGGCTTCTCTGCTGAGGTACGTGGTCACTCTGGTACATGTCGATTTCCTGTTCCCAACACTCTTCTTCAACTCCATGTGAGCTTGCAGCCTCTGCAGCCATTTGGCAGAGTCCTTGTCCTTTAGCAGTGTGTGTTGGTTTAAACTCTAAGTCATACTCTTGCAGGCATGCCACCCAGTTGCCTCGTCTCTCACCTAGCTCCTGCTGCACGAACAACGAGCAGACAGCTGGATGGCGGAAAAAAACTGTGACATGGTTTTTCAAGATGTATGGCCTAAAATTCTTGATTGCTTTATAGATTGCGTAAGCCTACTTCTCAATTTCAGGGTAGTTCAATTCAACTCCCTATAAACTAGTACTCATGAAGGATATAGGTCATTCATCATTGTTGCCGTCTTTCTACATGAGGACAGCTGCAAGTGATGAATCCAAAGCGAAAGTATACAAGATAAAGCTTCTGCTAAAATCTAGACTTTGGAGGGATGGTGCTTCAATTATACCCTGCTTGATTTTGTTGAAAGCTTCCTTCTCTGATAGATTCCATTTGAAAATCGCATTCTTCTTGATCATCCCCTGCAAAGGTCTGACTATTTGGGCGAAATCCGATATGAATTTACGTACAAAATTGATTTTCCCAAGGAAAAATTTCATAGCCTTTTTACTGCTAGGGGGTGGAATCTGGGCAATGGCTTTTGCCCGCTTGAGATCTACAACAATGCCCTGCTTAGTTATAATGCGGCCCAACAAATTCCCTTTTTCCACGGCGAAAACACTCTTCTTTGGGTTGAGTGAGATCCCGTACTTCCTACACCTGTCAAAAATTTGCTTGAGGTGGCGTAAATGATTACCCCAGTGTTTCGAAAACATGGTGACATCATCCAAATAGACTACCACTCTCCGCCCTATCAAACCACGAAAAGCTATATCCATGGCTAGTTGGAAATTTTCCCCCGCATTTATTAATCTGAAGGGCATGCGTATGAAAGCGAACGTTCCCCATTTGGTCCGAAAAGTAGTTTCAATCTGTCCGGCTCAGCTACCAGCACTTGGCTGTAACCGGAGAACCCATCCAATAAGGAGAACATCTCAGATCTGGACACAACTTGCAATATTTGTTCCATAGGAGGCACCGGGTAATTGTCTTTGTCTGAGGCCCGGTTTAAATTCTGGAAATCCACGCACAAGCGGATCTCACTAGACTTCTTCCATACCGGGACCAAATTTGACACCCAAGTGGAGTGGAAAACTTTGAAGATGATGCATGCATCCAAAATATTCTTAAGTTCTTTCTGAATCATCGGTTCCAATGCAGGATGCACTTTTTTGAGCTTATGTTGGAAAGGCTTCACTCCTTCCTTCATGGGTATCACATGCTGAATAATCCGAGTATTGTACGTACGTAAATCATCGTACGTACAAGTAAATATGTCTCGATACTTTTGGAATATTTGGGTGAAAGCCTGCATCTCCTGGTTGGAACAGTCTTTAACAAGGTTGATGAACTTCGGGTTCTCATCTGATCCTAAGTTCACCTGTCGATGTGCCAAGGTGGAACTTTGTACTTTGGTATTTGGGGGCCCGCAGAAATGGCTTTGTAGATCAAAGATATTTTCAAGTGACACTATCCCCTTGGGCATGGGGTTCTCCTTGCATTTATCATGCTCTTCCTGCAAAGCTTGATCATGATATTCCTCATCTATTACCGCGTCTTTAAATACTTCAGTGTTGAGCATGAATTCCAATATCTGTTGGTCATTATCAAAGACGTGTAAATTAGTAATATTATCTGGCACGGAGGGTCTATACATAACTTCAATAGAAAATCCATCCCTCAAAGGGGTAAATATAGCAGCAGCATTAGCCAGAGTATCAGCTGTTGCATTATGCATTCTAAGAACAGATTTGATTCCAAACGCATCAAAAACAGAAATAAGATGTCATACCTCTTGTTGATAAGCTTTTAAGTGCAGAGACAAACAATGAATGGTATTGCGTACCTGCTGAGTTATAATCTCAGAGTCTCTGATGACCTGTAAGCATATTACCTTTAAATCCAGTGCCTTCTTGAGTCCAAGGACTAAAGCTTCATATTCAGCAGTATTTTTGGTGCACTAGAACTCTAGCCAACATGAAATCAAGAACTTGTTCTTCTGAGGTTCCAGTAAGATGCAGCCCGCACCAGCTCTGTCATGGGTCTTGGAACCGTCATAATACAGGGTCCACACGTCATTTTCTAGCTCCTTCAGGGTTGTAGGTTGGGGAGGGATTTCATTTTGGTGTAAGACGGGGGCAGCTTGGTCCTCTGTGACAAGTGTTAGTTCAGACTGGATCTCGGGGCTTACTGGAGACTGAGGAGGATGGTAACATTCGAAAATGGCCTCCAAGAAAAATATGCCAAGCTCCTCCTGGGAAAAGCTGATAGGTTCGTTAGTAGCATCCAAATCAGTCACAGTATATTTCATATAAGGTTCACTTTCGACCCTGATTTGGTTGTTCCAACCCTTGTAAGGAAGCCACAGGTGGGACCAGTCGGTGGAAAAATACCCTTGCAGCTTGCTGGACCAGTCTCTACTAAGTAATAGGCTATATGATTTTGGGATATCTAAAACCAAAATGTCTATACATTGGTGGACTCTAGAGTCAGACAAAAGGCGGATGATGATGTTATTTATCTCTCCTACAGCTGGCACCTGCGATCTGTCAAGTTGGATGATTCTCATGGCATTCTTCTCTGGGCAAATGTTCATCTTCTTACAAACAGACAGGGACATGAAATTTGTGGACGCGTCGGAGTCAACTAGACAGTTATCGACGTTGAAGTTGAAAATCTCAAATGATAAGAGGAAGGCAGGAGTGGATCCCCTGGAATTTGCATTGATGGCATTTACAATAGACTGAACACTCGGACTAACTTGCGCAGATGTATTTCTCACTGGCTTAGTAGTTGAGGTATTGGTGAAATCTTTGAGAATAATTTCTCATTGATTGGTGATGCGGGCAAGCTCATAGAGGGGGATGTTGGCTCTGGTTTTTTTCATGTCCTCAACAATGTTATAACTGGAATAAAATTGAGGACTAAGCTTGGTAGTGGCTTTGGGGGACCCCACTGGGAGCTTGCTCTTTTGATTTGCTCGGGTGTTGTTATTTGTGGGCTTCTCAGGAACAGCTTGTTGTTCATTCCCAAGGGGAAGAATTTTCCTTAAGAAATCCCTTTTCTTCTCCTCAAAGGACTATTTGGGGACCGGTCCTTTGCTTCTAAGGCTATAATTTCATACAGGTTTGACCTTAGGATCGTCTTCCATATTGATATCAGTGAGGGTATGATTTTTCTCCCCACGGATTATGTTGAATGCAAGAATAGAGGACCCTGGTTCTTCATCAGGGGGAAAATATTCTTCATGTTCAGAAACATCATCTTCCCCTGCCTCCCCTGGGGTTTGATCGTCCATAAGCTGATTTAATACTGCAGTCATGCTTCCAATCCATTGTGGGCATGTTTTTTCAGAGTGGGCAGCCTGGTGGAAAGAAAAAAAGTTATCTTTTCCTATTTCTTCCACGTTGAGAATAGTGTTTGGGTTAGACAGAGGTCAACTAGTGTTGGGGTTACTCTTTCTAAAAAAGGGCTTTGGCTTCTTAGTGCTAGTCGTAGATTCTATGCCCTTTCTCTTCAGGTCAGAGACTTCATTTTTCAATAGCTTGAGGGTCTTTGCCATACTCTCGAAGTCAAAAGCATCCTTATCCTTATGTGCGGTCTTCGGTTTGTAAGACTGGCTTTTCTTCGCGATTGGTTTGTGGTCATCTCTCCCTTCATGATCGATGGCTCCTATAGAAAGCATGTCATTTTCTACAGCAAGGGAGGCCGCGTAATTTGCCGCAAGGGTGGCCCTAGCTTCGCATTTTATGGAGACGGAAATATCCCTGGGGAGAGCTTTTGTATAGTAGTCTATGGTAATAGAGTCATCCAATGCCACGTTGGGGAGAAATTTTTGCAGTATGGTAGCAAAGCGCTGATTGAATTCCCTGACCTTCTCTTTTTTATGGCATTTAATAGTGCTTAACTCTGTGATGAGCATGGAACGGGTTTTTTCCTCTGAAAATTTCTGCAAGAACACGCGACGGAATTGGTCCCATGACGTAATGGAGGCACTTGGGAGGGAGCGGTACCAGGAGGTCGCTTTGTTTTCAAGGGTGTGCAGAAACAGGTGACAAGCAACATCATCTGTTTGAACTCTCATAATTTGTAGAGAAAGATAGAAGCTGCTTATATGATCCTCGGCCAACGTGCCTTTCTCGGGGTCAAACTTGGGGAGATTCTTCTCAGGGTGCCTAGGCATGTCATGGAGGGGGCCCAAAAGATCTAATGGAGACTGGGCCATCCAGGCAAGTGGTTGCACCCTCCTGGCATGCTTGTGGTGCCTGATCTCATATTCAGATTCACTCCCTGTGCCTGACGCAGATGCTTCTCCCCCATGGTGAGAGTTTTCATCTTGATATCCCTCACGGTTGACCATATTTCTGAGATATCCCCAATTGTAGACAAGTGGCCTATTTTGGTTTTTACGGCAGTGGGTGGCATGGTGTCCTTGGCCACGACCTCTATCTCTCCTACCTCCATTCCCTCGGCCTCTGTTCCCCTCACCTTCATTTCTGTGGGCTCTATTTCCCTTGCCTTCATTCCCTCGGCCTCTATTTCCCTCACCTCCCCCAGGTGGGGGGCAGACTTGGTTGTTGTTAATTTTGGTTTGGTTAGGCTGAGGGTCAGGATGGGGTTCACTCATTCCAGGGTCCTCCTCTTCACCCCCTTGGAGCTTAGGAATCGGTTCGTTATTCTGGACAGCAGTGGCAAGGTCTTCAACCATCAAATTTAATAACTGAGGTATGGAACTCACCAGAGCACTGTTGCGAGTGAGGTTATCAGCAGGGGTCCTAGTATGGGTCAAGAAATTCATGAATGGGGTGAATCACAAATCCCTGATGAGATTGGAGGCAACTGGGCGTAGGGATGTCAAATGCTCTCTGGTGATTTCATAATATGGAGCCTCCTCCCCTTGAACATCTTCCAAAGGAAGAGGGACAGTATCATCGTTTATGACCTCCCCATGGGGATTTTGTGATGGAATGTTGCTTGTGTTCTGGGAGGATGCCATTCAGGCCCTCCTTCTGGCACCAATTCTGTTTACGGGAAATTTTGTCCAGCCAATAGAAGGGGATCTCCCCGGTTAAAAGTCCCAACTAGACTCTAAACCGTTTGGAATAGGGATCCCATCTAGGGTGTGGGTCCAGCTACCACTTAAGTCTCCTTTCCTTTGGTCTCAAAAGAACTCAATGAACCTGCAGACACACACTTATTCAAATGATACAAGATACATGATTGATGAGTTAAACACGTATATAACACTATGCGTAGCAAGGAAAAATAATAAAGCATAAACGCCGAAGGAAATGTTGTTAACAACACATCATTGGAGTCATGCTTGAAGGTGGTTCTGACCACAAAAGAAACAATTCTTTATGGAAAAAATGCCCTTCACTTCCTGAAAGATTTAAATGATAATACAAATGCTAATAAACAAAGTCATTAACATTCATTAAGAAAGCGAAATGAGCTGAACATCATTAACACAAGTACAGAGAACTATAATGCATAAATGATGTCATTAAAAGCGCAGCTTCATTAATCAAAAGATGTTTGAAACTGTATAAGAAATAATCATAGTGTTCGCACATCAAAACACATCAGATCCAAAAGGAGTTTTAACAAGGTATCTGTATTCATGTGCAAAAGAGTGTTATCCTTCTATACAATGCTCTATAACTCTTGAGTCCCAAAAAAAAAGATCCTTTACAATATTCCCGGAGGGAGTTTTATAGATCAAAATTTTCCCTTTGGGCTTCCTATCTTTTCACCTGCCCAACTGTTGGGCTGCCTTGCGACCTGGAAGAGAGTTGCGACCTGTGACCAAGCTGCGAAATGAGACCTGCGACCTAGCTGGGAAATGTGACCTGTGACCTGTTCCCAAATGCGACCAGTGATATACTACCACTTTTTCATGAGGATGTGTGCACGATCATGAGGTCAGGGGCATCAACTTGTTGTTCTTTGAGGAAGCTCTACCAAGCATGATAATCTGCCGCTATGGGGGAAATCAAAGGAACTTCTTCTCTCAACCGATGCAGACACTCCAAGGCATTTTGGATTAGAGTCTCTTTTTTCTGCGTGACCAGGTTGGACAGCGAGGCGAGCTTGGTGTAGATCCAGACTGGTGTGACAAGAAACTTGCCCAAGTTCTCCTGTGATGCTGCAAGGTTGGAAGTGGCAGCAGCTTGCTTAATGGGCTACAAAAATTCCTGGATCTCATGATCCACCTGTTCCCATGTCTTCTCTTCGTCCAATGCACCCAACGATGGAATGTGATGTAGGATGTGCATTGAATCGATGCTGTTGATCAGATGCTCGTACGCAGATCCACATACTGCATTTTAATCTGGATCTGGACCTTGGCATCTTGTGTGTGGATCCAGTCTTTCTTTGGCAGGTTTTCAGGAGCCTGGGGGTACCAGACCGTCTAATCTATCATTCTATCCAAGGCAGCTGAGGCTTCCTTCAGTTGCTCGTTCCTCTGCTTGGTTTCTGTTTGGGCTCTCACCAAGGGGGCAACTGTTCATTTTATAGTAAACTTTTCCCCATAGACTTGTCTCATGGTGGCCTCTAATATATCTAATTCCCTTTAGACGGTGAGAGGAACTTCATTGATAGGGGCAGTTTTGTTTTGGAGTTGCTGAATCTCTTCTCTTAATGCTATCCTTTCCTGCTCTGCCCTTGCCTCCCTCTTCTCTACTTCTTGTAACCTATTTTGTTGAGAGAGGATCTCTCTACTCATTCTGTTTACATTCTCCTCTGTGGCTGCAGCGAAAGTTGTGCCAGCCGATGCTATCATAACAGGATTAGTCCTAGTTTCTAGGACTATGTCTTTCTCCGTTGCGACTGTGCATGACGCAGCAAGATTTCGTGCCAGGCAACTTCTTTTCTCCTGTCGGAGCTTGAAGGAGAACTGATAGTATGTGAGCCTGGTAAGATTAAATACCTCCTCCTCCTGACCTTCGTAGGAACTCACATCGGAGAGTGTAGCGCGTGTGTTGACTACAGGTACCTCGAGGGGTGGTAGCTCTGTTTGTGATCCTGCGCCCTGGGGAGATGCCTCGATGTTCTCTAGAATTTTATCTTCTTCTTATTTTCTTTTCTTTTCTTCCTCCTCTTTCCGAAGGCGTTCGGCTTCTACCTTTTCATGTTCTCTTTTATGTCTGTGCTCTACTTCTGCCGTTTCTTCTAGTTCAGCTTTCCTTTTACGTTCGGCTGCTACTGCTGTCTGTTCTGATTTCTTCTGGCGTTCGACTTCCACTTGATCTAATTCTTTCTTAATTTGTCATTCCACCGCAGCCTCCGCCTCCTATTCCTCCTTTTTTCTCCTAGCCTCTTCCACCTGCTTCTTCTTATGTTCTGACCTCAGACTCCTTTTGTGCTTATCTTCATCCTCTTTCATCTTCTTCTGCATTTCTCTTTGGGCTTTGTCTTCTAGTTCTTTCTGCTGGGTAGAAGTGCTATGCCCTATACTAGTTTGAGGCTTTTTAGCCAGAGAAGAAGAAGCGCCACCTAATTCACTGCTTCTGTTCTCCAATGTTTGGTCATCTGGATCTTCTTGATCAGAGTACGCCCTCGAAGCAAGTTGTCGATTTGAATTATACCAATTTCTTCTTTCATCTTCACCCGGGCATTCCGTGTGCTGGTAGTTCCATTTGAACTTAGCCCTCTTGCAGTGATCAAGGACTATCATTTCTGGGTCATATGTCCGGTGGTCTAATGCCCCAAGGTGGTAACTTTTCATCTCTTCCGCTTCTGCCTCTACCTCCCTGAAATCTTTGATTGTGTAAGTACCGATAGTGAGGGGTAGCGTAGGCCACGACTTCTTCTTACCCTTGGTCAGGACCCTAGAGAAACTGAAAGACATCTGGAAACAGACCTCTTGAATAAGCATTTTGTCTATGACATATCGAGGCATAGCATGGGGAGCCTTGTACAAGCCAAAAACTTGAATGAATGTGTACTCGGAAAGTGGGAACCAATGCGCCACCTTGCCTAGCATCTCCATGGCTCACCAAGACATGCAAGGAGTGTCTTTGCCAAAAAAAATTCTGTAAAGAGCTGGGATGAAAACTTGAGAGATCGGCTCTATGTCCTGCTTATATCTGGAATCCCAAAATACTTTGGTCTGTAAGAGGATTGGACGGTTTTTTTTTGGATCCTAGTTATGCACCCACCCCTCAAAGAGGCACTTTGAACAAACAACATCCAACAAGTAAGAGGCCATGTAGAATTCAGAAGGAAATCCTTCATCTGGTACCAACGCTGAGGATATGTTTGTATGAAGGGAGGCCACCAGTATGTTGGCCCAGTTGAAATGGACGCCTTGCACCGTGACATACTCCATGAGGGTTGCCCATGTGCCACTGAAGGTGGTGGCATCGGGGCACCCATACAATCTGCAAAGCATAGCAGCCACCAATTTATACACTTTTCTAGGGCCTGCCACTGGATATTCTTGATCCTTCTTGACCTTGAATTTCTCAGGCTCCTCCCACCACTTTTTTAGAGTGTCTACAATGGGGACTACATGGGCGATGGCCCAATCTTCTGTGAATTCCTCCTCTCGTTTAGGAAATGAGTAGTAAACGTGAGCATCTGAGCCTTTGAGAGTCGTGAAAGCCTTGCCTTCTTTGTCCCTGATTACGAACTTCTTGGGGTCAATGTTCTGTATAATCCAATCTATAACCTCCGTGCATGGAAATATAGCCGGATGGGCACCTGCAAGATGGAGCTTTGACCTTTTGACCTGTATGTATACTTCCCGATCAGGGAGTTCCTCTGGGAATTCCTATTGAGTGAACTCTTGGTACACTTGGTACCAATGCATGTTGTCCCCTTTGGAAAATTTGCACAGGGTATCTCTGTAGATCAGAGGTGGGAACATTGGTATGTCCATCTCTATGTCCTCTGCTTCCAGGCTCTTGTCCTTTTTTCAAGATACTAGAGGTCCCATGTCACTTGAATCTGAGGGGACATGGATACATTCTAATTCTGCTTTGAATTCACCTGTCATGTTCATGAAAGAATCCCAGGATAAGAAAGATGCCATGATGATACAAAACTAGGTACAGATATTAATCATTTCAACTAGGGACATAGGTAGAGCTGAATTAGCAACCTGCGACTGGGTCGTAGGGTCGCAAAGGTTGCGATGTTGATATTCTTGAAGACTTTGCGACTTTGCGACCTTGCGACCAGGTCGCGAGGTCGCTAGGTCGCTAGTTGTGGGAAATTGATGGAAGTGCGACCTTGCGACCTTGCGACTAGGTCACGGGTCGCTTGGTCGCAAATTCTAGAAATCTTATGGGAGAGTGACTCTGCAACCTACGACCGGGTCGCAAGGTCGCCAAGTCATGAAGTTGCAAGAAGACAGACTGAAGAGTGATTGGAAACCTGGCGACTCAGCGACTGGGTCGCAGGTCGCGCTAGGGCTTGCCGGGGTTTTGGCGTGCACCGCGCGGAGTATTATTCCCTCTAACTTGAAAATTACAAGGTTAAATGAGCCAAGACAGAGCGTGGGGAGATATTTTGGAGTAGGATACAGGCCATGAGAGTCTCGATGGGAACTCTGATAAGGTTAGGAAAGCAGGGTGAATGTTAGAGCCAAAAGGGTGAGCCCTAAGTGTCAAATGAAAATAATGGCCAAGCCAGGGGGCAATTTAAAGGCTGAGGGAAGGAATATTAGGCAAGGAAAATCATAAAAGGAAACAGCAGGAGGGAAATTGCAACTTACCCGAGAAAATTGCGCTCCAGTCGACCTGTCAGAGGCGTTTTTTTTCTATCTGTTGAATGTGCATAATGTGACCTAGCGACCTCCTACTTATAAAAAGGTCGCACGTGCGGGCCATTTATCAGGTCGCGGGGTCGCATTGCACGGTGATCTAAGAGAGATGTGACCTCATGACCTTGCTACCTTACGACCTCAGGGTCGTGGGGTCGCAAGGTCATGGGGTTGCGATTTTCCACAAATTCAGAAATCTGTGACTCAGCGACTTAACCCCCCCCCCCGGATCTTAACTTAACATCTCTTTTTGCTCAAGGGGCTCCAAAAAAATTTTAAAGTGTGGATTTTTGGAGGGTGTTGTAGAGGCTACAACAAGTGCATAAGTAAAAAATGGGGGGGGTTGTGTTTTACCACAACAAAATATGGAAACAGAAGGTATTTTCATTCGTCCAAGGAAAAGTCACTTACAACCAGCTGCACATATTTACAATAGCTGATGATATTTCCATACCATCCTTCCCTTCAGGTCTAACCTTTATCCCATATGGCATTGAATCTTTTATAATTTCCCCATTGCAATCAGATCCTATATATTAGGATGATAAAATCTCTTCCTTAACTATCTTCAGATATTTCTGGAAAATAACTATTTATGTTCTACCCAAAATAGAGATTCAACCTCTTTCAAAATCATGCCCTATCTCCTGAATCTATTACGAAATATTCGATCTTTAACCCTGAAAAGGTAAAACAGCAAGAAATTCTTACTGGTTACAACCCTCGAATTGGAAATATAACAAAATTCCAACAAAAATAGATTTTCTTGGATCTTCTTTAAAACCCAATCTGATTGAATCTAAAGTTGACAACAACATGTTGAGGATGAGTTATAGCTAGAAGATCACTCTGGATTCTCTGGAGATCATGAAGGAATCGATTTTCCTTGATTTGAGAATATTTGATGCTTTATGTCCATAACAGAACTTTTGGCAGCTAATGAGGTCAAATAGAGCATGCTTAGCTGCCAATTTTCTAGGCATGATTTTCGGCAAATAATTAGGGATTTTGAAACGATATTTAGCTGGAAAAAACTGCAACTTCTCCTAAATTCAATCAAAAATGGTTGAGTTGTCCTTCGATCCTGCTTCATTTATTATAACCATTTCAATTGAGATTAAGGACAGTTTGAGCTAGGGTATCAAGTGTGAGGTGAGCTTGATGTTTTAGTTTCTTGTTGATAAGATTGAATCTCAAAACCTTGTTCATGTTCTACAACTTGATATTATGCTTGAGAAACCTCTTGTTCTTGTGCTTTACTATTTCATACTTCATGAGTAACTAATCCAGTGTAGAACTAATTTTTCTAGATGACTGTCGAAGAGTCTCATTTTCCTTCTTCAGAAGTCTCTTTGAGACTTTTAACTCATCACTTTCCTCCTGTAGTTTATGTACCTTAGGCTTTCTCCTAACCTTATTTTGTGATGATGTTCCAGCTTCTTTAGGGGTTTCTATTTCTACAGCCGATGGCTCTTCTTTCATTTCTGCAGCTAATGGTTCTGCTTTCATTTCTGCATCTAATGGCTCCGTGTCTGAATCTGAATATGGTAGGTTTAGAACATTTGTTGCTACAATTTTCCCTTGATCCTCTGGCTCCTTCCCAAAATATAACCTTTTCTTTTACTTCTTTGATTTTGAGGGAGAAACCTTGGTGACAGTTTGCATAGGAGACAATGCCCTTCTCTTCCTCTTACTATTTTTTGGGGAAGTCAATTCCTGTGAGGGAGTTCCCCCTTTCTTTGGTTGAATTTCTTGCTCGAATTCTCTCCAAAATAGGAGATAGTTCCAATTTTTTCTTCTTCTATTGAGCTCTTCTAAAAATGTTAACTTCATTAGCCCGTGATGGAAAAGACTGCTGCTAGCTATCTGAGGTTTTTCCTGAACTTTAGAATCCATATTGGTGAGACTCTTGAGAAGATAAAATGGCATGTTTATAGGCCGCTTACTTGTGAAGTGGAGGAGCAACCTGAAATGGTAGAGCATGGTCCTTCCATATCTCCCCTCATAAATGATGTAAACTTGGATCATATTTAATAATGTTTGCCATTTCTCCTGCAAATAAATGCTCGAGATATCATTTTTCTAGTCATGTTTTGATGTTCTTGTTTGAGGAAAAACCTGAAATCAACTTCTTTGATTGAGGTAGTCTTAAACCACCTTTCTCCTTCACCTGGCATATTTTTGGTTGTTGCAACACTAGCTTCATCTATGTGCATTACCATATTCCCAAGGTTAACCTTACAGACATCAAAAATATTTGCAAATTCTTCTGTGATACCCTGATGGTATCCCTGGAACTTCTGACAGAACCTGTAGCATCCAACCTGCTTGAACAATTCACAAGCCTGAGGGTGTGCTTCAAGATATGAAGTAACCTGCAGTTCCTTCCTCAATAGAGCAACTCTGGTTTCCATATTCTTCACCGAGACCTGAAAACGATTTTAAATTAAATGTGCAGGTTACAGAGTAGCTAAGGTATTGTTGGGTTTTGGTTTTGTACATTTTTCCTACACTTATCTTCCTTATTTTTCTTCATAACCATAACCAATGGGAGTATCTTTACCCCTTTTTCCTACCTTTTTACCCTGACTTGTGTTGTTTCACCTTGATTTTGTTACTTTGCCAATTCACCAATTATTATGATCTATTATACCTTTTTATGACTAATTGATGATGAATTTTTGGAGAAAGGTCAATGGTCTTTGTGTTGTCCTTTCAAATGTCAGAGATCCTGGACACGGAGTTCACAGGAGCTATTCAGATGGTCCTATTACAGCAAAGTGATGCTGTTACACCTTGCTTTTATAGACCCGCCAGAAAACTGTTGTTACACTCTACTATTACAGACTCGTTGGCGAACTGCTGATACATTTGTACCATTTATCGCTCTTATTTATATTGTTGTTGATCTGTCCTCTAGCGGTTGCACTATAGTTGTGTTTTTGTTATGATAGCTGTAGGAGTTGTTAACATTGTATTTTTGGGATAACAACCTAAGGGCAGTTCTAATTGTAATATTCTTAATTTCTAATCAAAACTTTATTAGGGAGTGGTTATAACTGTATGAGTTTTATTTTTGATCAGCATGAGAATCGTAAGATTCTAATGACTGATCTATTCCTATATTTTCTGATGTAACCACTATATATCTCTCGGCCCTAGAGGTCGAGAGGTTAGCAAAGAACAACATTATTTTGACTCTATAATTGTGTTTGGATTAATATAGATCACCCTGTTATTGTTGTTACATGTGTAATTCTATTTAGTTTCAGTTAAAATTTCCTTCTCTACCTGCGCCCTGCTAGGGAGGAAGGGCCCTCCTTCTTAGTAGGGATTGCAGTGATTAAAGTAGTTGTTTGTATGTAATTGTATTTCCGTTTATGTATCATTAGAGTGGTGTTGCTATTGTTCAGCTGAGAATATATCTGCTTCAATTTCAATACTCTATATGATCTTACACATGTGATAATAGAGATACCAGCTAGGTACTTATTGTGTGGCGAGCTAGACAGATCAATTGAAGTGTGATTTCAATCTTGTGGATCCTTTTATTTCTGCATGAGTGATTTATTTCCAGCATTTTACTTTAGCAACGATTTCTTTTCTTTGAAATTAATTCTGGTTGGTGTATCGGCACAGACAGTGCGACTGCCATTGGAATAAACTGTCATCCCTAGATTGATAATTAAATGTGTGTTGTTTAGTCATTTAATAAGTGATTTATATAGTCCAAAATTTTGGCGCAGTTTCCGGGGATGGCAGTGATGATCCAATCAATCAGAGTTGTTTCTAAGAAGTGAAATTTTTTTGTGTTTTTATAGAGTGTCTCTAAAAACACAATTTCCGAGCAGTAAGACGAGAGGTAAGAACCTGCGCAATGCTCTAACAGGCTTGAGCGAGCTCACCAATGTCTTGCTAGCACACTTATGAATTGAATTTTGGGTTTTTTTTAGGGTGCCTTCAACTATACAGTCGTTGGGCGGTAAGACAAGAGGTAAGAACCTGTGCATCTCTCTAACAAGCTTGATCAGATGACTGTTGTAGAAACTGAAGCACTTATAGGATGAATTGATACGCATAGGGCCCATGTGTGCTGGTAGGACAACATCAACATCTACAAACACCACCCACTCTACTAGCTATAGGAAATATGGGTCGTAAGAAGGAAAATAAGAGCACATATTTACGAAGGAAAACATTCTTTGGAGATCTAATTTCAAGGGCAGAGAAGGAACAGTCCACGTCATTTAGAGATAATAGGAAGACAAAACCATAGAAAGCAACTACCATATCAAGACCTGGACCATCGGTTTCTTCAGTAGTCGGAACTCACCATCCTTCGAATAGTATATCCACACCTGATATCAAAACTCTGGATTCAAAACAGCAATGGAGAATTATTAATCTGGATCTGAGAATTAAAGGACACTAAGAGACCAGTGGGGACCATCAGGAACCTGAGGAACAACAATTGGTTGATCATCAATTGGATGTTGTTAGTGCTATTAAACAATTGATCCTGGAGCAGGCTGATCCTTCTAATTTTCAATCTCCAGTATACTCTGAGGCTGGTTCATCCTATCAAGAAGAATCAGCCATGGGGGACGAGAATTTTAAAACAAATAGCTATGTTACTTTTTAATTCCAAATAGTAGTAACATGGGACAAGGCTCCTATGAAGAACATCCCTTTATCATCCCTACCATCCTTTCAAGGGATGGATGTTGAGGATCTCGATACCTTTCTATTCAAATTTGATGTGTTGTGTAGAGGTTATGACAATACTTCAGAGGCCCAGAAGCTGAAATTTTTCCCTACTACTCTGAAGGGAGCAGCATTAAGGTAGTTCATGAGATTGGGTGCTAGCACAATTCAAACATGGAATGATATGAGAGAAGCCTTTCTCTTTAAGTATCAAGACTACTGTCAAACCAGGGATTTGAAGGATGAAATTTTCAGAATTTTACAGAAGGAGGAGCAAAGCCTGGAAGATTATTTGGAGCGATTCCACTACAATTTACAGAGGTCTAAGTTCAGTAACTTAGATCCAGAGATTCTAAAGCCAATATTCTTAAGAGAATTAAGAGATGATTGTCTGGAACATCTTAATATAATAGGAAAAGGAGACATATCGCAAGAAACATTTGATGAGACAATGAAGATTTGCCTAAGTAGCTCAAGATGTTCGATCAAAGGGAAAGTTTCAGTTCGAGACACTTCACTCATGATATAGAAGCCCACAAGTGCACGAGTGACCCGTGCAGAGATCAGGAACTTATTTGAGGATTTTAAAACCGATCTCCTTAGGACTCTCTCTACCCAGATCACTACGATACAAGTCAAGAAGGCAGAAGCAGAAGCTGAAGCAACCTTAGCAATATTCTGTTCTCGATGCAAAAAGAAACATTTGGAAAGAGAATGTGGACTGAATAGTGATAGCCTGTGCAACATCTGTGAGCTTGCACACTCCACAAATCAATGTCCTAAATTTCCCAGACTTAAGGAGGCACTCCAAGAATCAAGCGAGGACGTTCAAACTTCTTATTTTATCGGATCAAAGAGACCATGGCAGCCATGACCTACAGGTATGCCTTCAGATTTTTATTCTTTTTATCCTTGGAATAATGTTTATAACAGTCAACAATACCCATGGTAGTATCCTACTCCTTCCT
This sequence comes from Pinus albicaulis, assembly GCA_034641835.2. Classification (NCBI taxonomy): domain Eukaryota; kingdom Viridiplantae; phylum Streptophyta; class Pinopsida; order Pinales; family Pinaceae; genus Pinus; species Pinus albicaulis. Next base: position 1,150,675,842 of record CM076581.1, read on the forward strand.
TAACACAATTTCCTTCACCATGGAACCAGTGGCCATCTCCTCCACCAATGCAATATCCTTCATCACAACCCAATCATTGGGGTCAGAACTAGAGAGGCAATGGCCAAGGTCCAGTACCCCCTCCAATACTAGTGCAACAGTAGTCGTTACAACTTCCTTCTATTCAATATCCTACACCTTATTTCTGACCACAATTACCTATAAAACCTAACCCAAATCCGAATAATAAGGTAGTTCAAAGCATGGATGCTCCGATCACCCTCCAAACTTACTTTATCGCTCCTATTGGACTTAATGAAGTTCAACTTCGGTCAGGGAAATAATCAGATCTGAACACACCCCCACATTTATCGAAGAAAGTGAATCACCCAAGAAGGATATGGACGATTATGAGACAACTGTTACACATGTAACAGTTGATACAACACCTGTTTTTACACCTGTAACAACCAGCTCACGAAGGTCTATTGTTCTGACAACAACCAATTTGAGTAAGGTTGGTACATCTATGGTAGCTGACTCAGCTGTTAACATTCATAATCCCCCATATCCTCAATGATTAACTGAAACTGGGCTGGTGTTACAACCTAAATCTGAATTCCTTAGTGGGCTGTAAAATTTATATGTAAGGATTCCGTTGTTACAAGATCTTAAGGAAGTGCCTATCCATGCTAAAAAAGTGAGGGATCTATGCGTCAAAAGTCCTGGGAGGAAGCCTAAATACCCTTCTACTATCCATGTCATGGAAAAATTTTCTGATCTTATGATTTATCATCCTTTGTTGACCAAGTATAATGACCCAGGGAACCCCACAGTGACTGTCCATATTGACAATCGTCCTATAACCAATACCTTGATCGTTCTAGGGGAGGCTATTAACATTGTGAATAAAGACATCTTCATCTCTCTAGGACTTCATGGACTTAGACCTACACCTACAGTTCTTGAACTAGTAGATAGGTCCCGTGTTAAGCCCAAAGGAATGATTGAAGATGTGGTTATCATTATGGCCTCCTGGAACTATCCGACTGACTTTCTCATTTTACAAACCAAATCCAATCTGGGGTGTCATCCTTTAATCTTGGGAAGACTATGGCTAGCCACTATAGATGCATATATAATATGTAGGTCCAGATCTATGGTGATCTCAGATGGGCAGGCCACTTATAACCCGAATCTTTATCCCCCAGCGAAACCTCATATGGATTTGAATAGTTCTTGGTTGTACAAAGTTGCACCTGAATCTGATCTTTCCCTACCTCTTCTCACACTTGGAAAAGCACAATAATTTAAGGATGAAAGAGAGGATGATATTATTAAGGGTTTCATCAGTAATCCACTCCCTGTTGCCTCCATTAGAGATTTGGGAGAAGAAAGTGAGGAAGATGATGTAATTATTGAAAATTTGAAAACAGCTCCACTTACTATCAGTAGTCCCACTGAAATTGAACCTAGAAAATGTTTAAATATAAATCCTAACCTGACTGCTAAACAAAAAATATTGCTAATATAGCTGTTACAGAAATACAAAAAGGCATTTGCATGGGACTATACCGATATGAAAGAAATCCATCCTACCCTATGCACTCACCGTATTTACCTTAAATAAGATTGCAAACCTGTTAGACAACCTCAGCGCCAAATGAACCCCGCACTTAAGGAGACAGTAAAAGAAGAATTGCATAAACTCCTTAATGCTAATTTCATCTACCCTATTTCTGACAGTCAGTGGGTGTCTTCGCTTTTCATAGTTTCAAAGAATGGAAAATGGAGGGTCTGTGTTGACTATATAGATCTTAACAAGGCCACTCAAAATGATCATTTTCCCTTACCATTTATTGATCAAGTCATGGATACTCTTTCTAGAAAAAATTATTTTCATTTCTAGATGTGTTTAATGGCTATAATCAAATACAAATTTCTTCAAAAGATCAAGACAAGAAAAAATTTACTTGTCCATGGGGTACTTTTGCATATAGAGTCCTTCCATTTGGTGTTTGTAATGCACCAGCAACCTTTCAAAGGGAAATATTAGGTATTTTTTTTTATCTTTTGAATGATTGTCTTGAAATCTTTATGGATGATTTTACACCCTACAGATATTCCTTTGAGATAACATTAGCTAACTTGAATAAAGTGTTGGAACATTGTGAACTAACTAATGTTGCTCTGAGCATGGAAAAATGCCACATGATGATGACCGAGGGAATTGTGCTAGGACATTTCATTTCAACAGATGGAATCAAGGTAGATCCTGCAAAAATTGAGGTAATCTCGAAAATCCCAACCCCTAAGACTTCAAAAGAGGTACATAGTTTTTTGGGACATGCATGATACTATAGGTGGTTTATAGAGAATTTTTCAAAGATTGCATCTCCTTTATTCTCATTACTGATGAAAGAGGCAGAATTTGTGTGGACATAAAAGTGTGAGCAGGCCTTTTTAAAGTTGAAGAATTGTGTAACAACAACACCTGTTTTACAAGGACCAAACTATAACTTGTCATTTCATATTGCTATAGACGCATCTGACATGGTTGTCGATGTTATTTTGGGGTAGCTAGAGGATAAGAAGCCTTATGCCATATATTACATCAGAAAGAACTTGAATCCAACATAACTTAACTACACTGTAACTCAGAAAGAGTTCCTAGCAGTAGTGCATGCTATCAACAAATTCTGGCACTACATCACCGGGTACTAAGTATTTGTACACACTTACCATGTTGCAATTCGATTTTAATGAAAAAACCTATTATTAATGGTAGAGTTACATGATGGTTATTGCTGTTACAAGAATTTGATATTACTATTTTAGATAAACCCGAAAAAGATAACGTAGTTGTTGATTTCCTTTCTAGATTAACTATAAGTGATGACTGCACTACTATTACGGATTCTTTTCCAAATGAGTATCTTTTTCCCATTTCTACTCACTCACCATGGTATGCAGATATAGCCAATTACCTTGTTGCAGGAAAATTTCCACACCAATTGTCTTCCAAGGAGAAAAGGAGGATTATACAATAGAGTGCTACCTACTCTTGGATAGAAGGTAATCTCTATTACACCAGGCCAGATTTCTAGATTAGACGGTGTGTTAGAGAAGATGAGGTATTTGAGATCCTAAAGGTTTGTCATGAGAAACCTTGTGGAGGACACTTCGCTAACAAGAGGACAGGACATAAAGTGCTCTCAACAGGGTACTACTAGCCAACTATATTCCAAGATGCCAAGAAGTTTGTGAAAGGATGTGATATTTTCCAAAGAGTGGGCCAGCCTCTAAAATCAGATGAGATGCCTTTACAACCTCAGATAGTAATAGAACCATTTGAGAAATGGGCCCTATAATTTTTGGGGCTAATCAATCCTTTATCACAGCAAAAAGAAAACATATTGGTCTGCATCGATTATGTCACAAAATGGGTCGAAGCAAGGGCACTAACTAGAGCAACAGAGTAGGGTGCTTCAGACTTCCTATTTCAAGATATTTTTTTTCGCTTCGGGATACCCAAAGAGATAGTGACAGATGGGGGTCCTCATTTCACATCTCATTTGATCAAGAAGTTGGTTGAAAAATATGGAATCCATCATATAATCACCACACCCTATCATCCACAAGAAAATGGTCAAGTGGAAAGCACCAATAAAGTCACTGAGGGAATCTTAACAAAGACAGTAGCCAACCAACAAAGAAACTGGGGTGAGAAAATTCCAGAGGTACTATGGGCTTACAGGACAACATGGAGGAATACTACAGGCTTCTCACCATATGAACTGGTGTATGGTAAGAATCCCTTATTCCCCATAGAGTTTGAAATAAAGACATTACGAACAGAATTGCAAACCGATCTAGATTTGAGTACAACACAAACTCAATGATTGAACTAGGTCAATGAGTTGGAAGAGAAACAACTGGCTGCCATTCAATAGAAAAAAATTATCCAGTAGCAAAGAGCCAAATGTCATGATGGGTTTATTAAGAAGAAATTTTTCCAAAAAGGATATTGGGTTCTTTTGTATGATTCAAGGTTAAAATATTTCAAAAGCAAGCTCTGCACTAGATGGCTAGGTCCTTATGAAGTGGATACGATCTTTGACAATGGGATTGTACAATTGGTCACCATTGATAGATCTAAGGTGCCGTTACTGGTTAATGGGCACCGTCTAAAGTTATATCATCAACCCTTTTCGAAGGAATCATTTGTCAATATTGTCACGGACTCTGAACTTCATGTTACAACAACAGGGAAACATTCTCCTCTGCAGCCTTAAAAGTTGAAATTCCAATAAGTGTAGCAGCTGAAAACCACCTTTGTGGCAGCTATTGCACCTGTTTAAAAAATAAAATAAAAAATAAAAAAAAAATAAAAAATAAAAATCTAACTGTGAAAACCCCTCTTCGAGCACAGTCAGACAACCGGTAACAATTGAAAACCACTCTTGTGGTGCCTGTTACACCCATGTTTTTCTCCCTGTAATATCATCTTCCCTTCCTAATCCATGTCATAGGATGATGGTATTTATGTAATTTCTTTTTCTGTACCAATTTCTTCTTATTATTATGTCCTTTTTTTAGAATAATTTCAAAGTTGTCTTGGATGTTACACATGTAACAACCAATAGCCACGAATACTGTTCTTTGTATTTCATTCCATAAATAGCAATAACTATGTCGGCTAAACACAACAACATGAGCGCTACAAGCAGGACGCCTCCAACTCAAGTCTTCTTCCACATCACCTCAGGTATGTCATTAAAAAGGTAAATGATTTTCATTGATGATTCTATGGTTAACTGGCAAAGTAATGACGCTCCTGTGACGACCATGGGTGGCTGTCACAATTAAAGTGGAGGAAGGGATATGACTTATAATCATTGCAAAAATGTTGTAATCATAAATATCTATTAAATTCGCATGTGTCTAATCAATAACAGAATTTCTGATGATGACCGAATCCAATTGGAAAAGTGCATGTGTATGGAATCCCATCACTTTCCATAATAAGCCATTTATGAATATTAGTGTAGGGTACGATTTGGTAAATATGTGAAAGTCGTCACATTTAATCAACCTCCTTCTGAAACCTTGCATCCTCATTTGTAAACTCGTCGAAGGGGATAAGCGAAGGTACTAAGCAACAGCTAGTTCAGAGACACAGTGATGTTACGGCAGAATTGAACAACAAAGAAGTGAACTCAGAAACTCAGTGATATTGCAGTGTTGTCAAAAATTAAGAAGCAAATTTAGAAACAAACAACGGAGTTGGGTGGAGAAACAATCATGCATGAGCTGGACTCTATGGATTCTCTATAGAATTTCCCATAGGCTTACCACATATTCAGAGATGCTGGATGGGTCGAGTTTTTCCAGAAGCTTGAAGGCCCAGACAAGGCAATGGCAATTGAATTTTCTCAGAACTTGAACAATAATCAAACCCAAGTATGAGGCATGCAAGTGGAGGTGACCGAAGAGGTAATTACCCAGGTAACTTCATTACCAGTAGAAGGGTGGAGGTGGTTTAATAGAAAAATCAATGGTCCCTCCTTGAAAGAGGATTTCCTAGTAGGGGAAAAGAAACTGGAGAAGAAAGGAAGAGGAATTTACAGAATGTCACTTCCTCATCCTTGGGAAGACGTTTCCCTAGGCTTGATCAAATATATCACTTGCGAAGGGAGATCCGTTATAGTGTTCAACTATCACTTTCTTCTACTTAACCAACTTCGAGACCAACAAAGAATCTATCTTAGATTCTATTTTCTTAGAAACATCAATCATATGGAAGTAGCAGTAAAAACGATAGCACACCCAGACGCATGCGTAACTAATCATAGACTCATTAAGCTAATTGTGTTGGATGCCCTAGGCTCTCAAGGAAAAATTTGGGAATAATTCAAGAGGAAAATACCAAGGACAAGCTGGGGGAAACAGAACACGACTTTAGGAGGAAGTCAGACAGAGGAGGAGACCCAGACTCGGCCTGCTAAAGTTAGAATTGGGAAGAAGCCTATTGATAAACCAATTGGGGAAAAAAGACCAAAAAAAAGAGTGAAGGTCAGCATACCTGCAGAACCCTTGCCTATGGCCAAGAAGCAGATGGAAGCACAAGTTATAGAAGAAGAAGGGCAGCCTTCCTCATAAGGTAAGGATGAAACCAATGCCTTGTGTTTAGAAATTGAAAAATTAAGAAAGGAAAATGAGGAATTGAAGCAGAAATTATCTAAGGGCAGAGAAATTACGGTGTCAGTATGCATGAAATGTTTTCAGAACTTAACAGCATTGAGATATAATGCCCTTAGAGAAAATATCATCCTAATGGAAGTAGAAATAGAACAACAGGAGGTTGTTACACAACAACCTACTGATGATACTGCTGCTACACAAGAACCAGCAGTTAAAGCAGAGCCTCCTCTAATAATCGACCTAGAAGATGACCCACAAGAACATGTGGAAGACACACCTATTGTATAAGAAACAACAGTGGACACAGAGGTGACTCTAGGTAAAAACAAAGGGGCTAACAAACAAGAACCCACCGAAGAGGCTATTGTTACACAAGAACCAGCAGCAGAGGTGGAACAACCCCATGAAGCAGAGGATGGTACACCTATTGTTGATATAGATATTGAATCTAGGAGAACGCCAAGTCCCATCTCAGGATGGAACTCTGAGAAACTTCTGTTAATTTCTGAATTACAAAAATGGAAGCAAGAAGCAATCTCCCTTCAGGATGGGATGATTTCGCTAAAGGAACATCAAAGAGAAATAGACACTTTACATGAAAGATGGATGGAAGCAGAATTGAAGAAAAAGTGGGAGGATTACAAGAAGAAAGAAGCTCTAAAGAAAAAAGAAGAACAGTTGCTAATGTTACAGGATTAGATTCAAGACCTCACCACAGATAAATAGAGACTTCATGATCTCGCCCTCAACTTGTTGGGTTGTAGGTGGCCTTCTCCATCATATCCTATTTTTCTGTGGGAACGTTACTTCTTGTTTCAATTGAAAGCCATTATGGAGGACATAACTTATTTATGTTCCTCCAACCGTACATTTCTGGATGTTTTCTGTGCCTCGGATTTTGATGAGCAAAGTTTGTTGTGTGATTTTTTTTTACACAACATTATCTATGAACATGTGTGTATGCAAATGATTTTGACAATATTCTCTTATATGGGATATCTTCAATTAATGGATTTTGTATCCTTCATGAGGAATCAGATTGAATGGCATCTGGCCATTAAATCTATGGAGACTGATGAGGAGAAGACAACATTGTGGGTTCAGGCAGAACCAGGATGGGCTGTTGAGCTGAGACAAGAATTCAGGAGAATATTGAGTACCCCTGGGATTAAAGAACTAGCTACCACCTATAGAAGAATAATTGTGGGTTTCTACCTCAATCAACTCGCAATGATGAAGATTCGAGCTTTGACAGGGTGTTTAAAATTCACGGAAGCCAACAGTGATGAGCTATTGAAGGGAGATCCATTCTCATTCCAGAATTTCATGGTGGTTGTTACACATGTACCAGCCTATGCACAAATTGTACAATATCTTGGAGCCTTTTGGTTGGGATTTAAGTTCAAATTTACTTTGATTTGGTTGCCCATTGAGGATTACCAAACCAATTATGAGTTGAGAAAGTATGAGTCAGAATCCTGGGTATGACAATTGATGGTCAATCAGGGATACAGGTCTGTAGACGAGGACACAGCTGGTGCTTATGATCTCACCAACCTGCACCAAAGGTATTCCCCTGAGAGATGAGTTTTCATGAGGAAATGCAAGTATTTCAGTTGGGGGGAGATGTTGGGTGCTGGTTTTTTACATTTTTCCTACTCTTATCTTCCTTATTTTTCTTCATAACCATAACCAATGGGAGTATCTTTACCCTATTTTCCTACCTTTTTACCCTGACTTGTGTTGTTTCACCTTGCTTTCGTTACTTTTCCAATTAACCAATTATTATGATCTATTATACCTTTTTATGACTAATTGATGGTGAATGTTTGGAGAAAGGTCGATGGTCTTTGTGTTGTCCTTTCAAATGTCAGAGGTCCCAGACACGAAGTTCACAGGAGTAGTTCGGATGGTGCTATTACAACAAAGCCATTTTGTTACACCTTGTTGTTACAAACTCACCAAAAAACTGTCGTTACACTCTGTTGTTATAAACTCGTTGATGAACTACTGATATAGTTGTACCATTGACCGCTCTTGTCTATATTATTGTTGATCTGTCCTCTGGCAGTTGCACTACAACTGTGTTTTTGTTATGATAGCTGTAGGAGTTGTTAACATTGAATTTTTTGGATAACATCCTAAAGGTAGTTCCGATTGTAATCTTTTTAATTTCTAATCATAACTTTATTAGGGAGTGGTTATAACTGTATGAGTTTTATTTTTTATCAGCATGAGAATCGTAAGATTCTCATGACTGATCTATTCCTATATTTTCTGATGTAACCACTATATATCTCTCGGCCCTAGAGGTCGAGAGGCTAGCGGATAAAAATGTTGTTTTGACTCTGTAATTGTGTTCGGATTAATACAGATCATCCTGTTATTGTTTTTACATGTGTGATTATATTTAGTTTAAGTTAAAATCTCCTTCTCTACCTGCGCCTTGCTAGGGAGGAAGGGTTGTCCTTATTAGTAGGTATTGCAGTGATTAAAGTAGCTGTGTGTATGTAATTGTATTTCAGTTTATGTATCATTAGAGTGTTGTTGTTGCTGTTCAGCTGAGAATATATCTGCTTCGATTTAAATAATTTATATGTTGTTACACATGTGATAATAGAGATACAAGCTGGGTACTTATTATGTGGCGAGCTAGACATATAAATTGAAGTGTGATTTCAATCTTGTGGATTCTTTTATTTCTGCATGAATGATTTATTTCCAGCATTTTACTTCAGCAACGATTTCTTTTCTTTGAAATTACTTCTAGTTGGTGTATCAGCACAAACAATGCGACTGTCATTGGAATAAACAGACGTCCCTAGATTGATAATTAAATGTGTGTTTTTCAGTCATTTAATAAGTTATTTATATAGTCCAACAGGTATGCGGAGGTGAATGATGAAATCAATTGAACGTGAAAGTGGGGATAGAATAGAAAGAATAAATGTCATAGAACAACAAGAAACGAAGCTAGAATCGAATAATGGAGGTTTTGGGCACCCGTGGGCAACTTTAAAATAAACAGACACCGACCATCAATTGATTTAAAGCATGGGGAAGACTCATGACCGTTTTTTTCTAGATTAATCGAAATGGATGGGCATGATTTAGGTTATGATTGCATGATGTGGAGGCATAAATGAATCATAATCCATTTTGGAAATTGGATGAATAATGCCTTGGCATGCTCCTGGCAGCTTAATTTCACATGATGACCTGTGTACCACCACTGATATGGAAGTGACACAACTCTCAAAACCCTAGAGATATTTGGTACTTTTGGCAGCTAGAAATAGGTGCAGGTAAGTTGTTTTAGCTACCAAAAATTTTAACTTTCAGCAGCTAAAAGTTCTAATATTTTGACTCTTAGCTATCGAAAACCAAACTTTCTGGCATAATTAAATCATATCCAAATTCATAAAAAACACCTAATTCAACCACTTTAGAGACTACACAAATACATTCGAATGGATCATAATTCCAACCTTTCAGATGACAACACTAGAAATAGATGAAAATATGATTTGAGGTATTGGGCATGCCATCAGACGCTTACCCCTGAGCACCTTATCATGAAATAATTTTCAAATTGATCAGAACAATTCCTAAATTGATAACTGGAGAATAGATGACTATATTATAGGGTCCTAGCAGCTACTCCGAGACTTCCACAACCAACAAGGTTGACACCACAACAATTGGAAGAAAAAAGAGAAAAATGGCTTTGCTATAGTTGTGATAGAAAATACATTAAAGGTCATAAGTGTGTTGAGAAGAAATTATTTTACATATATTATGAAGAGGAGGAAGAAAAGGAACAATAAACTTAAAAAGTGGACAATATACACTAGGAACCAACCCTAGAGGAAGAAGAAATTAATTTGACCATATCTTGTAATCCATTAGTAGGAATTACCACTCCTCAAACTCTCAATATAGAAGGACATTTCAAGAAGAAAAATGTTATAGTGTTGATTGATTTTAGTAGTACCCATAATTTTATTCATTGTAAGGTAACCAAGGAATTGAAATGCTTCCTATACCTAGCACCAGAGTATCAAATGATGGTTACAAATGGAGGAACTATAAATTTCTTTGGAAAGTTCCATAATATCAAACTAACCATGGGGGAATATTTATTGAATAGCTCAATGATATCCATCCCAATGGGTGGTGCTGATGTTGTACTAGGAGTATAATGTTTACAATATTTGGGGATGATAACTTTTAATTTTCAATAACTTTTCTTGAATTTTTTTCAGAAGGAAAGGAAGTTTAATTACGGGATATCGTAGGGAAGCCAGGAAAGATAATCAGATCTAACGTCATGATAAATCTTCTAAAGAAATAACAATGAGGTGTAGTTGCACAATTATGCTCACTACAGGTTCAAACATAATAATCATCTATTTCCCCAGATCTCCAAAAGGTATTGGACAATCAATACAAGGTATTTGAGACTCCCAAAGGAATCCCACCTATTCTTGATCATGATCATGCTATTAATTTGATTCCAGGAAGTGTTCCTCCAAACATCAGGCCTCACAGATATCCTTATTCTCAAAAAGTGAGATTGAACATATGGTTGTATAAATGCTAGAGGTTGGTATAATTCAACCTAGTCAAAGTTCTTTCTCTGCTCCAGTACACAAGATGGATGGATCATGGCGTATGTGTCTGGAATATAGGGAGCTCAGAAAGCTCACTATTGAAGATAAATTTCTCATCCCCATCATTGATGAATTATTGGATGAATTACATGGATAAATTCACTTCACCAAGTTGGATCTTCATTCTGGATATCATCAAATTAGAATGAATACTGAAGACATTTCGAAAACAACATTCAGAACTCATGAGGGTCATTATTAATTTTTGGTCATGCCTTTTGGCCTTACTAATGCGCCTTCCACATTTCAAATTTTGATGAATTCCATTTTCAAACGCTTCCTTAGAAAATGTGTGTTAGTATTTTTTGATGATATACTAATCTACAACAAGTCTTGGAAGGGTCATGTTCAACATGTTGACATGGTGCTCAATCTATTGGGGGAGAAAAAATTATATGAAAAATATCCAAATGTTTCTTTGGATTATAGGAGGTGGAATATTTGGGTCATATTGTATCTCATGAGGTTTTAAGGTAGACCGTAACAAAATATAATCCATTAAGGAATGAAAAATCTCTACAACCATAAAGCAACTTCAAGGATTTTTGGGGTTAACAAGGTATTATCACAACCCTGTTAAAAATTATGGGAGAATATAGACACCTTTAACATCATTACTAAAGAAAGATGCATTTTATTGGACTCGAGAAGCAGCTAAGGCCTTTAAACATCTTAAATACCTAATGTGTCAATCATCGGTTTTATCTACGCACGAATTCACAAAAAACTTTATTGTGGAATGTGATGCCTCAGGAAATGGAATTGGCATGGTTTTAAATCAAGAAGGAAGACCCATTTCTTTTGAAAGTCATCCAATCAAAGGAAAGTATTTACTAAAACCTATTTATGAGAAGGAAATGTTGGCAATACTACATGCACTAAAGCAATGCAGACCTTACCTAATGGGAATAAAATTCAAGGTAAAAACAGATCATGATAGCCTTAAATACCTTTTGGAACTAATATTGTCTTCATAAGAGTAGAAAAAATGGGTCACAAAGATGTTGGGTTATGACTTTGAAATCATCTACAAAAAAGGGAAGAAAAATTTTGTTGCATATGCACTCTAAGGAAAGGATGAGGATGTGGAAGCATTGCTTTGTGCCATTTCTATCATCCAACTTGAGTGGATAATCAAAGTAAGGGATGAATGGTAGGATGATGAAGAGGTATGGAAACTCATTCAAAAGTTATAGCAAAATACCAGTACATATGAAACATTTAGTTGGAAAAATGTTTCATTATGGTACAAATATCGCTTACATCTTTGTAAAAATTCCCAACTCAAGCAAAATATTCTTTAGGAATTGCACACCTCTCCCTTAGGAGGGCACTCGGGATTTTTAAAAACCTACCATAGGGTCAAGAGGGATTTTTTTTGGGATGAACTTAAATCTGATATTCAAAAGTTTGTGGCAGAATGTTTTGTTTTCCAACAAAATAAAGTTAAGACAATTAAGACCCCAAGTCTGTTACAACCTTTATCCATTCCAATTCAACGTTAGGGGGAATTTTCAATGTATTTTATCACAGGATTACCCAAGTTTGGAGGAAATACTGTCACCATGGTGGTAGTTGATAGACTTACCAAGTATGCATACTTTTGTGCATTATTTCATCCATTTAAAGCCAGTATAGTTGCTACTGCATTTATGGAAACAATTCAAAATCTACATGGAAACCCAAATATTATTGTAAGCGACAGAGATCGCATTTTTACAGGAAATTTTTTGAAGGAATTATTTTCTTTTTTGGGTACTCAGTTAGCTCATAGATCATCATATCATCCTCAATATGATGGGAAAACTGAGATAGTGAACAAATGTTTGGAAGGATATCTTCATTTCTTTGTATCTGATAAACATACACAATGGGTCAAGTGGTTACCTCTGGCTGAATAGTGGTATAATGCTTCCTTTCATATTGCAGTGAAAATGACCCCATTTATGGCACTTTATGGGTATCAACCACCCTCCATCACATCATATATAAGAGAAAATTCTAAGGTTCAAAGAGTGGAATATCACATTGAGAATCAAAAACAAGTTCTCCAAATCTTAAAGGATAACCTCACCTTGGTGCAAAATCAAATGAAACAACAGGAAAATCAACATCGCAGCAAAATAAGCTCTAATGTAGGCGACTGGGTATTTTTATGGCTACAACCATATAAACAAATGTCCCTCAAGCAAGCTAAAAAGGATAATAAATTATCACAAAAGTAGTATGGTCCTTACAAACTGTTGCAAAATATTGGTACTACGGCATACAAATTGGAGGTTCTTGCATCTTCTCAAGTGCACCCAATTTTCCAAGCTTCGTGCTTAAAGAAGGTTATGGGTGAAAATCTCCAAGTTCAAATAATTTCCAGAACTTGAAGAAGAAGGAAAAATCATATTAGAACCTGAAGCAGGCACGAAAACAAGAGCTCGATAGCTACGAAATCGATCAATTTAAAATTTTCTCATCAAGTGGAATAACTTACTCGCTCAAGATTCGACATGGGAGGATGACATATTTATACAAAATCATCTAGAACTACTCAAGCATTGAGGACAACACTGTTGGGAAAAATATTGAGAAGGGGGGGGGGTGAATCAGTATTTAGAGATGACAGAAAATTTTTTACTTTTTCTTTCTCTTAAAACCATACACTACTTTACTGAACCCAACTCGCGTATACACGTGGATATCCTTAAGAAAACTTGCGTATGTCCAGAGATCTTACTATGCATTTAATTCTTTACTTAGATCATTGCATCATTCATTCATCAGATGTTTAGTAAGCAGTAAACATGTGCAGCAATAACAGAATAAACCATCACACATAAGAAACACACATGAACACCAGTACTTAAGGTGGAAACCCAATTCGGGAGAAAACCACCGCTGTTGTCGTCTCTGTCTTCAATATTTATTATAAAGAAAACTTCTTAAAATTTTGTACAGGCGCAGACTCATACCAGCATGCAGGCACCCACCTGCAGAAGGCTGCAACCTTCTCTCATTCTCCAGCCACTACTGGAAGGGAGCTCCAACCCCCTGATCTCGTTTACCAGCCTCTCCTGGAAGGGAGCTTAGACCCCCTGATTTCAACACTAGCTTCTACTGGCTGAAAGCTTCTACTTCCATACTAAAGGCTTCAACCTTCAGACCCACTGCAGACCATGTTTCATCAATTTTCATACTGGATCTAAACAGCTTCAACCCAACCCCTTAACATCCAAAACTTCAATCAGAACAATAAGACCAATGTAACCAGAATATCAGAAATAACCCAGAATTCAGAGTAGATAATCAGATACATATTCAACCTTGAACAACCATTAATTCAGATACCATACATTGTTTTTCTTTATGTAACCCGCGTATATATGCGTCTTTATTCACACCAACCTGCGTATGCTTCAATGCATGCTAGTTTTATATTCTTGAAATAATACGTGACTTCTCTTCATATTTTCCGCGTATACACGCGCTTTTCTTTTCACCAACTAGCGTATGCTTTCTTTAAGAATCTTTTTAGACTCATATTCAGATCTGAAACTTTCAAAACAGACAATCTATCAGCAATTCAGAACTGTTTAGATAGTCACTCATCCTTCATCATGTTTTCTCAATCAGTGATTATATTTGTTCATTATCAAATCAGCAGCATACTCCATATTCAATCAACCTAGAACTTCAAGAAGAATTCATTGACCGACAGTAGAGAGAAAATAGAAATCACAGAAGTAATATCTGTAAATAAGCTTCAGAAACCCTAACTTCCATACGCACTTTTTATTAAGAGAAACCGCGTATACACGCGCTTTTACCAAGACAAACTAGCGTATAGATCTGTAAATGTAAATTTTTCGGAACATAATAGATCTATAAAACTTACCCAAATTTTTTCATTTTCTTCAGCAGACTTGTGCCAGATCTTTATCATTTCTTCAGTAGATCATACTAGATATTCATCATCTTCAGATCTAGAGATCTTGAACCATCATTATATCCATGGGTGCATCATAGATTCAAATCTATCAATTAAAACAGAGTTCATCCATACAGATATTCCTTGGATAATTTTTATTTAATAAAAACCCTTACTCATGCACACCTTGCACTATGATCCTCTTCTCCTTATATAGTTTTAGCCTTTATCAATACCATGATTCAAAACCACTTCACCGCTGATGGTATTCTTGGATGGGATAAAATAGATAATCCAACGCTCAATACTATGGGCCAATACCATGGTCATGTCCCCTGGTTTTATAAATTTAGAGCGCAAATAGGAATACGCTACTTGGTACATACTTTTACGCGTACATATGCTACTTTGCCTTTACAAACCCACGTATTCTTTGTGACATAACTTATTCATCATTACTCTGGCACTTACTAGAATTTCTTTCTTTGTTACTTCTGAACTGCTCTGTAGATACATCAGATTTACATAATTAACAAATAGGTTTCTATCCAAAGAAAACTCATCAAGTCAGTTTCCATCAAGGACAACTTCATCAAGTAGGTTGCCATCAAGGACAACATATTGCATCATATTGCCAACAATCTCCCCCTTTGGACTTGATGGCAACCATGATGATGTTTGATACTGACATCACCATTATTCAAACACCATAATACTCTCCCCCTTTGACATCAAGGGCAAAGGGCGGATCAAAACCAACACAAGGTTTTTCTTCCCTTGAATAAGGATGAGCTCTATAGATCTGATGTGCACTGAGGATATCATGCTCCCCCTAAGTTTATGCTGAATTTTCAAAAGATATTTGTCAATGAAGTACATGACTCTATAACTCATCCTATCACCAAGGACTCATACTTACATCAATGATCCAACCAAATGGATTTACATATTTGAATCAACTACCCAACCAAGTGGGTTTACAAATTTGAACAAGTTCTTACAAGACTGAATATTACAATTTTGCATCATAGGTCTTAACATGACCTTTTCATCAAATTATAGAAATAACTTATACAATCAAAACCAAAGAATCTCAAGCATGAGATTAGACCACAGCAAATAATGAGAATGCCAACAATGCATCCTTTCCATATGACCAAAGCTCCCCCTTAGCTTGTGCATCCTGAACACTTTCAACAGCAAATCATCAAGGCATATTCATCAAATATCAAAGAATGAAACTGAAATATGAGAGCTGAAACATCACCAGAGATACCCAACAGCACCACAGATGTGCTGAAGAATGCTGACCAAAAAAATTTGTCAGCAAACACCCATACGCGGTTTTCTATGTATACACGCGCATATATACGCGACTATCCCCCAGGAAATCTGCGTATCCAAGTTAATCTTCTGTATTTAAGTATATCTTATCTTCTACATGGTAGAGACTACTCCCAGCTTCTGTCTGAGATATTTGAAAGCTTCCCTGGGTAAAGGTTTGGTAAATATATCAGCAACTTGTTCTTTGGAGGGAACATACTCCAACTTCACCTTTTGTTCAAGCACTTGTTCACGTAAGAAGTGATACTTGATGGGAATGTGCTTGGTCTTGGAATGCATAACGTGATTCTTTGAGATACTGATGGCACTTGTATTATCACACATAATGGAGATAGGAGGTGAACATTTGATTTGAATGTCTTGTAAGGTTTGCATCATCCAAATAAGTTGAGTGCAACATGATGCGGTAGCCACATATTCTGCTTCTGCTGTAGATAAGGCAATAGAGCTTTGCTTCTTGCTGAACCAAGATACTAACCGGGGCCCCATATAGAATGCACCACCACTAGTGCTTTTCCGATCATCAACATTTCCAGCCCAATCTGCATCAGTGTAAGCATGAAGAGTGAGATCAGCATTCTTTGGATACCATAGTCCAAAGTATTGAGTTCCTTGTAGATATTTGAATATTCTTTTGACAGCTTGAAGGTGAGACTCTTTTGGATTAGCTTGGAATCATCCAACAATCCCAACTGCATGCATAATGTCTGGTCTAGTCCCAGTGAGATAAAGTAGACTTCCTATCATAGATTTGTATTCTGGTTGATTCACCGTGGGAGAATCATCATGAGAACTGAGATTACATCCGATTATCATTGGTGTACTTACAGGTTTGCACTCTTCCATGCCATACTTCTTCAGAATTTGCTTAAGATATTTTGCTTGTGATAAGAATATGCCATCTGTTGCTTGTTGCACTTGCAAGCCAAGAAAGAATGTTAGTTCCCCAAGTAAAGACATTTGAAATTCTTGCTGCATAAAAGAAGCAAATTTTTGCTTCATAGACTCTTCATTAGTTCCAAAAATGATATCATCAACATATACAACCACAATCAATAGTTTATCATTTTCAGTTTTTGTGTATAAGTTGCTATCAGCAGACCCCTTTGAAAATCCTTGTTGATGAAGATATTTTTCAAGACGATAGTACCATGCCCTTGGAGCTTGTTTGAGACCATATAGAGCCTTTTTAAGTCTAAAAACAAGTTTTTCATCATTTCCCAAAATTAATCCTTCTAGTTGTTCTATATAAACTTCTTCTTCTAGATCACCATTGAGAAAAGCATATTTAACATCCATTTGATAAACTTTGATTTGTTGGAAGCTTGAAAAAGCAAGAAACATTCTTATGGCTTCAAGTCTAGCTACAGGAGCAAAAGTTTCTTCAAAGTCTATACCTTCTTGTTGAGCATACCCCTTGCAAACAAGTCTAGATTTATTTCTTATAACATCCCCATTCTCATTTAACTTGTTTTTGAATATCCATTTAGTTCCAATGACATTTTTATCATGAGGTCTTGGTACTAATTCCCAAGTGTGATTCTTTTCAATTTGATCAAGCTCTTCATTCATGGCTTGAATCCAAAATTCATCTTTGCTAGCTTGATTGACATTGTGTGGTTCAATAGTGGATAGAAATGCTAGATAGCTAGAAGATCCCACAAGAGTCCTTCTTGTTTGTACACCTAATCCCTTTTCTCCCAAAATTTGAGATTCTGGATGATTTTTTTGAACATATCTGGATGGAGCTTTTTCAGATAAATCACCTTCGGGTTCTTCAATGGGTTCACTGTCTATATCATTTCTATTTGATGTAGAAGGATATATGTCACCATCGTCTTCATCTGTTGTTTTTTTTTCTTCTTTTGGAGCTGTAGGAGACTCATCAATAACAACATCAATACATTCAACAATCTTCTGAAGTATTTTATTGTAACATTTATATGCTCTACTCCTAGAGGAGTAACCAAGAAGTATTCCTTCATCTGCTCTGGGTTCAAACTTGCTAGGTTTTTCATCATTATTTTTTATAAAGCATTTTCTTCCAAAAACTCTAAAATGCTTCACAGTGGGAGGATTACCATAGTAGAGTTCATATGGAGTTTTATCACTATTTACATGAACATGTGCCTTGTTAAGAATATTTACCATTGTATGTGCTGCTTCTCCCCAAAATGTGTCAGGTGTTTCGGAATCATCAAGAATAGCTCTAGCCATTTGTTGAACTATTCTATTCATTCTTTCTACCACGCCATTCTGTTGTGGAGTGCCAGCTACAGAAAATTGTCTTTTTATGCCATGTTGTTCACAAAATTCAAGGAATTCATCTTATGTATATTCTCCTCCTCGATCAGATCTAAGACACTTGATCTTTAGATCTAATTCATTTTCAACCAGTGCTTTGAAGATTTGAAATTTCTCAAATGCTTCATCTTTGTGTTTAATCAACCCAATCCAACACATTCTAGAGAAATCATCAATAAATAAGATATAGTATTGTTCACCACGTGGTGACTTCTTCCTCACAGGTCCACATATGTTAGTATGAATGAGTTCAAGAGGCTTACTTGATGATCCTTCCTTGGCATTAAATTTAACTCTGGTTTTCTTACCGAATTGGCAAGATTTACATATGATACTTTCAGGTAGAGTAATATTGGGAAGATCACGAACAGCTTTAAGTCTGCTTGATTTGTTGATTTGAGAGAAGCTCAGATGCCCCAACCTTCTATGCCATAGCCAGTTTTCTGAATATTTACTCAAGTAACATTGTTCTTTGCAGTTCTTCAATACATACAGGTTGCTTGGAGTTATGTTTCCTTTTATAATTGTTTTACCTGTATCAAGATCACATACCACACATTCTTTTGAACTAAAGACAAATTCAGTTCCTTGATCACACATTTGACTTACACTTAACAGGTTATGCTTTAATCCATCCACATACATGACATTATTATCTTTCACCTTTTATTTTAGAAAAACAGACCCTTTTCCCTTAATGACAGCAGGAGTATCATTTCCAAATGTAACATTCTTTTCTTTTTCTAGAGCACTATATGCAAGAAGTTTGTTTTTGTAACCTGTCATGTGTTTTGAGCATCCACTATCAATGTACCATTGATTTTCTTCACCTTCTGCAAATAAAGCTATGCCACAATTTTCAACCTGTAATTCCTTCTTTTTCCACATTTTGGAGCTTGAAGGAAAATGCTCTTTTGGCTGGACTTTGCTCCTGCATTCAGATTCTTCATGGCCAAAGTTATTGCAATAAGCACATTCAACTTCATTTTGAAGAGGAGAAAAGTTGTTATAGGTATTCTTCTTTGTTCCAATATCAATCCTTTTATTTCTTGCTTCTCTTGTCATGATGGTTTTATATGCAACACATTGAACAGCTTTATGACCAAAATTGTGACATGAGAAACATTGTCCATTGAAGAAGAAATTTATGCGATCATGAAATATTCTGCCTGAATTTACCTGTTGGTTGGTGTTTCTTTGAAAGGTATTCTTGTTAGTGTTCTTTGAATTGAGATGGTCATGCTTTACCTGTGAAGATTCTTTATTCCCTTGCTGAGTGGCAGAATGTTGTATACTGGCTGTAGCTGCTTTTAGATAATTTGGTGCTAAAGTCTGAGAAGATTATCCGATATATCCAAGACCTGTCTTTATAAAAGGAGAAAGTTGTACCTTGATAATCTCATCTAAGGTTTCAGATCCTTTAGAAAATCTAATATTCAAAGTCTTTACTTTCTCAATTTATTTTCTTAGACTTACTATTTCACATTATAATTTTTCATTGTGTTTCACCTTTTCTTCAAGCTGATTTTTCAGAGTTTCTATGGATATTTTATTTTCTTCTAAGCATATTTTGAGTTGATTTATTTCATTAAGAAAATCATTGTCCTATAAAGCATCCATAAAAGTATCTTTTTCTTCTCTAGATTCTTTTTCAAATGCCATGAGAAGTCTAAGATCTTGTTCACATTCTTCCTCACTGTCAGATAACCCATCACTGTCTTCATGAGTATAGTAATTTTTTCTAGTGCTAAACCGATTCTTATTCCTTCTTGCTACTTCCTTCCCTTTTTCATGTGTTTCTTTATGAGGACACTTAGCAGCATAATGACCAACTCTTCCACAAGCAAAACACTTGAAAGGAAGCATACCTCTGAACCGTCATGTGCCAAGTTGGAGTTTCTTTACAAAATTTACTTCATCTTCTTCTTAGATATACCATAATCCTTCTGTCTCTTGTACTTCATTCCATTTTGTAGAAGCTCTAAAGACGGCTTCTTTGACTTCAGCTGGTCCTCCTCTTCTCATTTCACATGCAGTTAGTATGCCATGAAGTTGCACTACATTAAGATTTTGAAGATCCTGCTTTTCTTCAAGAGCAGAAACTTTTGACTCAAATTTTGTTGTTAGTGATCTTAAAACTTTCTCAACCAAAGTAGATTCGGTTATTGTTTCTCCCAAATTTCTCATACGATTTACAATATCATCAAGACGTAAAAATAAATTGGCAATGTTGTCCTCATTATGCATTTTTAGATTCTCATATTGAATTCTGAGAGTTTGGAGTTTAGCACTTTTTACCTTTGCATCACCTTCATAACTTAAAATGATTTTGTCCCATATTTCCTTTGCTGTATCCAGCTGCATGACTTTGAAAAATTATGATTCAATTAGACTTCCCAATAGAGCATTGACCGCCTTTGCATTTGTTTCATAATTCTTTCTTGCCGTTGGATCTGTTGGTACTGCGGCTGGATATTGATATCCTCCTTCAACAATAGCCTATACATCTGCTCCCAGAGACTGAAGATAGAATCTCATCCTTGTTTTCCAGAAGATTAAATTGTTTCCGTTGAAGAGAAGAGGCATGATAGATGTTGTTCCATCTTGATTGCTCATCTTGTTTGATCTTCCTTCTAGTGGCTAAGCTTTTTCAGAAGGACCTCCTCTGATACCAATTGTTGGGAAAAATACTGAGAGGGGGGGGGGGTGAATCATTATTTAGAGCTAACTGAAAACTTTTTACTTTTTCTTTCTCTTAAAACCATACGCTACTTTACTGAACCCAACTCACGTATACACGCGGATATCCTTAAGAAAACTTGCGTATGTTCAGAGATCTTATTATGCATTTAATTCTTTACTTAGATCATTACATCATTCATTCATCAGATGTTTAGTAAGCAGTAAGCATGTGTAGTAATAACAGAATAAACCATCACACATAAGCAACACACATGAACACCAGTATTTAAGGTGGAAACCCAATTCGGGAGAAAACCACCACTGCTATCGTCTTTGTCTTCAATATTTATTATAAAGAAAAATTCTTACAATTTTGTACTAGCGCAGACTCATACTAGCACGCAGGCACCCACCTGCAGAAGGCTGCAACCTTCTCTCATTCTCCAGCCACTACTGGAAGGGAGCTCCAACCCCCTGATCTCGTTTACCAGCCTCTCCTGGAAGGGAGCTTCGACCCCCTGATTTCAACACTAGCTTCTACTGGCTGAAAGCTTCTACTTACATACTAAAGGCTTCAACCTTCAGACCCACTGTAGACCATGTTTCATAAATTTTCATACTGGATCTAAACAGCTTCAACACAACCCCTTAATATCCAAAACTTTAATCAGAACAATAAGGCCATTGTAACCAGAATATCAGAAATAACCCAGAATTTAGAGTAGATAATTAGATACATATTCAACCTTGAGAAACCATTAATTCAGATACCATATGTTGTTTTTCTTTATGTAACCTGCGTATATACGCATCTTTATTCACACCAACCTGCGTATGCTTCAGTGCATGCTAGTTTTATATTCTTGAAATAATACGTGACTTTTCTTCATAGTTTCCGTGTATACACGCGCTTTTATTTTCACCTACTAGCGTATGCTTTCTTTCAGAATCTGTTTAGACTCATATTCAGATCTAAAACTTTCAATTTAGACAATCTATCAGCAATGCAGAACTGTTTAGATAGTCACTCATCCTTCATCATGTTTTCTCAATCAGTGATTAGATTTGTTCATTATCAAATTAGCAGCATACTCCATATTCAATCAACCCAGAACTTCAAGAAGACTTCATTGACTGACAGCAGAGAGAAAACAGAAATCATAGAAGTAATATCTGTAAATAAGCTTCAGAAACCCTAACTTCCATACGCACTTTTTATTAAGAGAAACCGCGTATACACGCGCTTTTACCAAGACAAACTAGCATATAGATCTGTAAATGTAAATTTTGCACAACATAACAGATCTATAAAACTTACCCAGATTTCTTCATTTTCTTCAGCAGACTTGCGCCAGATCTTTATCATTTCTTTAGTAGATCATACTAGATATTCATCATCTTCAGATCTAGAGATCTTGAACCATCATTATATCCATGGGTGCATCATAGATTCAAATCTATCAATTAAAACAGAGTTCATCCATACAGATATTCCTTGGAGAATTTTTATTCAATAAAAACCCTTACTCATGCACACCTTGCACTACGATCCTCTTCTCCTTATATAGTTTTAGCCTTTATCAATACCATGAGTCAAAACCACTTCACCGCTGATGGTATTCCTGGATGGGATCAAATAGATAATCTAACGCTCAATACTGTGGGCCAATACCATGGTCATGTCCCCTGGTTTTATAAATTTAGAGCGCAAATAGGCATACGCTACTTGGTACGTAATTTTACGTGTACATACGCTACTTTGCCTTTACAAACCCGCGTATTCTTTGTGACATAACTTATTCATCATTACTCTGGCACTTACTGGAATTTCTTTCTTTGTTACTTCTGAACTACTTTGTAGATACATCAGATTTACATCATTAATAAATAGTTTGCTATCCAAAGACAACTCATCAAGTCAATTTCCATCAAGGACAAATTCATCAAGTAGGTTGCCATCAAGGACAACATATTGCATCATATTGCCAACAAACACTTTTTTGAAGGAGAGGGGCATGCTAGGTCCCTATAATACTAGTGTATCCCCTTATTTTTATTGTTAGTGTAGCCCCATTATTTTTATTTTTGTGCCTATGTAGTCCCCATATTTTTATTATTGCGCTCCATAGAAGCCCACTATTATTATTGTTGTGCCCTTACTTTTTTATTGTTATGCCGGCTAGGATTATATTGTGACCCCTTGGACTCCTATATATAGAAACGAGGTTTTTTCATTTGTATCATTTAAGAATTGTTCATTTATGTAATGTAAAGGAGGCTTCCCCCTAGAAGAGGTTGATTTCCAAGGCGTTGATCTATCTTTTATTCTATTTTGTGAGTTGGTTTCTGTTGCACTATACAACACCCCCCATTTATTATAATAATAATGGGGACCCTTTACAAAATAAATAGGAATTTATAATAATTATTTCATTTTAGCATGTTTTTTAAACTTTAGCAATAAAGTTTTTTCCTTTCTGCTTTGATTTCAAAGTGCTTACCACAAATCACACAACTTACAAGCCAACAAAGTTAAAACACATATAAGATTTGTGAATTGCAATATTTGCTTCAACCTTTTTTAATTATATAAAATTCTCGTTGGAAAGCTTAAAAATCACTTTAAAATAGAAATCATGCCACTCCTTTAAACAACAAACTTAAAACATTTCGGAAAAGTTGTGATAAGTCGGACTCGATGAAACAATAAAGAAACAATGAAAAGTATCCAAAAGTCCAATAAAGCGCAATACTATGAGTCTTTAGCACATATTTCATTCTGCAACGAGAAACCAAATGAAAAATTTTATACACCACAATAAGTTGCAATGTGAGATTTGTGCAGATCGCATTTCGCAAGATTCATCGACTGCGAAAACATAATTATTGGTATCTATTAAAATTTGTGATTTGCGCTATAAACATTTAGTATTCAAGTGCGTGGAATGATTCTTATTCAATCAATCTGTTATAAGACCTAATGAGTTAGATCGTTAGATTAGAAATATTTCGTAAGGTGTGTAAGATATTTGATAGAATGAGTTAAGAGTTATTAACAACATTCAATAGGTACCGGATTCAAAATATTGATATCTTATTTGAAGCGTGTTTTAAATTTAAAGCGCCAGAATTTGATTTATGGTTGATTTAACTCACTTCTCTATCTCTTCTCACTCCTCATTTCAGATCTGAATTTACTCGTTTCTCTTGAATTAAGGAAACTACCTAAGGAAGCAATATCAACTGGAATGTCACAGAAAGGAAAATCAGTTTCCCAAGCTTCTGAGACTACAGACATGCCTCCATTGTTCTCAGACACAACGTTCAACAAGGACAGCAGGAGTTCTACATGGGAAGCCATGTACAACCTGTTTGAAGAAGAACATCCAAGGGAGATGTTGGGGTCCTGTGTTTTGATAGATTGGCTTACCAAAAGACAAGGAAACATACAAACCTACTTTACAGCTCTAGGATCTAGCCCTCCTAGTCTCAGAGAGAGATCTCTCAATATGTTTATAAAGATGTGTCTTGAAAGGTTAAAAAGTTGATTTTAGGCTAGTTATGAGGTGCAAGGTTGTTTGTTTTGTTTTTTTTGGTTGGAAAAATGTGTTTCATGTGGTATAGATAGAGCATGGGAATCTACAAGCCATTGGGAAATGGAGTCATGTGAAAGTCCAAATAGTTCTGACTGAGAAGGAAGGGAAACCAAAGGGAAAACCTAACTTGGTCAAGGATATATTGAATAATATTGGTGAAATGGGATGGACATTAAGGACTAAGAGTGAAACACTAGCTATACCCTTTCACAATGGCCTGAAAGATTCGAGGAACGCCCTATTTCCTCCAGTAAGCTCACTGCTTTGGACTTAATCAATATAAACACTCAAAGGAAAGAGAAATGTAGAGAAAACCCTCTTTAATCAATTATAGGATTTGGGGAATGCCCTATTTCCTCCTATAATTTACTGCTGAAGGCTCAATCAACAAAAACATACAATTGCATTCAATGAAGAGGGAACACCTTCAACATATAGGACTACAATTATAGGGACATTTTAACACAACAATTACAATAACGAACAGAGGGTATGATTGAAACAAGTTCCTCTATCGAACTGCAAGCATTAATAATTAAAGGGAGATTTCAGATACAACATTCAGTGGTAAAGAAAGAGGGAACGCCTAAACATTCTTTAGCACAACCGAATTAACCATTTCTGAAATAAAACAAACTGAATACTCAAGAGAGCGATTAGACTACCTTGTCATATTCAGTAGCAGAAAACACATAAACAGTGAAGGATAAACAGGTCAGAGGTGCTTCTAAGATACATTTCTGTGCCTAAACTTTTTATCCTACTGTAATTCAAAGCATAATGGAATAGAGTGATAAACGGGAAATAACAATTAACAATAGAGATTACTTCACCATAACCAGGCTCAGGGATCCAATGGTCCGTCCTCCTTCATCAAGAGAAAACACATGGACTTCCACACTCTTTCAGAGCACAAAAGCTTCTTCAAAGCAGCAATATGTATTACTTTAGAATTCACAAAATGCCAACCTTTTACAATGAGACTTCGAAGAGTCTTTATAGAGAAAATGAGAAAAGTAGGTGAAGAAAGTTTAATGAACATCAGAGATAGTGAAGGATATTTTGAATGCTCCATTCCATGCCTTAAACATTTCGTCAAATTCTAGACAGGATCAATAACTTTGCAGCTCATTTGAGACCATTTTGATATCAAAGAAACCACCCGCAGGGAGTCCTTGAGAAGAAAATCATCTAGAGAGGTACTATCATCTTCTCGGTGTGAGTTAAGTGAAGAATGGGCTATGAGGACTCCCATACTTCCAAATAACTGCCTCTGACAATTTGTAGTAGCTTCCCTGGTGCAATAACTGCTTGGTAGACTTGTGTGCATGGGTAAAGGTCATGTCTATGTCAGTCATCGTTCTGCATCGCTAACTGCTCTGTCTCTTTCGTACTTAAACCTACATTAGCTTTGTTTATTCTTTTCCTTTGTTGATTGCTCGAAATGCTTATGTTCTAATGTTGGTCTTTTATGCTATGTATCCTGCCACTGGGAATGTGATCATCATCTTTTATGAGTGTTTTGTATACAGGTGGAGGATTTCGCTGAGTTAGAGGGTCACTGATGGTTCATGGAGTATGATCTATTGATTGACACACCCTCACCCTCTAGTTCTGGTCCTTTTTTACTTTGTTTCCTAGTCCTGAGACTGTTGTCTGAACCCGTGTGTCACCTCTGTGACTGTAAAATATTAATTCCTTCATCGGCCATGAAAAAATCTGCAAACATACAAAAACATGTTATGAAATCCTACGAGATGGGTTTAGACTGCTGCAGAGACTTTGGGGTGGCGGAGGAGCAGTGAGGAAAAAAGTGATTGCAGTGGAAAATGGGGAAAAAACACTAGCAGAGCAGCTAACCAGGTGTTTTGGAGTTTTGGGCGTGAGGATAAATGTGGACCGTTAGATCGGGATGATCAACAGCGGATATCGGTTAATGAAGTCCTTTGCGAGGGAAATGAATGGAGAGTGAAATGGAAATGCGATATAATTTGGGCCGTTGGATTAGAATAATCGACGGCAGAGATCTTTTGATGGGATCATGCGAAATATCGGGTGAATGGAGAGGGGACGGGGCGAGATTGAATCAGAACCATCAGATTAGGATAATCGACAGTGGGGATCGCCCAATGGAATCATTGGGGAGGATGGGAGGAAAAAAAATGAAGGGGGTTGTGATATAATCAAGGCTATCCAATTAGATCAATCAACGGTTATGATTAAAGGGAAGTTAAACTGCAGAGGGTGGTAAGGTGGAAAACTGGGATGGTTTTTGCACAACGTTCAAGCGGTTTAAGATTTTAGCCAAAAAATCGCGATATCATTCGCTTGCTGACACCTGTCCCTTTCAATACCGCCCATTTTGCGTTTTTTTGAAACGTTAATCCTTGGGCACAGAAAAAATGCGAAATCAAATGGTGACCATTGGATCTGGGACCTCAGATCTGACGGTGCGGAAGAAACGTGATAGGAGGTAAGATGCACGGGCGAAACATATGGGTAGGGTCAATGGAAGTTTAAATCCTGACCGTTGGATCTCGGAAACGGATGGTCAAGATCTGTCAATGGGAAGAAATGAGAAGATTAGGGTTTGATGATCAGAAGCAATGTGGACCATCTGATCTAACTTGATCAACTGTGGAGATCTAATCGGAGGTCGGGATGGTGAAAAGTTATGAGCAGAGCGTGATGAGATCAGGGCCGTTGGTTCTTGTGGATTCAACGGTCCAGATCTAATCGGCGAATGCGACGATGGGGGCTGTGAATCAAAGCGTGATTGAATCCTGACCATTGGTTCTTATGGATTCAATGGCTGGGATCAAATCGTGTGATCGGCATCGGAGGAGGCAAGTGATCGAGACTTCTGGATTTGCGATGTGAGATCAGGTGCTGGCCGTTGGATCAGGAAAGATCAATGGTCTGGATTAACTCGGAGAGGAACAATCGGAGGTCTATGTGTGGAGAGAGATTAAATCCTGGTCGTTGGTTCTTGTGGATTCAACGGTCCAGATCAAATCGGTGGGATCATGTGATGGGCTCTGTGAAAAAAGTGCAATTGAATCCTGACCGTTGGTTCTTGCAGATTCAACGGCCAGGATTAAATCGAGGAGTCGGCCATCGATGAAACAGAAAAGAGGGGAGATTGGATTAGCGCGATGCGATTGAGCGTTGGCCATCAGATCTGGAAAGATTAATGGTCAAGATTAAGTCGGAGAGGGAAAGGTGGAAGGCTTGCGATGGAGCGCGATGTGATCCTAGCCGTTGGATCAGGAGAGAACAATGGTCCAGATTGAAATGACAATTGACAAAGGAAAAACTCATCACATCGGAAAATTTTGAAGAAAAAAGAAAAAGGCCGAAACGAAAGCTTTGATTGCAATTTGTGATTAGGCCTTAGCGCTTGGTCATAGCACGGGTCAGATGCAGAAGAGGGGCTAATGGCTCAGCCAAAAGGGGCTTAATGCCTTAATGTAAAAATGAAGATTTCCAAGGATTTTTAAGGGTTTTTTGAGGAAAATGAAAGTTCTGATAGGGGTAAAGATGGGGTTTTAAACCTCGTAAAGGGATTTCACAAGGTTTGAAGGGGATTTAAGGCCTTCAGAGGCTGAATGGAGGGTTAAAGGACGAAAAGAAGTCTTCATGAAAATGAAGGGAAATAAGTG
The DNA here is from genome assembly GCA_034641835.2 of Pinus albicaulis. NCBI lineage: Eukaryota > Viridiplantae > Streptophyta > Pinopsida > Pinales > Pinaceae > Pinus > Pinus albicaulis. The sequence goes on from CM076581.1 coordinate 1,150,704,205, forward strand.
AAAACAGACAGTTTCAGTGACCTTTGGGGAAAATTTCTTTGGTGAAACAACATGGCTTTAAGATAGAAACAGCAATGAAGATGAACCTCCAGGATGGATCAAACATAAGACTTCAAGGATGATATATTTTCAAAGGAAATATATCTCTTGAAGGCTTGAAACAAACTTAGCCACCATTTGGTATATTAGAATTTATAGGTGGCTAACAGTGGCTCCACTTGGGGAGGACAACTTGCCCTTTAGGTGTCCAGAACCTCAGTAATCTCTGTATTTAGCAGACCCGTGCCTTTCCATTGGGCAACAATTTTTCTTTCCTTGATTGGTATTCTTTTGATCTGATAACCTTTGCAGCAACCTGAAAAAATCGTCATTCTTCAAAACAACATTTTTACCTACCCATTCCTACTGTCCTAGCATTTTTTCTTCTTTTGAGTTCACTTGGACTGGCAAACTCTTTTTCCACATTTTATTTTGCAAAAAAAAAAATAAACCTATCTAATGTTACCCTTATTTATTCCAAGAGCCCAGGTTAAACAGTTGGACTCTTAATTCTCTACCTAATCTAATATCTGTCAGGATTAAACAGTCTGACAGATTTTCATTCTCTACATTCTAAGATAGAAATTGAAAAACATAGTCAAACCAGGATTAGATTGTGTAGCTTGCTGTGGGTCCATGGCATGAAGACAAGCTGCACATGAACTGAAAATAGAAAAAATTACAACAAAATTGGGAAGGCTTGAAGTTCTGAAAACTGAAAACATCTTTCCTTCCTTTCCTGACTCGGATTTTGAGCTTTTTAGAGTCATCTTTTCCTTCATTTCAGCTCTGGTTCTGATCTTGTTAGAGTTGTATACTTTTCTTTGCTGGTTCAAGTTTTGAGCATGTTAGAACCAGTCTTGCTTCTTCTTATTTTGGCTCAGGTTTAGAGAGAATTAGAGCCATATTTCCTTATGCTTCTAGGTTCAGATTTTCAGCATGTTTAAACCTCTCTTTTGGTATGGGGCTATACCTTTCTTGTTTTATTTCTGCCCTCTTTTCTATTTTTTATTGTTTTTTTGTATTTTCTTTCTTTTTCTTGATGCAAGTGGTATGTACAGTGGATGAAAACTCTGAAACTTAAGACTCTTGATAGAAGTATTGTTTAAGCATCCTACCATTGACAGGACCTCCTAACACTTGTTCACCATTCAGTTCTTGTAGGAAAAATGCATTATGCCCTCTTAAGGAATGAACAATGTAGTGCCCTTTCCATATATTTTCAAACTTACTATGTTTTCCTTTCTCTTCCCTTCTTGAATCCCGTTTGAGCACCACATTCCCGACTTGGAAGTCATTTTCTTTAGTCTTTTTGTCAAACTTCCTTTTGATGTTTTCTTGGACTACTTGAGTTCTCTGTTAAACTTCCTCTCTGGTCTGCTATAAGTGGATGGTCTGATTGATCCTTCTCTGCATGTAATTTTCTTCAACTTGAACTTCTTGAAGGATTTTCATGACTGGAACTCCCAAGGATGTTGGGAAAATAGCATCCATCCCATAGACCAGCTGATAAGGGGACATGTTGATTAAATTTTTGGTAGTTAACCTATCGGCCCACAAGGCATGAACAAGCTTGTTGTGCCATGCTTTTTGGTTCTGCTCCAACATCTTTTTGATGATGTTGATTAGGCTCTTGTTTGAGGATTCAGTAAGTCCATTTCCTTGGGGGTAATAAGCAGCGGAGTGGCCTAAGGTGATTTGGTATTTATGGCAGAAATCAACCATCTTCTTGGATTTAAAGGCAGGAGAATTGTCTGTGATTATTTTTCTAGGACAGCTAAATCTAGACAATATGTTGGTCTTAAGGAATTTAATAATGACAGAGTGAGTAGCATTCCTAGTGGGTATGGCCTCTATCCATTTAGTAAAATAATCTGTGGCTGTGAGGAGCCATTTATGTTGGGCTGAGGAGGGTGGATGTATTTCCCCTATAAAGTCTAAACCCCACTATTGGAAGGGTGCTTCAACACTGATGGGTTTCAAGGGCAGGGGAAATATTTTTCTTCTACCATCAAAAATCTGGCATTTGTGGCAAGACATTACTAGTTTGTGGGTGTCTGGAAAAAGGGTGGGTCAATAGTAACCTGATTTGAGGATTTTTTTTAGTGTGGTCTTCCAATTTAAGTGCCCTCCACATTCTCCTTCATGCATTTCATGCATGATTTTTCCTGCATCATTCTCAAGTAAACATTTTAGCAGTATCCCAACAACATTTTTCCAATATAAAACTCCATCTATCATGCAATATTTTAAAGCCTTCTATTTTACAAATCTAGCTTTTGTTTTTTACAAAGAAGGAGGAGCATTTAAGTAAAGAAGCACATAAATAATATCAGCATTCCATGGAGATTTCATGAATTTTTCTTCAGTAAATGGTGTTGGGAACTCTTCTATCTCTTCTAAGGCATCAACCATATTCATATCTAGAACTTTGAAATTAGACTCGGCCATGAGTTTTGTTAATCCTTGTCCCTTGATGAGTTTAGTAGGCCTGATTTCTAAGTCGTATTCCAGAATAGTGGCAATCCACTTTCCCCTTTTGCCATCGGGGTCCTGACTTATAATATCTTTGACTACGGTGTGTGGCACAAAAGCAATGATGTTTGAATGTAAGATGTACACCCTGAAATCCTTTAATGCTTTAACTAGTGCCAAGGCTTGCTTTTACATGATGTTTTATTTGAGTGAGGCATCTCTTAAGGCTTTGCTAAAGAAGGATATAGGTTGTTCCTACCCCAAGTTATTCTTATGCAACAATACTGCAACTATTATATGCTCAGATGCAAAGGAAAAAATATAAAAATATTTGCTGAAATCAAGACTAACGAGGACTGGTGCTTGAGTAAGGGCTTGATTTACTAGTTCGAATGACTGTTTAGCTTGCATTGTCCATTTGACACCTACTTCTTTCCTAATCATGTTAGTGATGTTTTTCAATAGCTTAGAAAGGTTGGGGATGAATATCCTCAAAAAATTAATCTTTCTAATGAAATACTGTAATTCTTTGAGATTCCTAGGGTGGCTGACATTCAATATGCCCTCAATTCTTTAGGATCTATCTTGATCCCTTCTTCAGAGATTATATGACCAAGAAGCTTTCCTTCTTGGAGGCCAAAGAGTGTCTTTTTGGGATTTAAAGAAAAGCCAAATCTTCTGCATTTCTCAAAAACCTTCCTTAAATGTTCCAAATGTTTCTCATCGGTTTTGGAGAAAACGGTAATGTCATCAAGGTAAATGATTATAAAATAGCCTATGTCTTCCGAGAAGGCTATGTCCATGCCCTCTAGAAGGTGGCTCCTGCATTCATCAAATCAAGTGGCATTTTGACATACATTAATGTCCCCCAAGGTGTGGTAAATGCTATCTTATGTTGATCACTTGGGAGGACTAATAACCCGAGAACCCATCCAATAATGATATCCTTTTTGACCCAGCTACCCTCTAAAGAATGTGTTCCATTTTTGGAAACGGGTAGTTATCTTTCATAAAGGCTCTATTCAGGTGTCTGAAGTCAATAAACAGCCTAATCTCCCCTGTCTTCTTCCTGACAGATACCAGATTGGAGACCCATTCTGAGTATTTGACAGGAAAAATGATCCCTGCATCATACATCTTCTTAATTTCTTTTTCTACCATAGGAAATAAGATAGGGTTTATTCTCCTTAATTTCTGTCTGAAGGGTTTCTGATTTTCCTTCAAAGGAATCTTGTGCTGAATGATGCAAGTGTCATATGATTTCAAATCTTTATACTCCCATGCAAAAACATCTATAAACTCTTTGAAGAGTGTTATGTACTATTGTTTGATGTGGGCAGGAAGGGTGCTAGATAACTTAATCATTTTAGGCTCAGTTGGGCTACCTATATTTTTCTCTTACACATTAGTTTCCACGGGTTCTGTTTTTGGTTCTTTAGCCACATCGTTGAAATCAAATAGTTGTTCTAATGGCGCAAGGCCTTTGGGTATGGTATCACCTTTACATTCAAGAATTTCAAGGTCCTTTTGGTCTAGATCATCAGATAAATTTTCTTTGAAAATATGATCAAACTGATTTATATCAGTAGGAGAGGGAGGCTCTATTTCAGGGATTTCTTCCCCATCTGGACATTCTTTCTCATGGCTGCAACTTGGTGATGCTGTGGAAAACTCATTTTTTGATTGCAGGAAATCCTCTATATGTTTTTCATTGTTAAAAACCTGCCAATAATCTTCGTTATCAGGCACTTCTAGTCTATTTTTTACCTTTATAATGAGTTGTTCCTCGATTTGTGATATCTGGGAGTTACTAGCAGCAAAAGCAAGTTTTTTTTCTAGGTGATTTTGGGCTCTTGGTATGAACACAAGCTCATATTTTTCGAAAGTTTTCAGGAGGTCTAAAACAGTGTTCCTATATTCTCTGAGTCTGGGGTTCTTGGTTGAGTATTCCCATTTGATTTGTCTGATGAATAACTCAGAATCTCCCTGTACTGATATCTTTTTAGCCTTTAAATCTGTAAGTATGTGCAGGCCAAGGAGAAGGGCTTCATACTGTGAAATGTTGTTAGTGCATGAAAATTCTAATTTGCAGGCATGTCCTTTGTTTGTGTTGTGTATCCATACACCAACCCCTCCACTATTTTTGCTACAAGAGCCATCGAAACTCATTTTCCAAGGTGTCTCTATTTCATTTTCATTTTTTTTGTGTTGCTCAATGGTGTTGGGGGTCGAGGTATCTAGAGGTTGAGAGGGAGTCAAATCTGAATGTTTTGGTGCACTAATGTCCTGCTCGATTTATTTCTCTGTTTGGGTGACCTCATCTTCGTTGTATAAAATGAAGGAATCTAAATCTGAATGGGTGGAATAAACAGGGGTGTTGTGAGGTTTGTCCTTGCTGCTCACCATGTATTTCATGAGGGTTTCCCTATATAATCTTCTGGTTTGACCAAATACTGGTATGGTGGCATAGGACATATCCATTTGAAGGCTTTCCTAGATCTTAGCTCCCCATGATATAGATAACAACATGCCATATTTTGGGGGAATGTTAGCTACTACTACATCCATTACAAGATTCTTAGCAAGAATTTTGGATAAGTTAACACACAAATCTTTAATTAATCCCAAGCATTTGACCTTTCTGGAATCAAAGGAGTATAAGTCTTTGTAGGGTCTAGTAATCTCTAAGCCTAAGATTTCCATTATTGCTTTAGGCATAAGGTTGTGTGATGCTCTTGAATCTAGCATGGCATTGTGTAAGACTTGTCATGTATGTCTAGACTGACATAGAAGGGAGGCACATCCCCTTCTTGATATTTTCCCTCAATTTTAGGACCAAAAAACAACTCTGGCTTATCATCTGTTAAGTTCAAAGTAGCAGTATCAACATGTATATTTAGAGCTTTTAGGACCTGGTCTCTGTACACTTCCTGGGTCACTAATTCAGCCAAAGGTATGTTAATTTTAATATTTGTAATTTCTCCCTCAAGGCTGAAAGGAACTATCGCTTTGGTTGTATTTAGATCTGTTTTCTCACTTTTGTTTCTTTCAGCAATTTTGAATTGCTGGGTTTTATTAGGACTGTCAATCTGGGTTGTTTTATCAGGGCCACTAGCAGAGGTACTAGGGAAACTCTGTTCAACACTTGGCTGGCTACCTTTCTCTTTGTTTAAATCAGCCCTTTTGGCTATTGTGATAGTTTTTTTTGTTGTCTTTTTTGTCTATTTTTCTGTACCTTTCCTAATAGTAGAGCTAGTGTTTTCATCATTTGGACTATCTATGTTCCCTTTGCTTCTTAGATCATAATGTTTGTGTACCTCCATGATTGCATTTTCAAACCCCAATCTATAATCTTCAGACTTCTCATGTGTATCTTCCTTCGGTTCTGAAGAGAAGAAACCTTGTTCTTCTTTAGTGAGGAAAACATCATCCCCACTATCTGATCCAAACAAGTTCACATGGTTTTCTCCAAAATTTTCAATCTCCCTTTCTTCCTCTTGATCTACGTAGTTTTGTTGGAAGGGGGGTATAATTTGTTGATCATTGTCTCTTTTTCTATCCTGATTCTTTTCTCTTCTAATGTTCTGGTTTCTGTTTCTATTTTGGAGGTTGTTTTGAGGTTCTCTTGGTGGCACTCTATCATTCAATTTTATCTTCTCAAGCATTCTCTCCATTACCTTCACTAGGTTGTCAATTTTGGTATCAGAGGATGAGGTTGAGGGTGTGTAATCATATTTATAAGTTACCCTCCTCTCTGATCTCAGCCTAGCTCTTTTTTCAATTAAGTTTGAATCCACACTCACTTCCCCCTTCTGCATGTCTTCTAGAGTTGCATAATCTCTCTCCCTAAGCTGATAGGCCATGTCAGCATTGAAACCCTCAGGATATTTTACCAAGGCCATGCCTTGGGGAGGTTTCGTGTGCAGTGGAAGGGCATTGTAAACACTGTTAAACCTGGTGGAGTAATCATGGACACTCTCTCCCTAATTCCTTTTAAGGCTTTGATACTCTGCTAGTATTTGGAGAGGGTTTCTTTTGACTTCCCATTTGTTTATGAATGCTTGATGTAATGAGGGAAGGGCATGGATGCTATTAGGAGTTAAGCCTTTAAACCACTTCTTTACTTCTCCTCCTAAACTTTGAGCAAATATTCTCATTTTAACGGTCTCATTGTCTATATCAATGTAATCAAATGCATCTCCCATTCCATCTACGTGTTGTTGAGATGTGGTAGATTCTTTCCTAGTGAAGTGGGGAATTTTAGATTGATATTCATTTGGTAAGGGAACCAAAGGTTGCAGTAACACTAGTGGGGCATACCATGCTGCCATGGTAGTTGTTTTGTGGAGGTAAAGGATTAGCTTGAGCAACAGGTATATGGATGGAAGAACTGCTTGGTCTGGCAACAAACTGTTGAGCAGATCTAGGGTGAGAGAGACCCAAGTTATGAATGAAATGGATATTAGGAGGTGTTGACAGAAGGGTTTCTCTGTCACTAATATTTTGACCACTATGTGGTGGTGAGCTTGGAGGATCAAAATCTATCTGCTTTATACCACTGAATGACTTAGTTCTAGGTAAATTTCTTGGTAAGTCTAAATCAGCTTGGGTATCTGATAGAGCTGTGAGGTTTTCAGGTGCTGAGTCAGCTCTATAAATGGGTCTGACAATCGTTGGATCCCTAGATGTGAGAGGCTTCTAAAGAATGCTCTCTGGATTGTCAACTATTTCAGGAGGATTTGGATCAGGATAAGCTCTGGTCTAGATTTTTCTTGAAGCCAGTATGTTAAGTCTCGGATCCGATAAAGGGGAAAGCTAGCCAGATACGACAATCTTTAAGAGGCAAACTATCCTTAAACAAAGAAACTTAATCCTCAGAGTTTCCTTAAGTATGGATGATGTAGTGATGAAACTGGTCTCCCAGTGGAGTCTTTCGGTCTTTTAGGAACTGTGGAGTCGCCAGGTGGAAAATTTTTAGTTTTTGTGAAGGTAAATTGTATTGTGGTTCCACCACCATGTTTATTATGAAGCCAATCTGAAATGTTTTTGGGTTTTTCTGAGTTTATATGGTTATTTAAGGACTTATTGAGTCTACAAGAGTTTGCTAGACTATCATATACTCAATAGGTCCCACCGTGATCGCCATTATGTTGGGGTCCTGTGTTTTGATAGATTGGCTTACCAAAAGACAAGGCAACATACAAACCTACTTTAGAGCTCTAGGATCTAGCCCTCCTAGTCTCAAAGAGGGATCCCTCAATATGTTTATAAAGATGTGTCCTGAAAGGTTAAAAAGTTGATTTTAGGCTAGTTATGAGGTGCAAGGTTGTTTGTTTTGTTTTGTTTGGTTGGAAAAATGTGTTTCATGTGGTATAGATAGAGCATGGGAATCTACAAGGCATTAGGCAATGGAGTCATGTGAAAGTCCAAATAGTCCTGACTGAGAAGGAAGGGAAACCAAAGGGAAAATCTAACTTGGTCAAGGATTTGTTGAATAATATAGGTGAAATGGGATGGACATTAAGGACTAAGAGTGAAACACTAGCTAAACCCTTTCACAATGGCCTAAAAGATTCGGGGAATGCCCTATTTCCTCCAGTAAGCTCACTACTTTGGACTTAATAAATATAAACACTCAAAGGAAGGATAAATGTAGAGAAAACCCTCTTTAATCAATTATAGGATTCGGGGAACGCCCTATTTCCTACTACAATTTACTGCTGAAGGCTCAATCAACAAAAAAATACAATTGCATTCAAAGAAGAGGGAACGCCTTAGACATATAGGACTGCAATTATAGGAACCTTTAACACAACAACTACAATAATGAATAGAGGGTATGATTGAAATAAGTTCCTCTGTCAAACTGCAAGCATTAATAATTAAAGGGAGATTTCAGATACAACATTTAGTGGTAAAGAAAGAGGGAACGCCTAAACATTCTTTAGCACAACCGAATTAACCATTTCTGAAATAAAACAAACTGAATACTCAAGAGAGTGATTATACTACCCTGTCATATTCAGTAGCAAAAAACATATAAACAGTGAAGGATAAACAGGTCAGAGGTGCTTCTAAGATACATTTCTTTGCCTAAAATTTTTATCCTACTGTAAGTCTAAGCATAACAGAACAGAGTGATAAACAGGAAATAACAATTAACAATAGAGATTACTTTACCATAACTAGGCTCAGGGATCCAATGGTCCGTCCTCCTTCATCAATAGAAAACACATGGACTTCCACACTCTTTCAGAGCACAAAAGCTTCTTCAAAGCAGCAATATGTATTACTTTAGAATTCACAAAATGCCAACCTTTTACAATGAGACTTCGAAGAGTCTTTATAGAGAAAATGAGAGAAGTAGGTGAAGAAAGTTTTAATGAACATCAGAGATAGTGAAAGATATTTTGAATTCTCCATTTTGTGCCTTAAACATTTCATTGAATTCTAGATAAGATCAATAACTTTGCAGCTCGTTTGAGACCATTTTGATATGACAGAAACCACCCGCAGGGTGTCCTTGAGAAGAAAATCATCTGGAGAGGTACTATCATCTTCTCGGTGTGAGTTAAGTGAATAATGGGCTATGACGACTCCCATACTTCCAAATAAATACCTCTGACAATTTTTAGTAGCTTCCCTGTTGCAATAACTACTTGGAAAACTTGTGTGCATGGGTAAAGGTCATGTTTGTGTCAGTCATCGTTCTGCATCACTAAATTCTTTGTCTCTTTTATACTTAAACCTACATTAGCTCTGTTTATTCTTTTCCTTTGCTGATTTCTCGAAATGCTTATGTACTGATGCTGGTCTTCTATGCTGTGTATCCTTCCACTGAGAATATGATCATCATCTTTTATGAGTGTTTTGTATACAGGTGGAGGATTTCGCTAAGCTGGAGGGTCACTGATGGTTCATTGAGTATGATCTGTTGATTGACACGCCCTCGCCCTCTGGTTATGGTCCTTTTTTACTTTGTTTCCTAGTCCTAAGACTACTGTCTGAACCCGTGTGTCACCTCTGTGACTGTAAAATATTAATTCCTTCATCGGCCATGAAAAATTCTACAAACATACGAAAACATGCTATGAAATCCTGCATGTTGGGTTTAGACTGCTGCAGAGGCTCTGAGGTGTCAGAGGAGCAGTGAGGAAAAAAGTGATTGCAGCAGAAAATGGGGAAAAAACACTAGCAGAGCAGCTAACCAAGTGTTTTGGAGTTTTGGGCGCGAGGATAAATGTGGACCATTAGATCAGGATGATCAACGGTGGAGATCAGTTAATGAAGTCCTTTAGGAGGGAAATGAATGGAGAGTGAAATGGAAACACGATATAATGTGGGCCGTTGGATTAGAATAATCGGCGATGGAGATCTTTTGATGGGATCATGCGAAAGATCGGGTGAATGGAGAGGGGACGGGGTGAGATTGAATAAGAACCGTTAGATTAGGATAATCGACGGTGGGGATCTCCCAATGGAATCATTGGGGAGAATAGGAGGAAAAAAAATGAAGGGGGTTTTGATATAATTAGGGCCGTCCGATTAGATCAATCAATGGATATGATTAAAGGGAAGTTAAGCTACAGAGAGTGGTAAGGCAGAAAACTAGGATGGTTTTCGCACAACGTTCAAGCGATTTAAGATTTTAGCCAAAAAAATGCAATATCATTCTCTTGCTGACACTTATCCCTTTCAATACTGCCCATTTCGCGTTTTTTTGAAATGTTAAACCTTGGGCGCAGACAAAACGCAAAACGCAATGGTGACCATTGGATCTAGGACCTCAGATCCGATGGTGCGGAAGAAATGTGATAGGAGGCAAGATGCACAGGTGGAACATATGGGTAGGGTCAATGGCGGTTTAAATCCTGACCATTGGATCTCAGAAATGGACGATCGAGATCTGTCGATGGGAAGAAATGAGAAGAGTGGGGTTTGATGATCAGAAGCAATGTGGACCGTCCGATCTAACTTGATCAATAGCAGAGATCTAATCGGAGGTCGGGATGGTGAAAAGTTATGAGCGGAGTGCAATGAGATCATGGCCGGTGGTTCTTGTGGATTCAACAGTCCAGATCTAATCGGCGGATGCGACGATGGGGGCTGTGAATCAAAGTGCGATTGAATCCTGACCATTGGTTCTTGTGGATTCAATGGCTGGGATCAAATCGCATGATCGGCATCGGAGGAGGCAAGTGATCAAGACTTTTGGATTTGCGATGTGCGATCAAGCACTGGTCGTTGGATCAGGAAAGATCAACGGTCTGGATTAACTCGAAGGGGAACAGTCAGAGGTATATGTATGGAGCGCGATTAAATCCTGGCCATTGGTTCTTGTGGATTCAACGGTCCAGATCAAATCAGTGGGATCATGTGATGGGCTCTATGAACAAAGCGCGATTGAATCCTGACCGTTGGTTCTTATGGATTCAACGGCCAGGATTAAATCAGGGAGTCGGTCATCAAGGAAATAGAAAAGAGGGAAGACTGGATTAGCACGATGCGATTGAGCGTTGGCCGTCAGATCTGGAAAGATTAACTGTCAAGATTAATTCAAAGTGGGAAAGGTGGAAGGATTGTGATGGATCGCGATGTGATCCTGGCCGTTGGATCCGGAGAGATCAATGGTCCAGATTGAAACGGCAATCGGCAGAGGAAAAACTCATCGCATCGGAAAATTTTGAAGAACAAAGGAAAAGGAAAAAATGAAAGCTCTGATTGAAATTTGTGATTAGGCCTTAGCGCTTGGTCATAGCGCGGGTCATATGCAAAAGAGGGGCTAAGTGCTCAACCGAAAGGGGCTTAATGCCTTAATGTAAAAATGAAGATTTCCAAGGATTTTCAAGGGTTTTTTGAGGAAAATGGAAGTTCCGATAGGGGTAAAGATAGGGTTTTAAACCTCGTAAAGGGATTTCACAAGGTTTGAAGGGGATTTAAGGCCTTTAGAGGCTGAATGAAGGGTTAAAAGATGAAAATAATTCTTCATGAAAATGAAGGGAAATAAGCGAAAACAGGCAGTTTTAGTGACCTTTGGGGCAACTTTCTTTGGTGAAACAGCATGGCTTTAAGATGGAAACAGCAGTGAAGATGAACCTCCAGGATGGAGCAAACATAAGACTTCAAGGATGATATATTTTCAAAGGAAAGGTATCTCTTGAAGGCTTGAAACAAACTTAGCCACCATTTGGTATATCAGAATTTATAGGTGGCTAACAGGAGCTAGTCAAAATAGCAACAGTGTCTGAATCACGATCATCAGAACCTTCTTACTTCGATGTTGCATGTGAATTTATATAGAGGATAGCAGCAAGGCCAAAGATCTTACCTTACACTGACATGGTAAGGTGGGTAATTGATAACCTCAACATTTCAGATAGGACATTCAAAAATTCCAAGCTAGAGAACATAGGTTCATTCACCGCTGAGGATTTACGAACAATGTATTATTTGCCTACGCCTCAAGATAATTATGATAAATCCTTCTTGTAAATCTTTACAAAAAAGAATCTAGACCTCATGAAAGTGGTAAAAGGATGGAAATAATATTAGGGGAAGATAAAGTGGGATAAAAATGGTATGTATCCCATTGCACAATTACCCTCCCCTTGTTGTTATGCAGTAGGAATGCTATGTAGACTATTTTCTAAACATGATACCACTAAATTATCCATTGAGTGGGTTTCTTTAATTGATGCAGTCGTCAATTCCACTGTCATGAATTGGGAAAACATTTTTTCTGATAACTTGGCCAAAACCATTATGGATTACAGAACCAAAAGAAGTGTTTCCACTAGGGCAATTACCCCTTTCTATATTAGTGCATATATCATGGAAGCCATATGTTTCTATTCAAGATTTCCTATTATTGGATAGAAGTGGACAAGCCAAGACCCTAACCCGATTCAAATTTATCATAGATCCCTTTGGGAATCTAAATTTCATTTACATTTTTACAAAATTTGTCATGGAGTCATGTTGCCAGTTTACCAAATTATTTTTCATGAGAGACCTCCTAGATTTTCTATGGAATCCAGTGCAAATATTTTATCTGTTACAAGATGGTTTGGAGAGGAAAATTTCACTTATATTAGAGTTTCTGGGAGTCATTATTCTCCTCATGTTCTACCCTACTATGTTTTGGACAAGCTCTTAGCTAGAGAAGTTGCTTACCAAATTCTTGTAAATGGCATAACCAAGCAGCTTAGAGATTCCAAGAAAGCCATTGGCCTATTATCTCATTACAGTGTGGAAGCTTCACCCTTTTTGACATAGGTCATGCAGCTAAAGAAATTCCAAATATTACTTCATTAAATCTAATTTTAATGCGAAGAAGACAATATGATCCTAATGATGTGGTCAAGAATTTTACCACTAATATTAAACTCAAACCTTTTATAAAATAAGAAGATATGTTTGATGATTTATTTGAAGGAGTAGAGAAGTTTGCAGATATGTTAAAATTTTCATCTCATCAGCTCAGTATAGCAGACCTCCAAGCTTTTCATCATTACAGAAACAAGAGGTTAGAAGCATTCCCATTAGACTTGTTACAAATGGAAGATGTTAGAATACCAACTCCCAGCATCAGTTTGGATGATGAAGCTAAATATATGTCAGAGGATGAATCTCAAGAAAAATAAAATCAAGAGTCAGAACAATCACAACACCACTTGCATAATTCATATTACTTTGACAATGAATTTGAAAGCAAAAATGAAATTCCTGAGAAAACAATTGAAAAAGTGATTAAAGGAATTGAGACACAAACTGAAGGAGAAACCAATGGAGCTTAATCATCTTCTAAATAAGTTCAACATATTTATAATACACCTGAACAGACAAAGAAACCTCAAGAAAAGGATTTAAAGAAAGAATGGGAGAATTTTTCTAAAGCACTGGAAAACCACCACCACCAAATCCTAATGTTGAAGAATCGACAAGTTTCCAAACTCCGGAGAAGACCCAAAATATAGTGGAAACTGCAATGCCACTACAGCAGGTACCAGAATATTAGGATCAAGAGTTTACCCCAGCCTACCCAACACAGGAAATCATTTTGAATATTGAGGAAATTCCTCCATTAGATGTTTTCTACAACCCAGGTCACAAAGTTGTAGTAAAGAGAAGAAAGAGAAGAAGGATTGATGAATTAGTGATTTCCCTTGATAACGAAATAATGGATGTTGTATGGAAGGACTCTCTTGCTAATCCTACTGAACATCTCACTAAACTATCACAGTTTTTTGGAGCATATGTGACTGCTACAATTGACAAAGAATAATAATTCAAGCTTCTTCTCAAACGAAAAGAAGACAAAGTTCAAGAATTAGAAAGTTTGCTAGAACAGGAAAATATCAATTCCAGTAGGAAAATGGAGATGAAGATGTTACAATTCCAAAAGTACTTTGATAGATCAAATTTGCAGCACCAAGTATATATTTCATAAAATGAAAATTAGATAGAAGAAGCTATGGATAAACTGAAAATTCAGCCTCAAACAAAGCAATTGATTAAAGAGGCACTTGAATGGAACACAAAATTAAAGCAGCAGCAAGAAGAGTTTTGTCATTAAATTTTAGTTACTAGTTTGTATTGTGATACAAGCAAGATTTTGATCCAACAAGTGGCTAACAAGAGGCTAGAGTGTGAAAAGGTCCAAAAGAATATTTCTGAGTTCATCCAATGGCAGGAGTCAGATGAAGGAAATAAGGCTGACCTCCCCAATATTGATAAAGTTCAAAAAGATATCATATTCAACGATTGGGAAATGTTTTTAAGACATGCAGAGAAGGCAATGTCAAAGAGAACTAATATGACAAATTAAATCATTGAATCTGTTAATAGTCAGCTTCTAAATTCTGAACTTCTCAAAGAATCTACAATCGAAGTGCTCCCAACACTTAAACCATTAGAAGCACAATGGAAGGAAAGTGCAGAGACACAGGTAGAAGCTATTAAAAATATATCTAAGTTTTATCAAGGAAATTACTGGAATTTTTTGATCAAACCATATCATCAATGCCAAACCTTACAGTCATTAACTGATTCTACTAAGATATTGTTGCCAGAACTTTCCAATGCATTGTTTAAAAGCCAGGTCAAATCCGGGATTACAAAGGAGCTCAGCGAAAGCCGATGGTGGATATTTTCCACCTCATAGATCAAACGCAAAAAGAAGATCAACCCACCTAATCATGTTGTTATTTTTATTTCCTAGATTGTAGTTTAAATTTACTCATTACGAGTAAGGTTGTTTGAAACCTCCTCCATATTTTATGTAATAATATATTTTAGACATATTTAGTTTAGTATTTAAATCCTTCTCATTCATTTAGAGAAGGGTCCATAAATTTTTCAAAAAAAATTGCAAAGAATGCACTTCTGTAAGTTTTTGAATGTCTTGATGAATTAATGGAACAAAATCTGATATATTTTGACATTGAACTTGTTTAACTGAAGTTGCACTATTTTACTCATTGAATTTCTTTAACGTGAAGAGGAGCAAAACATTACTATCGGTTTGAATGAGTAGAACCTCGTATGTATGGTATTTCTACACATTATATTAAGTTTTTCTCCTTGAATTGACAGTCACCTTTTTATTTGTATTATATATGAAAGCTGTTATCATAAGTGAATGTTAAATGCACTTTTGTATTGATATTTGTTTATGATTTCTTATTTCATATAATAAAATTTATGAATGCAATATATATTTCACAATCCTTTTGCTTAAATTGTTTTTTCAAAATAATTACTTTTACATAATTTTCATCTCTTTCAACTTTTGAATAATCTTCATTACCAATTGTTGAAGGATATGTTTTAGATCACATTAAGGGATGAACACTCTCAGGTATATAGTAGAATAGATATTTATTTAATGCATATGATAGATTAAATAATTTTCCATTTGCATGTTATAAACAAAGCACACCCTCATCATCCTTATTGGGAAATTGGTCCCTTTACCCCCAGTCAAAGCCACTACACCAAATGGAAAAGGAATTGCTTTAAGGTCTAGACTGGGTGGTTTTCCCCCATGTTGTTGCAACGGAATTTCGAGGCTTCAACAATTTCATAAAATTTATTATGTTTGAAAATAAAATATAAGGTATTTCACACTGTAAAATACATTCATTTTTATATAACTTTTCATTTTCATACCATTGTTTCACCCATGTATATCATTGTTATAACATTACTAACTTACTATCTCACTGCAATGACCA
Organism: Pinus albicaulis; assembly: GCA_034641835.2. NCBI lineage: Eukaryota > Viridiplantae > Streptophyta > Pinopsida > Pinales > Pinaceae > Pinus > Pinus albicaulis. The sequence goes on from CM076581.1 coordinate 1,150,719,954, forward strand.
TGCAATATTATAAAGTGAATCTCTGTATGAAATCAATTAAATTTTGACAAGGGGACTTTCAAAGTAAACATCAATTATTTTTTCCAAGGAGGTTGTCAACTAATTTTAATTAAAAAACTAGTCACAAGAATTCACTACTACAATTGTGTGGATCTCAGTCACATATCAATTTAAACTAATTTATTCACCATTGTTGGCTTCAAATTATGTCACATAGGGTTGTCCACGATGATATTGTTCATAAACCTTTGATAATTCTAGTACTTCACCGTTACCCTAGTCAGGGATTGTATTTGAGTTCAAACAATTCTGGATGTTGATAAACACTGACTAACTTTATACTTTGAGAAAATGTCCTTGGAGAAGTATAGTGCCCAAACCTTAGACTTGTATCAATGATACTTTACTGGCTTCATGAAGCTAAAGGATAGACTAAATTCTAATAGCCTTCAAATAATTTTGATTCAATTTTGCAAGGATAGATACAGTGATGTCATATGTTAGCTAAGAATCCTTTAAATTGAGAAATATCACTTGTAGTAATAGATATATTCTTTAGGTGTTGATACTATAGAGGACCGAGGTTCCGTTTTTCAATGTCGTAAAGAATAAGTCCATTTGTAAAAACTTTTCAATTCATCTTTGATGATGTGCTTGATTAGATGATGCAAGGTCGCAAGTAAGAGGTCTTCAAAAAAATTAGAATGCAAGTCCCAAAATCAAACAAAACAAAGTTCAAACTCCTTTCCTAACTACTACTAGGGCTGCTCTTGCACTTGACCGAGGGCATAGGAATGATTCCATAGAAGGGACAAAGACAATAGTTTTTTATTACCATATATTCACACTTTAGTATAGGTATGTTGGTCACATGTATTGAGTTTGTACCTACAATATAATGAGCCCAACGTATCCCAAGTGCAAAAAAAATAACTAAAAATTTCCAAGGAAAACCCTCTCTTTTGATTTGCAATTCATTCTAAGGGTCAAGGTCATTACAGAACTAGGTCACAAGATGTTTCACATTTTTTGTACATGCCTTTTGAAGGAAGAGTATAGCTCCTTTTAATGGTTTTAGGAGGGGCTTCAAGGAGGCCAATGGATGCCTATTTTGGAGGAGAAATTTGTTTTGAAGGATATTTGAATTTTAATTTAATTTGACTTATTTTTAAAATAAAAACCTTCACATACCTTAGGTTAAGAATCAAGATTCCCATTTGGAGAGGATCTTAAAGGTATTCAAAGTGCTATTTTGGAGGAGGATTTAAAATCTGAATTCAACCTTTAATTTTGACTTGGAGGTAGACCATTTTTGTGGGAATTCAACTTCCTTTAGGAATTAGAATTTTTTAATTTCTTTGGAAGTCCAAGATACCTTAGATATAAACTACCTTGATGGAGTTGGGGTTTAACATTTAGATTTAATGAGGGACATTGCTTGTAGATGCAAATACATTTTAAAGATCTTGATACAATGGTTGATCCTTAAAGCTATACGAGAAAACCTTAATTTTATAAAATGGGCAATGATGAGGTGTCGTGTCACCACCCCTTTGGGTTTTAACCCATTGACTGGGGTCTTAAAATTCAAATGTGAATATCTCTCAAATCGGGAGGAACCATATGGGGTGCCACATACCACCGAAAACAAATTTCCAAGGATAATCCAATAAAAAATATGTCCAAGGTAAAATCAATTATCTACTTCTCAAAAAACCCCCAACAAGTGTGGGGTATTTCCTTAGTCCAGGGAGCCCAAACTCTAGAAATAGGGTTTTCAGCTATCCAACAGTGGAGCTTCCAACTTGATGTAATTTAAAAAAATATAAGAGCATTCATTAACTAATGTTGACATCAATGACAACACCATTCAACAATTTGCCCCTTTGTCATGGATGGAAACACATACACCTTCTATGAGTAGAAATTTCCCTAACTTATTGCCTCGATCTTCTTCTCTTTATTTCTCTCCCCCTTTGAAATCATTTGCAAAGGGTGACTCCCCCTAACGATTTTCCTACTTCCTGTGAACCTATAACCCACCTATGCTCCTCCTGAAAAGAAGCCTTCTTTTGTATTCATTTATTATGCCTTGATCAATGTTTCTTGCAATAAATAACTAGTCTCCCCTATCAAGATAACTTCATAATGATTGCCACTACTAATTCTACCTATCAATATGGATCAACTTTTCCTGCTAAAACATTCTACAATTTTTCTTGGAAAATCTATTATTCCTTAAGCTAACTAATCTGTCCATAATGCTAGTAATTGTTTTACATCTTCCACCTATCAACCTATCAATGATAGATATTATGCATGCAACAATTGTTGCACAGACTCTCCCTCTTCAATAGTTAGGGATTCAAAAAGATGGGTTCTTCAAAATAATGTGTGAACTAGCTCTTCTGCTAGATCATCCTAAATCTTGTCATCGTCTAATGTACCTTTTGGTTCCTCGTGATCCTGTGTCTTTAAAAAGCATTAAATCATTACTACTCAGACTTTATCATTTTCTTGATCTTCTTGTATATATGTTATTTTATTGTACCTAATATCAGGTTTTTCCATCATGAAATATTCCATCTTATACCTTCAATATTGAGCTACATTCCCATAGTTATGGAATTTGTAACACTCAATGTTGGGCATAAATAATGGAGCATATGTCACATACTTCTTGTTGTCAAAATTATCGTGAAACCTGTCTCGTGATCTTACAAACCGACTTCTAGGGTTTTTATTCCATTGATAATGTCTTTGATAATTTTACCTGTCATAAGGTTTACAATCCCTAGCCATTTTTCCAAAGTTAGTACATGAAACATAATAACCATTAAACAAATTATCATACCTGGATGTATTATCATGTCTAGATGATCTTCTTTATTCATTCTTTCTTGGAGGAGGTATAACCTCTTGATGATCCTTGTCCTTGAATTATTAAACATTACATCCTCAAGCCAAAACATTTTTAATCTTATTTTGTCCTTAATTTTGATTTGGCCTTTGACTACTGATGAGTGCATTGAATGCTCTAGAGTTGCTTGCAAATTTCTGTTGGAAATTTTCTTTTTGTGCTTCCGTTCATACATAGATTGTCTCTACCTCTAAATCTTCCCTTAATTTGTGACTTTCTTCAAGCTATCTTCTGAGCGATTCTTCAACATTTTGGCTTCTTCCAGCTACGCTTTAATGTTGATGATGCTTTAATTTTATTCTTAATTCTTCTTATTGAGACTTATGGCATGCTCTTTTACATCTTTTAGTTCATTTTCCAAGGATTTGACATTTTATTTTTCAACCTTAATCTCCTTTATAACTTTGGTAATTTCATTTTGAAATATGATCTCGTTCATCTCTTCTTCATCTTCTTCTTCTTCTTCTTCAAGATCTTGCTTCCTGTTATCCCTAGCCATGAATAACACTCTTCATGTGTAATTTTCTTCATCATTGTCACTTTGTTCTTCAGATGATAAGTTGTCTTCTTTAGAGAAAAATCTATTCTTAAAGCCTTTCCTTTTACATTTCCTATTGAATATTTTTTTACCCTTTTTTCCTTACCAAAGTGATTCATCTTCGTCACCTAATTCCTTATGAGGAAATTTAGTTATAAAGTGACCAATATCACCATAATTGAAACATATTAATGGAAGTTTTCCTTTGAACTTTCCTATGCCTCATTTCATCTTTCTTGCAAAGTTTAAATTTCTTCATTTGATAATTCCTCTTCTTCGCAACAAGTAGAGCTTGGTCTTGATTCATGCTTATTTTCCTAGTTTTCTTAGATGTTGTAAATGTTGCTTCTTGGTTAAATGGAACATCTTGTTCTGTTGGCGAGGGAGAAGGTCTCTTAGGCAAGACCGAGGTTCAGGATGGAGGCCAACAAGGTTTTCCGCAGTAGTCTAGCACAACACCGGCATTTTCAACCTGCTCCGAGGAGTAGAGAGTCTCACCTGAGGCATGTCGTGACCTTACTAAGGTTAGGATTAGATCAGGTATCGATCAAGCACAAAAGATACATAAATCAGACAGAAATAAGTGCTCGGCATAAGTGTAAATACTCTGTAAATGAAAATACTCATGAATGTATTTAGAACAATAAGAAAAATTTTAAAGAAACCCACACATTCAACTAGACCAAGAACACAATACAGAACTCAGAACAACAACCTCAAATCATAACATATTGCATTAACAAAAATATATAGTTACAATGCTCCTCAGAGCGATCCTGGAAAAACTCATTACAATAGTATCACATAAGACAGAACAGAATGAACAGAGAGAGAGAGAGAATAGAATGAACCTCATGAACAGATCTCTCCTACGGCTCTTGTTCTCTGATCCCTACTATGCCAACCTCTTTTCTCCACTGGACAGTTGCCTATTTGTTCTGTTTCCAACGCGACTGACAGTTCTTCCTTCCTTTCCACTCGATTTTTTGCTTCTTCTCCCTGATCATTGGGAGTTCTACTGCTTGTCTTCTGTCACTTCCTTCTACCATTTGTGCTTGCTTCCGCAACAGTTGTGCCACCTGCTCTTCAGTTCTTCATAACCGTGACATCTCTCTGCCTACCATGGTTTTGTTCTACCACCTGTTATCCATAACTCAAAACTGTTTAATTTCAAAACAAGGTCCCCAACATGCCTTAACCACATCTTATTGACTCGTCTTGAGTCAATTGTTTCCTGCTGCCTCAGTCTCCATCGGTCCGCTTGCCTCCGTGGCAAGTTCTGTCTTCTCCCTTTATTCTTCTTGTCCAAATAAGGGCCCCAACTCGGGGACCTTTGTTAGCGCTAATGCTTTGAGTTCTTGGAAGCCAATAATGGCCTGTTGCCAGCCCTGCATGAGCAGGTCTGTTTTTGTAGTGACTTGGGCGACCTCTTTCTCCCTTGAGATGACCGACAGTTTACCAAAGATGTTATTAACCTGAATGTTGGGCAGTAATATTCACAAGCTTCCTTAGCTCTCAAAGGGCTTGTTTGGCTGTTGCTGAATGCTCCTCAATTTGTTGTATTTGGACTTCAAGCTCTTCCGCTTGAGTGTACAATTGGTCAAGTCCATCAGGGTCTATGGCTTCCTGAATCTCCTTCGACACCTGTTGTATTTGTGCCGAAACTAACTGTGGTTTCAATTTGAGCGAGGTTGAATCTCATGTAGACCCTTCAGTAGGTCATAGACTTATTTTTCCATAGTGCTCAAAGTTTCCTGCATCTCGGCTACCTGGTTTTGTCTTTCTGTTATCTTCTCCATGTAGATGAACGTTGGGTCTGGTAGCATGGGCCTAGTTGCCAATGCTGCTTTCAATTCCTTGTTTTCTTAGCTGAGGTTTGAACAGGCTACTCAAATGTGAATGGATTGTCCAACTATGTCACTATCTGATATATCATCTAGTATATCAGTGTTGTGGGCCGTTACCATGGGCTAAAGATCCTAGAAAACCTTTGTCACCGTATCGAGTTGGCTCTGTAAGTTGTCTTTCTCTACCTTCAGTTGTTCGCGCTCTTCAGTAAGCACGATGATTTGTAAATGTTGTTTCTCGAATCTCTATTGGAGTTCTGTGTGAAGCCCTTCTTCCTGTTGTGTTGCCCGCTGAATGAAATTGTGCAACTGCGTCATTCCCCAGGTCTGCATGCTTTCAGCTCTGGAGATATCTTGATTTGGTTGTCGTTCTTGGAGCGGTTGACCGTTTGAAATGGACTTTGGTGAGTGCTCCTGTGGTGATTGCGGCGGTGTTGGTTGCGGCAAAGGATTACTAGGGTTTCCCATGATTAGATTGGGATGCATCTGTTGAAATATAAAATTGTCTTGCTAAAACAGGTTCAGCTCGGTAGGCGAGGGTGTTGTATCTACAGTAAAGGATCCCCCTCGACTTAAAATTTCTTGGAAAGTAACCTGTTCAACCAGGGTTTGGTTAACCTCAGTATATCGGATTTAACTTCCACCTCGGTGTCCCTATTTGTTTTACTTTTTTCCTTGACTGGGTCATATATGGTGGCTAATGTGGAGGGTGTGCGATTTGGATAGTCTTTAGAGGTGAATGAGGTGTGGGCCGATGAGTGGTGAATACGAGGTGGAGATACACGAACATTTAGAAAATAATAGGGGTTGATTAGAGGTAGCTCTTGAGTTACCTGGGGCTCTTTCATTGGCTCTTCTCTGATTGGGGCCCCCGTATCCATAAGTTGAGTTTGATCTTCCCCCATGAGATCGACGACTTGGCTGGAAACTGTGATTTTTTCCTTCTTGGCCTTTGGTGTAGCTACGGGTGGCTTTGAGGCTTTACTCTTTTTGACAAGAGCCATGGTTGTTGCTGGTGGTGAATTAAACAAATTAAGTGGTATGGTCGTGGCTAAGGGTACTGCGATGGAAGAGGATGTAGAATTTGAGGCCTAAAATTTCGTAAATGTGGGAAACAAAGAGGAATCACTTGTTAGAGTTTGGACTACCTGGTTAAAGCTTTGTACCTTTGTATTCACCTGCTTGATGATTGGGGTCAGCTGTAGTCGCGAAATTATAGCCATTGCTTCCTCCAATGTTTCTCCTGGCAGTGGATCTGGCAGCATGCCATCAAATGAATAGACATAAACCCCACTTCTGACCTCCATTGCTACCCCTGGCCACGAACATACTTCAGTGTGGAAAGTTCGTAAATCGATCTGAAACATCAACGGCTTCATCTTGAAGGTAGATTTTGGCACATATGCTGGCCTAATGTAGGTTTTCTTATGGCTAACCCCAAACCATACTTGCGTTGAGTAGCTGTCCAGCAAGTTCCTTGGAATTCTCCGTTGACTCATCGCAACACGACATCAACCATCTGTTTGTACCAGAACTTGAATGCTTCCTCATTCACCTCCTTAGTGCTAGGATCCCCTGATGTTTTCCAAGGTGTGAACTTCATTGCTAATGGTTGGCCTGTTGCAACTTCCAGAGGTTGTATGATTCCTGGAAATATCCATTTCCACATTGCCAACGCCATGACTAGATAACCGTAGATGAATCCAGTGGCCCTCTTATGGTTTTCCTCATAGGCTTTGAATAACTCATTAAGTATAAACGAACACCAGTTTAGTTGTGCTCCCTGGATACAATTCTCCGCAACTGAGATGGTATCTAGCATACACTCCCCTTTTGTGTAGTGTCTCATCGTTTTGCTTGCAATCAGATAGCAGGAAAACTTGACCGCTGGCTTGTTGATCAAGTCTATCTTAGCTCCTTTTCCCCCTCTCTTGGTGTCGTAATTCCTGTAGTAGTCACCATCTCCTGCTTTCTTCGCTCTCTTGGAGACATTTTGGAATGTTGTGGAGACATCTTTCCCTTATTATGATAGTTCGGTTGATCTGTGAATGTATTCCACATGAATTGGTATCTCTCTTCCCAGCCACAGTGACCCATTGTGGATTCTGCTTAGCAGAAAATTTGTGCACTTCATCGCAGCCCCTATAGTGCCGAATACTGGAAGATTTCTTAGGTTCAGTGTAGTGGATTGTTGAACACCTCTGAAATCTGGAAGTACCCTTGATGCTTCCTGTCTCACTTCTATGGCATAATTCTCCATGTAAACCTGCTTCTTCATCGCTGGTAATTGGAAGGATTATGTTAGGTTAGTATCAATCAGCGACACACTATCATATTTTCCCACTAGGAAATCCATCTTTTGAATTCTTTCATCGAGCTCCTACTCAACAACTACTGGCACTACTCTGGTCATTTTATCTCTTCTCTAGTACACTTGCAGAGTTACTCCTTCTCTTTCCTTATGAATTCCTACTTCTGGATACCTCCTCTTCTCTTCTTCTGGTGATGTTTCTCTTGATACCTTTGCTATTTGTGGTTATAAATCAGAATTCTCTGGCATTCTTGCACTTTATTTCATGCGATTTATGTAAGTAACTGGCACGCATGAGGTTGATAAGACCCCATAACTAATTAATTTTCCCTTCCTTCCCCTGCAGCTATAATCGTGTGATTAGTTACCGGGCTGAGGTGGGTTCTGAAAAAGCTGACTGTGGCTTCAGGAGTTGGGCAGACGTGATGGGTAATGATTATGGCCTATTACGGAAAATTTATTGCAGTATGGATGATGCTAATTATGGGAATTACTTCTCAAATCTCGGTAATCCTCGGACTAACATGGGTGCTATGAGTAATGATGATGGAATGATGTTCGACATGCTTTTTCTTTTGACTTGGATGACACACTGGACACTACCCTCCCCCTAACCACAATCGGCTGTGTTACAATCTCCACATCGCAATGTTGAAGTTTTCTTGTGCTCTAAAACTTCTTTATTGGGAATCTTATCTAAGCTCTTCTCGGGTGCGAGAGAGTTATTGACTCTATCAAATCTAATCTACCCTATCAAATCCTCTTGGTTGCGAGAGTTATTGGAAATGAAATGTGGAACTTACTCGTGATAGGGCTTTAGGCGTGCACCATTTATCCATCCTTATAGAACCTGGCCGTCCAGTTGTGCTAATCGAACTGCTCCTGAATCCTTGATATTTCTAAATCCTAGCCAATGCATTTGCAGTTTCCCTGGGAACTTCTGGTACTTACTATCATAAATTAAAACTTTTTCGTCGACCTTGAAAGTCTTGTGCTTGATATGGCAGTTGTGCCAAGCTTTTTGTCTCTCTTTCTGGACAGTTTGGTGGAATTCTGCTAAAAAATTATCTTCTTCGAGCTCTTGTAGTTCCTATAATCACTCCTTCAACGAGTCTTCTTCTGATATTTGGAGTGATGTTACGATTAGAAAGTTGGGTATGACAAAATTTGCTAGCACTACTACTTCTCTCTCGTACAATAGCTGGAATGGTGTCTGGTTGTTTAGTCTCTTGACAGTTGTTCTGTACACCCACAATGTTGCTGGTATACGTCCATCCCAGTCATCTCGTTAAGCGTTGCAGATCTTCGTTAAGCCATTCTCCAAGATCTTATTGAATTCTTCCAATGTACCATTGGCTTGTGGATGGTGAGGACTAATTTTATGATGTTGTACCACGAAGCTTTCCAGCAGGGACATAATGGTCGCATTGATGAAGTGCATACCTTGATCTCTTGTTAGACTTTTTGGGAAACCAAACCGGTTGATGATATTTTCAAATATGAATCAAGTTGTTGTTTCGACCATGCAATTCTTCACTGGCATTGCCTCTTCCCACCTTGTAAAATAGTCTGTTTCCATTATGATGTACCTAGCCTATGAGTACATTGTGACTAGTGCAATTGGGCCTATAAAATTAACTGCCCATTTCTCAAATGGCTGCAGTGCCTTTATCAGGTGAAGTGGGAGCTCATCTCTATGGGATGGATGTCCCATCCTCTGATATACATTGCATTTTTTGACAAATTCCTTACTTTCCATATGTACCGTCGGCCACCATAAACCCGCTTCCAGTACTTTTATCGTCGTCGGTTTCACTCTGACATGCCCTCCCGCAACACTAAAATGGCATTAACATAGTACAACTTCCCTCTCATGGCCCAGGACACATCTTCGCAAAATTTGTTCTAGCCCCATCCTATACAGGTGTCCTGCTATGATATGATGCTCTTATGCTCGAACTACTAGGTGTATTTTCTGGACTACTGTATATTCTTTTGGGCACTGTCCTGTTGTCAGGTAGGTTGCTATCTGGTCCAAGTATTCTAGGATGGCTTCTACTCTAAAAAAATCAGCATCCAGCAACTGATCATCAAGAGACCCTCCATATTCTCCATTTTCTAGCCTTACAGGTGGTCAGGCCCCACATTCAGTCTCCTGGGTTTCACTATCACCTCAAAGGTGAACTCCTGAAAGAGTAGGAGCCATCTGCAGATTCTTCCTTCTAAGACCGGTTTTTTTACTAGGTACTTTAAATTTGAATGGTCTGTGAAAAATTTAAACATACCTCCTAGTAGGTAGTGGTAGAACTTTTGAAGGGAATACACCATTACTAACGCTTCCCGCTCTGTTTTGGTGTAGTTCCATTCCACCGTGGATAGTTTTCGACTAGAAAAATACACAAGGTGATCAACTGAAGTGTCCCCTGGTTGAGCCGAAACTACTCCAAGTGCGATGCTGGAAGCATCAATGTGGACATGAAATTTTTTGTCCCAATCTAGGTTATCCAATATTGGTGCACTTTCCAATTTTTCCTTCAAATTATTCAGGGCTATCGTGCAACCCTTTGTCCAACTGAACTTCTCTGATTTCCACAATAGCTTCTCCAAGGGGGCTGTTATCTTTGCGTAGTTGCATATGAATCGCCTGTAGTAACCTGTGTGGCCTAGAAGTGACCTCAACTACTTCATAGTTTTTGGGCCTCCATGTTAATTATCACTTCTACCTTTGCTGGATCAACGCAAGCTCCTTGGTTACATACAACGTGTCCTAGCAGCATTCCAAAAGGCACTGCAAAGATGCACTTCTTAAGGTTTAACGAAATTTGGATTTGCCTACACCTATCAAACATTATCCTCAATAATGTTGCATGGTCTTTAAATAGGTTGTAGACCATCTAGTCATCCATATAGACTTCCAGGAATTTGTGGATGTAGTCGCGGAATGCTACTACCATATTGCGTGAAAATACTGTTGGCGTTTTTTTCAATCCGAAGGGCATCACATGATATGTGAAGGAGCCCCATTCAGTGGTGAAAGTTGTTTTTTTCTTATCTTATTCAGCTATCCTAACTTGATGGTACCCTGAGAATCCATGTATAAAGGAATATGCCTCATTCCCCGTAACATTGTTGATGACTTCGTCACTTAACGGAGTGGGGAATGGGTCATGTATATAGGCGTTATTCAAGCTCCTATAGTCAACACAGACTCAGATTTTAGACTTATCCTTTTTGCTTTGTATGAGTATGGGACTTACCCATTTTGCTTCTTCCACTGGGAATATTAAACCTGCTTTTAGCATTTTTTCAATCTCCGCCTTAACCTCTTCTTTCACCCTTGGATTTAACCAATAGGATCTGTGCTTGATTGGTCTTGCCTCGAGCTTCAAGATTATACGCATCTCCCCCATATCTCCTTTTATTCCTTTCAACTCTGCTACTGATGATGGGAACAAGTCTTCATATTCTTGTAGTAGATTGAATATCTCCTTAGTCATCTCGGCATCCCAATAATCACCGATTGACGCAATTTTGGGCTTCTCTTATGTCCCAATGTTCATTTTCTTGGTATTTAGTGGTAGCAGATGAATTCCTTCTGTCGTGAGGTCTTCTTTGATATCCCACTCCCCCTCCTTTTCTTCGAAATACAGGTGTCTGAGACCTTCTAGATCATCATCATCCATCTCGTTGTTTATCTTTTTACATGCTACTGATTGTCTTATGCTTTGGTTTGGGAGCAGTTTCTCATCCTCCTCTTGAATCTCTAGGAAGAATAGTACCTTTTTAATAGCCTACAATGCTTGTGTAACTGGTTCTATTTTTCCTTCAAACGAGAATAATTGTGTAAATTTCTGTGTAACGGCTCGCCAAGTACTGGTTCCCCTCTTCCTCTCTTCAGTTAGGCACCAAGCTTGTGGAATCAAATCCAGTGAATGTATAAACTTGTGTGCCCGCAACTCTTCCAGGTATCCTGCAGTTTCCCATTAGCCCTCACATTCCTTCAGATGTTTCCTAGGGTCTGATTCCCCTTGGTAATTTTCATTGAAGCGTGGTTCTTCTTCTTCGAACCTGGCTTTCAATGCTACCACAACCTTATCCCATCGCGACAGTGAGTTGCAATGGTTACTCCACCATCTTGTAGATGTGGATTGTAAAGCCATGTCCATGAGTAGGACCCTATGGTTCTCTGGTACCTTATCTTCTATTTTGGTAATGAAATTATTTACAGCGTTCATATCGAACAAAGTTGGATAATCTCTTACCTCAATCCCGATCCAATTGATTCTTCTGATGTTGGCACATCTTCTTGTATTGGTCTCATATCCCCCTTGGCGCCAATCATCCTAGGCTATCTCTGAGCCTAATTATGAGCTTTGAATACTTCTCCAACTCACAGATCCCCCCGCTGTCTAGTTGATGTAATCTTCCATTTTCCCTACAGTCATTTGATAAATATGGTTAAGAAGTTGAGCATCTTCTCTGTTGTAAAAAGAATATATATATCGGGGACCTTGATACGGGTCGAGTGGCTGAGTAAATCTAACCTTTTTGTCCTCAAAGATCATCGATTCCTTCTTTAAATATATTATTGCATAATTTTCAAAAGCCCAGTCAATCCCCAGTAATGCTGGATAGGGAACTTTGTCCCCCATAATGTCGATGACCTCAAAGTCTGTGTATGTCTTTTTTCCCGCAACTTTGACTTCAACCTCCTCCAGTCTTCCTATGATCACAGTGAAGTATTGTTTCACCATATAGAGTTGAATTGGTGAGTATGTTAGCCTTGACCTTCTCAATGCTTCCCATGTCTTTCTTGGAAAAATATTGACATCGGACCCTAGGTCAAGCATGGTGTCTTTAACTTGGAATCTCGCAACTTGAGTATTCACCCGAAACTATTTTCCTGTCCTTATCTTATTTCTTTTCACTCTTTGTATGTATTTCTGTGTTGTGTTGATTGACTCCCCTGGTCCTGTGGCCTCCTGCACTACTCTTTCCAGGTTCTGCTTTAACTGTTCTAACATTGGCGAGTTGTTAACAATTTTTAGAAATAGACGGAACCATTCTTCAATCGTAGTACTTGAACTAGCTTGGTTCTCGTTGTCTTCCTTGGTATGTCGCAATTCAATGCCTTTGCTTCCCCCAAGATAGGAAAATGTTTCCACTGCTTCTTTAAAGAATTGCTTCTGTCTTTCTGGTCTGGACAGTGTCTTTAGAGATGCTGGCCTGATCAATTTTATCGGGTCCATCATTGGTGCATCCTCCCCAGTTATTTTTCCTCCTCGTGTCACTATGTCCACGTTCTTCATAGCTTGAGCCTCTATTATTCCTGGTTCTTTGTTTACCAGATTTGTTCCTCTTTGTCTGGCTCTTTCTTCCCATCTTTTAATGAGCTCTAGGCAGTCTTTTGTTGCGTGCATGTTAACTCTACACTGAGAGCATGAGGGTCTTCTAGGAAGTGGACATTCCCTAGCCACGTGACCTTCTTGGTCACAGTTGTAACATCGTACTGGCCCTCTTCCTCCAGCTCAGCCTCCTCTCATGCCTCCCCCCCCATCCTCTAGGAGCCTCATTCACTTTATGTGAAGGCATGTCCAATCGTTCCGCTAATTCATCCAGAGCCCTACACTGCTCTGTGTTGTGTGTCGTAGAATCACAGAACTCACAGTATATGTTGTTCAGAATGTTGGAGTATTTCTGTAAGATTGGGCATAGGTAGGGTGGATGACCCATGCTTTTTCATATCTCACAATATTCAGTTGCGGCTGGATTTTGTTGTGCGAGGAACCGCGTGTATTGTTGTTGTGGCAGATATATTCCCTAGGTGTTTATCTGCACAACTCCTCCTATTAGTGGAGATCCCTGTGCCTCTGTTGTTGATTTTACCACATTCTGACCCCACAACCTAGGACATTCGGTTACCACGTGTCCTTCCATTACATAGTGCGTACACAATACATTTGGCCTTGCCGGCTGCATTGGTTGAATTTCTTTCAGTTTCTTTGTCAGGCTATTTATTTGATGTTGTAACCCTAGTATGGAAGGGTCCTGAGCTGATGCTCCTCCTTTAAATTATTGCGGATATCCTGCCATGGCCTCTATCTTCATAGCTTGCTCCAATGCGTCTTGTAACATCTCAATCTTCTGTTGTGTTAATGGAGTTCTTGTTAATGGAAGAAGGGCCTTGATGAACCAATCTCTCTGATGGTTTGCATCGATTGGATAACTAAGTTTTCCAATCGCATCCTTGAATCTCCTCATTAGATCCCATGCAATTTCCCCTTCTCACTGCTTGATCTCCCACATCTCTGACAAACCCTGCTGATCGGTTTGGGGTAGTTTGAATTCCTTAACAAAATCCCTCTTTACATCGGCTATCGTTGGATTCTGATGAGCCTTAGACCATTTTATAAACCAACGTAGAGCTCTCTCCCTGAGAGTAGTTTAAAATTCTATCAACTTACCTGCCTCTGGTGTCTGCTGAGCCCTCCATATGGCCTTACAGAGGTACCAGTGTTGTTCCACATCATCATTACCCCTCCCAGAGAACTCTAGGTACTGGTTAAATGATCCCACCATGCTTCCTTGTCTGGGGGTTACTATAAAAAATCCCCTAACTCTCGGTTGTGAAATGGTATTACTAGCACTACTGCTAGTGTGTATTACTGTTTTAGACTAAATGCTCTTCAACTTACCCAATTCTCGTCACTTAACAAAAATTTCACCTAGTGGTTGATAGAGTACCAGGGGAAGGTTGGGACTAGAGCTACTTGAACTTTAGGGAATAGAGTTACATGGGATTATGGGTGTCTGCCCCTCTCGGAATAGCTACTCCATCGCAACATGAAACTCCACATCGGATTTCTCCTCAGGGTGCACGTCATCTCCGTCGCACTCCTTTCCCTCCTCTGTTTCGGCTGGGCTCCTATACACTTGCCACACTTCCTTTATGGTCCCCCCTATATCTTGGGAACACGTCTAACCTTCCATCTCCTTTTTCATCTGAGGCACCTTCTCCTTGTATTTTCTATTCCTTTCCTGTCTTTCCAACTCTTTCATCACCCTTTCTTGCCACTTCTCAGCGAGTTGCACCCTCCGATGTACTCGTTGTTCCCTCAATCTACTGGAGGTCTTGGCATCCATATCCCTATTCCCCTTTTCAACGTACTTGTAGCATCTTTCCCTTAGCTCGTTCCCCCAGTACTGTAGGTTTAGGTCTCCATCTTAGATTTTTGGAACTCCATTAATCCTTCATATACCATCAAATCTTTGATCCACAGGGTGGATATCCTTCAACAACTCTCCATGCAGCCCTGGTCTGAATACGTCCTCTTCTTTCAAGAAATATTGGTAGCATTCAGCTGCAAACTCCACGATGTATCCTTCCAAGGTAGATTGCACCTAGAAATCTACAGCTCGAGTCAAATCGGTATCTAACCGATGGAGTGATACCAGATCTATGTGTAACCACTTGCGACAGACCTTCCATGAGCTTCTTTGGACTGTCTTAGCCTGTAGTCTCCACAACTAGTTGTAGAGCTCCTCTAGGAATTTTCCCCAGAAGATCTTGTAAATATCACTGACGTCTTCAGAGAATAGAACCCGATTCTTAACAGCTTTCTCCCTTTCTTGTCTCAACTCCACTTCCTGAGCGATGAACTGATCTAGGTGATTATCCCACTAGTTTCGTATTTCTTTTTCTAAGATCCGCAATACCATGATCTAACTCCAAAATGTAATTTCAGGTCCCAGCAACGAAACCATTTGTTGGCGAGGGAGAAGGTCTCTTAGGCAAGACCCAGGTTCAGGATGGAAGCCAACAAGGTTTTCCGCAGTATTCTAGCACAACACCGGCATTTTCACCCTGCTCCGAGGAGCAGAGAGTCTCACCCGAGGTGTGTTGTGACCTTACTAAGGTTAGGATTAGATCAGGTATCGATCAAGCACAACAGATACTTAAATTAGATAGAACTAAGTGCTCCGCATAAGTGTAAATACTCTGTAAATGACAATACTCATGAACGTATTCAGAACGATAAGAAATTTTTTAAAGAAACCCACACATTCAACTAGACCAAGAACACAATACAGAACTCAGAACAGAAACCTCAAATCATAACGTATTTCATTAAAAACAAGAGATAGTTACAATGCTCCTTGGAGCGATCCTGGCAGAACTGATTACAATAGTATCACATAAGACATAATAGAATCAACAAAGAGAGAGAGAACAAAATGAACTGCATGAACAAAGCTCTCCTCCAGCTCTTGTTCTCTGATCCCTACTATGCCAACCTCCTTTCTTTGTTGGTCAGCTTCCTATTTGTTCCGTTTCCAATGCAACTGATAGTTCTTCCTTCCTGTTAATCATCAGTAATTTTTTCCTTTTTTGATGACTAAATTATTATCCCAAGATTTCTAGAAACAAAGTTCATGAACATTGTGAGTTCTAGAAATCTCACTGCCTTCATTATCCTTAAGATAATTTTTCACTATTTCATCATTTCATCATGTCAAGCTCTGTTTTGTTTTTCCTAAACCCCACACTACTACCTAAGGCCACCAATCAAATAGCTCTATTGTCTTTCCCAAAAATACCCCAAACATTGATGGTCTCAAACTATCTCTGTAGACTCTTTAGATAAATCAAGTACATTGGATTTTTGATATTCAATACATCAGTTTATCATAAACTCTATCTTACACTTGATGACCCCAAATTTTAAGTTTCAATCCAAAAGCCAAGTCCAAGGAACCTTCCACTAGGTCACCTAGGGTTTCACAAGTCATAGGGTGGATTTGGTATCCTAAAAACTCTGTTTTTCCTGTATGAAGAAACTGCATTCAAAGAAGAAAGGGACAAGTGATTTTGTCCAAAACTCATCAAAGAGGTCATTCAAGGAAGGCCTTTTTGGCCTAAATCACAAATCTTGCAGGGGGGAAGTTGCCCTTTTCTCACATTTCTGTAAAAGGAACAAATGGCCATCAACCTAGCAAGAGGTAATGTAATAAGGTGAAAACCATCACAAGAAGACCATCCATAGCAAAGAAGAAGGCAGCAAGGCCTATGTTTGAAGAGAATCAGGTTTTGTGACTTATTTGGCCAAACAAGTGAATCAGTACAAGGGCTACAAGGACAAAGGTCACCTCAACTCCATCAAGTCCGCAATGAAGATTCTTTAGAAATAATAGATGAGTTTGAAAGGTTTTAGAGAACTTAGAGGACAACACTATTTAATTTTTTCTAATAGCCCTAAAACCTAGGAGTCTGGAAAGAATGACAAACATGTCAAATGATGACAAGGGGCCTCCTTCATAACTGGAGATGGCATTTCAGTGGGGTATTCAAAGCTACCCTTTAGGGTTTTACAAAGAAGAACTGATTCCACCTCACCAAAAGGGAAAAAAGGCAAAGAGTATCAGTGCAAAGGCTTTACTTTTCAAAGTACAGTCAAAGGCCTCTTAAAAAGGATCAAAAGGAAGGTAAGCATGAGAGGAAAGGATAGTGACAAAGGAAAAAGTTGTGTAGGCACCTGAAAAAATAGAAATGGCCAAGGGGAAGACAGAAAAATGCTTTAAATTGCTCACCTCTCCCGCCAGAGATATATCATTATCAAAGTGGTCTGAGGAAAAAATATATCACTGGTCTAAAGCAAAGTAGAAAAACCTCTAACGATGGTTTCCTTATCAAAGTATATTCTGCAAAAGATAGCTAGCCATGAATGACACTTCTGCAGGACTGTCAAAATGGTTACCTACAGGAAAATTGATAAGGTCAAACAAGCCTAAATATATCTCACAATGGTGGCACATATGAAAACTAAAGAATTTTTTGATGCCAACAAATAGGGTTTTTACACCAAAAGGTCTCCACTAATTCACAGTGAAAAACATGACAAAATGACAGTTAAAGGAAGGGAAAAATTATTCTTTCAGTCTGTCCACCAAGAAATCGAAGGCCTAAAGGATGCAGGGTTGAAGACTCCAAGGTGAAAGTCCCAAAATGGTCACAAGCTTACTATTTACAGGTTTTGAAGTTCATGAAAAGGACATAGTGAAGAAAACCTTCAAAACATAGCACTAATGTCACTATCTGCCCTTTTTCCTCAAAACTTTGTTAAAATGACCTTTTCTTTTCAAGAAAAGGTTCATGTTTACAAATGTGGGTAAAGGGCACAGTTTGAGCTTGTTGAAGAGTTTGTAAATTTAAGGGGAGCATCAAGATGATCCAGCAAAGCTAAAAATCATTTTTCCTCAAAGTCCTGCCACCTATAGGACAAAAACTACAAAAATACAGTGAAAAGGTGAGAAGGGAAACAAAAATTAGAAAGTAAATTTTAAGCATGAAATATTTTTCAAAAAGGAGTATAAGAGTCTTCTTTACCTCCTCCCCCAACTCATTTGTGTCTTTGAAGGAGAAGGAGAGCCGTTGAAACAATCTTTAAGGTTTTCTGCAAAACTTGGTGAAATTTTCAGGCACTACGCACCGACGGAGGCGCTACGCACAACGTCGTCGGTACTGCGCACAAGGGAGGCAGAGACAGTGTTAAAACATACTGCACTATGCACAGAGGAGGAGATGCTATGCACCCACAAAGGTGTTGCGCACACGCCTAGTCCGGCATCTAACTTGCCCACCATTCAAACGATGCTATGCACGGAAAATGCTAACAGGCCCGATAAACTGCTCGAGGTGCCCACAGTCAACCTGGCACTATGCACAGGCCTGCCAACATCCTGATCTAACCTGGCACTACGCACAGGGAAGAGCCGATAAGAACGGCCTGTCAGGTGGCGCTACACACATGGGAGTTTTGGCCAAATTTTCCCAAAAGTGGCCAAAATCAATTTTTTTGCCTCCAAGCTTCTGCACAGAGTTATACAAGGTTGGTAGTCATTTTCCTTGCCCTCCAAATTGAGCTTTTTACATGCATAATTAAAGGAGAAGTTAAAAAATCTAAATTTGGCCAAACCCTAATCTTCATGGAAATCAAATATTTCACCTCTAGGGCAAGGAATTACCAAGTGAAGAGTGATCATCAGCATAAAGACACCCAATGCAAGCTTAGCCTCCTCCTAAAATCTGAAAGCATTCCTAGGCTTGCTTCATTTTTCCCACATTTGCTAAAATTTTCCCTCATCATCACTCATTTGTCCTCCCTAGACCTAAAGGCTCTTACCAAGCTAAAACCATTTTGTTCAAAAACAAAATCAGTCACCATGTCTGAGGAAGCGATCATTACCAGCACTAATGAAGGAAAAAGGCCTATCAAGCCAAAACACAAGGGAGGAAGGACTGACAGGTTTGAGCCCTTGGATACAATTCAAATCACCTCCTCTCCCATTATCCTTGCATATTTTCAGGATGTTGGATGTTATCAGTTCTGTGAGAAGGTTAAACAAGTCCAAAACCACTCAGTTTTGACTAGGTTGTTCATTCTCAGCCTACAAAACCACCAGGTCAACCTAGCAGGAGTAAATTTTTAACTCTCATCTGAATCCATTGCTAAACCCATAGGGATACCAGATATTGGTGAGAGATGGTTCAACAAGAAGAATTTGGCCTTAAGCTACTATGATCCCTTCCTCAAACCTAGTTATCAACAGGGATGCAAGGCTATTTTCCCCTTCTCCCACCTCCTAGAGAGATATGCCCTACTGATGAGGCAGATTATCAGGTACTTCACTTGTGAGGGGAGGTACTCCAGGATTTATTCATATAACATAAGGCTGCTAATGCACTTCACCAGGGTTAAATTTCTAAACCTACCATACTATCTCTACTGGAGCATTGACAAAATGGCTTCAGTAGTCAAGTAAAGGAGTTATGCCCACCAAATGCAAAGCATTTTTCACCACTCTTTGGTTAAAATTATTGTTTTACACCAGCTGGAGTAGTAGGGAATTCCTTGGGAAGTTTTTATCTCACATGATGTATTTTCAAATCCCTAAGCCTTCATTCACCAAAATTTTCCTTCCACTTCACACTCACTTACCTCCACTCGTCCATCACCTCCACCTATGCCTTCTCCACAAAGAAACTTACCTCTTTGTTCTTCCCCTGATGCATCTGATGATGATGATGACAATGGTAATGATGAAAAAGGAGGTGGCAGTAATAATGAGGGACAAATAGATGACAGTGGAGATGAAGAAGACAGTAGGTCAGAGACTGAGTTCAATGATGGACAAGGAGGTGGCAGTAGAAATGAAGAATAAGAAGATGATGGTAAAAATGATGAAAATAGTGAGACAGACACAGAGTTTAATGAAGAAGAGCAGGAATATGATGATGAAAAGGAGGAGGGAGATGAACATGGAATTCATAAAGATAAAAGTAGTGAGCTCTTGGAGAAAAATAGTGATGTACAAATGAATCACTCCCAAGTACATAAAAAGGTGTTTTTGATGAGCATGATGAAGGCCAATAGAATGATGAAGACAATGATGAGGTTGATAGTCAGCAAGAAAGTGCACATGACAGCCAAGAGAAAAATTTGCATGAGCATGACAGTGAGCACAGTCATAGTGCAAACAGTGACCATATGAATGAAGATGATGAATTTGAAGAAAACAGAGGGATATGATGAGGAAATAGAAGATCCAAAAACAAGGAAATGATGAAGTTGAAACAGAGTTTGAAGAGGCAAGAAATGACCAAGGCAATAACACTTATAGGACAGTCAGTGATGAGCAAGGCAACCAAGGAAATATTCATGACAGCCATGACAGTTGTCATGACTGTTGTTGAGCCCCAAAGATGTCCTTTTCTTTCACCCAATTTCACTTCATTTCCTTTGTCCCTTATCAATTACAGGCTTAAATGATCAATAGGATTAATTAAATTCACTTTAGGAATGTATACAATGACTAACTTGCTATATTTTCGTGGTTTTGTTGTTGTAGTAATTTTTGATTAGACTCAGCTACAAAATGCAGCCATTCTGTAGCTAGTCGCCTATTCCGCAGCTATCTTCATGTTCTCATAGGTTACAGGTGTCACTTCAAAGAAAAACACATATGGTTGAATTCCACAACACTCCCCCATCATTTATTTCTCTCTACAAATTCTGAGCAAGAATCTATAGGTGGTTATGCACGTGGAAGAGATCAAAACTAAGAAGCAGATTCCTACCAGGACAGGGACTCTACAGATGTCTCCAGCAAGAGTACAAGGCTTCCACAAGAGTTATAATTTGATTTTAATTGGGAAAGACACTTATCCCTATTTCCTCTCAAGGGTAGATATGTATTTCTTTTATAAGAATGACTCGGGAGACCGAGAGACAGCTAGCTAGATTGATGTTTTGTTGTTAGATCTCAAAAGTCCGTAATACTCTGTTTCTGAAGAATTTTCTCTTTAATGAAATACATTCAACTTCATTGCATGTTCTAAGGCAATCTTGAGGAGATTTGTATGCTAATCCGGTGGTAGAGGGCCCCTACTACCCAAGAAGCTCTGTGCATATTGTTTAGATAAGTAACTTTAGCCTTGTTTCATTCCTAGTTCAAGTAGTTTTTTGAAATTTATGTTTTTATGCTCATTCACATCAAATGTTACAGCTAGTCTTGTTCTTACGAATTACTCCAAAATATCACTAACACTGAATGAGACATAGCTGTGGTGTTTTAGAGTCTAGTTGCATTTTTTTCTGAACTTCATATTTTATGCTCACTGACATCAATTGTTACAGCCATTCTTGCTCTTATGAATTGTTCCAAAATATCACTAACACCGAATGAGATAGAGTTGTAGTATTTCAATGATTAGTTGCACTTTATTTTAGTTGTAAAACTCTGGAGGTTAATGGCACTTTAGTTCAATTCTGTTCACTGTATTTCAAGTTTGATTCGTTGCACTCTTGTTCAGTTCTGTTTAATGTATTTCCAGTTTCATTAGTTAGTTGTATGCTAGTTTTGTTCCATTAGACTTCAAGGCCTTCATTATTTACAAACTACTCTTGTTATTAATCTCTTCCAACACATCATCATATGGACAGGAATTAGTGATATCATTTCAAGGCCTTGATTGTTTTGCAATCTCTTATAATTTTACAAATAGCCTTTTTTCCACAACTATTCCAAAAGATTTCTAACTTTCGAATGAGGCTTAGTAGTGACAATTTGACTTGCAGAATGGAATAATTTCAGTGTCATAGGATAATTTAGAATAGATTCACTCACTATGTTGCAGACTATCTTTTCCAAATGTGTTCCAACAAATTTCTAACCATGGATGAGATTTTCTTTGTGATATTGTAGATTATTGTTTACTTAGAAGAACCTCATTGCATTAAACTTATCCTTTTCTCAAGTTATTCCAACATATTTCTAATGAATGAATTGGACTGAGTTCATGTTATGAGTTATTTTTCTTGTTAAAGTTTTGCATTTTCTGTTCTCAAGTGCCATACATAGTTTAGAATAGGTTTTTCTATGTTTTAATGTGACCAACAACTTCTCTTTACTAACACTTAGTTATTTTCCTCTTAGAATAAAAACACAAAACCAAAAACATTGGAAAAACACTAAACACAATGTAGTGAGAAACAGATACCTAGGCACATATAGTGCACTTCACTTCAACAGTTTACTAACCCTGGTTGACAATTTATGACATCAATTTAGGAACACTAAGTTGAGAAGACAACTGTCATGACACTAATCAGTCTCTAAATGACAAAGAGAATCAAAGTGGCAGTGCAAGGAATGATAAAGAAGAGGACATTAATGAAGGACAGAATCAAAGTGAGGCAAGTGAAGAAGGCAATGATCAATTTGAAGGCCAATATGGCAGTATAGAAGACAGTGAGGAAGATAATGGTGATGATGATGCTAAAGATCAAAAAATCAGTGACCCAATGAGGCATGAGGTGACTCATGGAAGCCATGGAAAAAATGAAAAAGATATTGAAAATAACAAGGTTCAAAGAAATTATAGAAACACTTTCAAAACTACCATTATCACTCCTCTCACATGCACATACCACAGAGGGAAGAGAGATGTGTTTGCTGCCTCAAAAAGGAAAAGGGCCATCTCTTCTCAAGCTATCAAGCCATTGGACAAGGGCAAGGAAAATATGGAAAGAAGTGAGCAGTAGGTAAAGGTGAGGAGAAGTAAGAGAATCAAGAATACTTCTCAAGAGCCTCAGTTCATTGATCTAGACAGTGACAATGAGGACAAGGAAATGACCACTAGATTGCTACTCTTAACCAAAGATGCACATCTTAAGGAATGGGAAAGATATTTCGATATGGCACAAATTTTCATTTAGTATTACAAAGATGAGCACAAGCACTTCAAAAATATAAAGAGGGGCCTTTCTCTCCAGAAGAAAATGACCAAGCACTATGCAAAGAAAAACATGCTTGCTAGTGCCAAACTGAAGGAGGCCCTCATGGAGCTAGAAAACCTAAAAAGGGAAAAAGAGCATGATAGACTTGGTGTTTTGGCTGAGGCTTCTCAACAGGTGTCCAAGACTTCTTGAGGGACCTCTCCACAAATTTTGGGCCAAATTGAACAAACTTTTGTGTTTTTGAAATTTTGAAGCATTTGTACGCAGCACCCTAGGCTCTACGCAAAAATTTGGTGCATCCTCATCTTTCCAAATTAAATTTTTTGGATTCCTCATATCACCAGTAGTCTTCTCACAAAATTTCAGGTCATTTGGAGTAGTTTTGACCCCCCAAAAGGTCAAACAACATCAAAATTTTGACCTTTCTGCCTCATTTTTAGGCAAGGTGCTGCGCACAGAGTAGTGTTGCGAGAACTGATTTTTGGACAGGAAAATGGCACTCATTCAGGGAAAATCAAACATTTCTTGAAATTAGACTCATCAGGCTTTCCAACGAGCCATCACGGAGCCAAATCTGGCATCGAAAAGGGGTCCAAAAATCAGTCACAAAAGACCTTATTTTCTGCTGAAGTGGTGTTGCACACAGAGACTGTCTAAGTGTGTTTTGGACCAAAAGTCAACAAAACACACTCATTTATTGCAAATTGATATTTTTTAGTTTTTTTAGGTAAAACACTCTAGAATTAGGTGCAAATAGTTATTTTGGCATTTATTTCTTAGGATATTATGTGCCTTGGGCCTTGCATGGTCTCTTGGCCATAAATGACATTTATGGTTGAATTTGACATTTTCCTACCATATATAGGGTTTTAGTCCTCCTTTGCTCCATAAATAGAGCATGAGGCTCTCATGTATTTTGTTGGCATTTGATGAGCTTTGAGAGCAATATACATGGTTTTATGAGCTTGGAGAAGAAATTGGAGTTGTGGAGTTGATGAATGGCTTGTTTGGCTTGATGATGGAGAGGCTTGTTTGCAGGATTCCTTAGCTTGGTGAACGGTGATGTCTTATTAATTTGTCTATTGTTTTCATTGTTATCATTATGTTTCATTTCTCTTAGCTACTATAAATCAGAAAAGTATAGGTTGAGACATGCCCTTTGAGGCACCTCAGTCCTCTTGTTTTTTATAGCGTTGATGTTTTCTTATGTTTGGTCTTCTTAAGGAATTCTTGATTGCTCCTTAGGTTCACCTAAAAAAATTTTTGTTTCATGAATGGTTAGTATGCTAGTTTACAAGTATGATTCACGGTATGCCCTGCTTATTTGAAGCCTTCAAAACCCTATCTTGAAGCCTTTATTTGGAATATTGTCTGCTAGGTTAAGTCAAAGAGGTCTCGTGAAATCTTTCCCTTTTTCCATGTTTATCAACTTGTTTCAAATTTATTTTTGGCTTTATTTATGATGTTTAGGAGTTCCCTCTTCATAGATTGAGTTATTTTGATATCTTATATGTTTACCCAAATTCTGAAGGTGAATTTATAAAGTTAGAAGCTCTTATGCTTTCTATGTTTCACCAAAATGTTTATCTTGGATATTTATTGGTTTAATATATTATCATAGAGTAAATGGTTTTCCCTAGCTCTTGCTTAGTATCTTTTGCTGATCATATTTAAGACCTCCTTGTTCATAGGTATTTGACAAAGGATTCTTGATTTCCCTTTGTGCTACCTTATTCACAAACTTGATGTCCATCCCATTTAACTCATAACCCTAAGGATCCATTAACCTTGCTAAATTTTCCTTGCATTGCACTCTGCTTCATTATTGAGACACCCTTGACTTTCATTGACCCCATAGCCCAATGGATTTGACATACTCCCACTCCACCTATCCTACTTGACCATCTTACCAAACCAAAACAATCAAAAAACCCTACACTTAACAACGGGCCTAAAATAAAAACCCTAAGAGAAAAAATAACACATCCTTACCACCCAATAGAGAGAGCCCTCTCTGAGTCCAGGAAGGTTAGGTCCTAGGACTCCAAAGATTGGTTCCATGTTACCCTATCATTTAGTCTACCAATCTGCCAAATCACGGGACCCCAGTATTCTGGAAATCACGGTGGGACCTTCAGAGTACATAGTAGCCTAACAAACTCCTATAGACTCATTTAAACCTTCAGTTAAGCTTAGAAAACTAACTGATAGTATCTGCTGGTTTATCTGCTACCTCATCACCACACTAACACAATGGCGATAAATATGGGACCTTCTAAGTCAGTGACAAACTAAGTACCTCTTAGGACTTCAGATACCCTTATCAAATCATATAGATCTCACACTATCAGTCATAAAGTAGACTCTATTTGTTTCACCATCCTAGCAAAATGGTGACTCAACTATAAGACACTCTTACGAACCTTAGGACTACATATAGGAACTCAGAAAACCCCAAAACAAACTTAGATTGGTTTTTCGTCAGTTATTGGTGGTGGACCATAAACATACATCCTTAAAACAGCAAAAAATATCCACCTGGTGAATCCACTAGCCTCCAGTAGGCATATTACTTCATTAGCACTCATTTGAATTCCTAGATTTGTTTCAAACCAACCCTGATAAGTTTTTGAGCCCACTTATATACTGTAAGAGTTTAACAAATATCAAGATAGGCCAGCCTTCAGAAAAAAATCCTAAAACTTGCAGCCTCTCTCTATTTTGAAATTTGAAATCTAGCTTCACATAGGATCAGTACCAGATCTCATTCGAACCCAAACCCTCCCAACATAGTTGATGACCCAGAAAATATTTTGTGGAAAACTTCTAGATCTGGAAACTTAACCATTGTTAGGACCATCCACAGAAAAATCTTTGTACCTGAAAATCTTACAGCTTTGCAGAATCCCCAGTTTGACTTGCACCATACCAGGAACCTCTTCAGAAATAGGTCTCAAACTAATATTGACCAAACTGACTTTGAACCCTTAGATTTGCAGCAGAGTTCTAGTAGAGAAGCCTCTCTTTCCACACCACCTGACTTTCAGCTTCTCCATCACTTCAACTCTTTACATACCAAATCTACTCAAAATCAGTTTATTGGTCCAAGTACTTCTACCACACCCATCCACACCACCACTGTGCAAACCACTCCACTTCATCATACACCTACTTTCACTAACCCTCCTCTTGTAAATCCCCCATTAGCTTCCATCATGGCAGCTTGGTATGCACCTTTGGTTTTACCTCAGCCTCTATTACCTTTGCCAAATGACTATCAGTATAAAATCCCTCATTTCACAGGGGCTAAATCCACCACTGCCCAACATCATGTAGATAGGATCAATGATGCTTTTGATTACATGGAGATAGAATAAGAAACCATTAAAATGAGAATATTTGCACAAATCTTAGGAGGAGAGGCAAAAAAATGGTTCAAAGCATTAACCCCTAACACAATACATGATCTCCTTTCCCTCTACCAAAATTTTATAAACAAGTGGGAAATCAAGAAAAATCCCCTCCAGATCCTTTCTGAATATAACAATATTAAAATGAATGTAGGGGAAAGTGTGCAAGACTATTGCACCAAGTTTAACAGTGTCTACAATGCCCTCCCACCTCACATGAAACCTCCACAAGGCCTAGCACTAGTGAAATTTCCTGAAGGCTTTGATCCGGACATGACATTCCAATTGAGAGGAAGAGACCTTGAAACCTTAGAAGAAATGCAAAGGGTAGCTATTAGTGCAGAATTTAACTTCATTGAAAAGAGAGCCAGGTTGAAATAATAAAAGAGAGTAACCTACAAAGATTAAACCATGCCTTCAACCTCTTCTTCTGATACCAAAATGGAGAGCCTAATGGGAACTATGGAGAGAATGATAGAAAGGATAAATTTGAAGGAAAGGACACCTCCTAGGGAAAATCAAGCTAATTCCCAAAACAGGAATAGGGCTCAAAACTTCAGAAGAGACACTCCTCAAATCAAACCAAGGGAAAGTGATCAACAAATCAGACCTCCCTTTCAACAAACTGTGTAGATGAAGAAGAAGGACAAATTATAGAACATGAAGAAATCCATATAAATCTAATAGGTTCTGATAATGAAGAATATGTTTTTCTCACCGAAGAAGAACAAGGTTTCTTTTCCTCAGATCAAAATAACACAAACTATGAGTATTCTGAAGACTACCACTTGGGTTTTTAAAATGCCATCATGGAAATCCATAAGCAATATGATCTCAGGAGCAAAAAGTACCTAGATTCTGCCAATAAAGACCAAATAGATACTGCTATTCGGAAAGTACTTGAAAACACCCCTAAGAAAATAGAAGAGAATGTCAACACCATGGCTAAGAAAGCTAAAACAAACAAAGCAAAAATCAGTCAGCCAAACAAATACCTTAGTTGTCCTAGTACCTCCACTAGTTACCCTGAGAAAACCATTTTATCTAAACCTCCAAATCAAGATCAGCAGATTAAAAATGTGGAAAGTTTCATGGATTATAAAGCTGATGTGAATATATCCAAAACACAAGTACCTTTCAGCCTTGAGGGAGATATTTCCAAAATCAAGATAACTATGCCCCTCATTTGTAATATCCCAAATGGGAACTGTCAGTAAGGCATGACTGTAAAACACATTTTCCAGGAATGGATGCTACATAAATGGAAACCAACACTTGGATCCCTTAGATATAACTATCTAAGACTGAAATCCAAGAGGGGATCAAGAACAAAACTCTCTAGGTGGTTTAAACAGATCTCCCCACACCTAGTGCAGCTAGAAAATGCCCAAAGAAGGGAATGCACCAATACAAAAACAACATTGCTGGAAAATAACGTAGTTCAACCCAATATTTGTAGGAGATCAATATGGGGGCTCATATTTCAGCTATATATTAGCAAAATAGATCTACACAAAAGCTTATACAATGTATAACAGAAAGGAGAAGGATTTACAAGAAGAAACCCTCAGAAATGAGGTGCTACAACCACAAGAAATGTCTGAATAAGCTTAACAGCGTTGTTTTCATTGGCTAAAGTAGTAGTATGTTAAAACTCAGATATACATCAGATCTGTATACAAAATTATAGATCTATTTCAGATCTGTATACAAGAAAGGCTCCTTTATACACTCCCCTTGGGGATCTCAGCAAAACATGAAAGTACAAGAGTAGATCTGAGATCTAAGTTACAGATCTGCAGTAATATTCAAAAAATTCTGAATTATATGATGTACAATAGATCAGATATGAAACAAACATGGGTTGGATGGCCAAGCCATGGATCACCACAGTGAAAGGAAGGATCCAATCACTAGAGATCTCTCCTCTAAATAGTTGCCAAAACTCCCTGCAACTCTGATCTTGAAAATAACGTAGTACTACAAAAGGGACTGCGTTGTAGACTCTGAGTATGCTTTGGCCTAATGCAAAGATCTAGATCTGAAGCTCCCAAGGTCTAGAACACTCTTGTCAATGGGATAGAAGACTTTCTCAGTGAACAGGGGTTCTAGAGATGCATAGATCTGAAGAGATCTATCCTCCACTTGCTACAGCTCACAAGGAAAACCCAATCCTAAACAGGATCAGCGCTGTAGGTGCAAGATGAAGCTTGGCCAAATGCCAGATAGTGGAAAAGACAAACAAGGCTCCTCCAAGCGCTGCTCTAGGAAGGAGGTGGGATTCCCGCTCAGGAACACCCAATGCTAAACAGAATTATTATCATCTAAACAGCCAGAGAATGATATATGTCTAACTATACAATATATTTAGAAAATGATCATCATCAACAACCCTCTCATGCTTCTCTCCTCTTCATTTTATAAGATAAAAGCCTTGTCAAACCCTAAACCACTTCAATGAGTTAGCTCCTTTCACATGTGGAGCCTCCATCTAGAACTGCGATGTGCATCCATGAGGTACTTTGCATCTAGACTATGCTGTGGATTTGGTCAAGGTTGACCTAGTCTCATAGTTCAAACCCATTCACACCTGCAAGTGTTTACTTTACATGGCCCAAATTTGTCTTTGTTCACATAGGCATAGATTTATTCATTATTTTCAGGAGTTTTACATGTCCTCCTTTACTCATTTGTTCAATCAACAGAAAATGAAACAAAATTGAATATTCCTCTTAGCTTTGGCTAAGTAGGAATATTACAGTCCTCCCCTCAAAAATGTTTCTTTTCCTCAAGAAACTACAAGGATATAACTGAAATGTATTGGGAAAACATCTTTCCCCAAGCAATCATCCATACAAAATGAGTCATCTCCGAACATGGTAACTCCAGAAAATTTTCCTCCACCTTAAGTTCATGCAATGTAGGTGGGCTGAAAAACTTAACATGGTAGACATAGGTGCCCCACACTGTCCTCCCCTCCACTTAAGATAAGTGTGGAGTGTTTTTTGATCCTGGGCTGCAATAATGTTTCCTTCAAGAGGCAAGATGAAGACTATATCTCTAAGGATCTCCTCTCCAACATTGTGAATCAAGCTGGCCTAAACCATTCCATATGGGATGGATGGGAAATCATCACCATATGGCATCTCATCAAACTCATGGCCCACCATAAAGAAACAATTGTTTGGTTGTGGTGCCCATATCTCCTCTCATGTTCCCATTAGAACATGCAATGCAGAAAATGTGGGAATCCTCTTCCCAAAAGAACACATCTAACCAATGTGTTTCCTCTCCAATAATGCTTCCCACAAAATCAAGATCAACATCAGCAATTGGAACCATTATTAGCATCAAGAAGAAGGAAATACTGAAGGCTTCATATGGTGCAGGAAGGTACCAACAGTCTCCCATGAAGTTATAGCACAATTTCCCCAACTGCAACTTCAAAAAATTACAAGGCAAGTGGTTGCTGGATACATGGTGCTCTATGTATGTTATTCCATTTACTAATGAATATTAGATGGTTGTATGCAACATATTAACATACATGAAGTAATACAACACTTTCACATGGCCATATAAGAGATGGCTATCTCCATCATACATTCTGGCCCATTGTTGATCATGGAGCTCCATGAAAAGTTTTCCCTCTTGTGGAGCAATGCACTGCATAGAAATGGTAAGAGTATGCAGCTCACTAAATGCAAGAACAAGATCCTTACCATGTACTAGAAGGAATATCATGATAGGATCCATGAACAAACTCTCCATAATGATATGACATACTCTCATGAAGAGAAATGAATCATGTGCTGCATGAAAATCCTTCCTCGTGTACTTGGAAATCCAAGCCAAGAATAACACATCACAGCAATAGATGTCTCCATCTATTACTCCATATTTCTCACCTCCTCCTTGTTCATCAAGTGCACCAAGAGTGGAATGATCCTGGGGACACTCCATCCATAAGTCCATGCTCCAGAGTGACAGTGCTGCTGGCCTATGCAAATAGGCTCCTGCCAATACATAGCTCCATTCTTTGACATGTTCATTGTCAAAGGAATCTTCCATAATGTTTCTACAAACAAGAAGCTCCTTCCAGAGTGGAAGTACTTCCAAATCATCCAAGGCTAAGGAGTAGCCCCTTTGCACCATGATAGTGCCATCTCCTACTCCTGCAACATCATGCAAATTGTGAGAGAAATTATGCTCTTGCTCTCCCAAGGACATCCAAAGCAACAAAAGATTTTGTTGCCTCCCCATACCTCCATCATATAAATCATGTGGTGAAAACATGGTGATTGATATGAAGAATGTAATATCAACACAATGTGTCCATACTCCTTGTTTCCCAATGATGCAAGCATCCTGCCACACATCTCTCCCCCACATACCCTTGGAAAGAGGATGATGGCCAAACTCTTTCAGGAGTAGCCAATGCATCCAAGCCTCCTGCTGCCTGGTATCATAGATCTGCAAGCAGCTTTCCAGCTTCTCGCTCACCATCAACATCAATTCATCCACCGGTGGATCATGGACCTCATTATGCTAACACTTGGTATCCTCCCATTGTAGGACACCAACCTCCTCAAATATTTGAAGAACTTTGCACTTCATGGAATGTTGAAGTGCACCTTCCATGGGATCTCTTGATGAGACCTCCTCCTCATGCATGGTCTTCCAAAACCAGTGCGGTCTTGGATCTTCTGCAAGTATAAGTCTCTCTTTGAGCTGTGGCATGCTCATTTAAAAAGTGACATCTAAAGAGGAAAAAATGTTTCTCATCTCAAGATGTCTACCCCCTGTCTTCATCGCTTCCCGAATGAAGCTGAGATCTGATTTCTCCCATGAGGAATGGGTCCTCCTTTCTTCACTACTGCTCTTGGACAACGCAGTGCAACTCTACTGCTCTAGATTAGCAGTAAGTGATGATTACGGGTCATGCAAAAGCAGGTTTCCACAACCCTCTAAAATATTTGTTGCAATAATAGAAGGTGGAAACTCAATCATACCTTGATGGGCTTTGGGAACATCTTGTATGGCTGCAAAAGTTCCTTCTTCTAGCATGTTGGCTCCCTCAACTGCTAATGTTGAAGGCTGCTCCTCCAAGGTTGTGATAGTGCTGATACAAATATCCTCAAGAGATGGTGAGGACTTCTCTCCCTTGGATTTCTCTTTATCAAATCTCTTGATCACACTTTGAGTGAAATCTGCAAAAGAAGATACTTTTGCAAGTCCCACAAGGCTAAACCACCAATTGCTTGCTTCACCCTCCAGGTGTAGTGCTGCAATCTCACTGCTTCTTTCTCTACCACTAGATGTAGTATGAAAAATGCACTGAGTCTTC
Organism: Pinus albicaulis; assembly: GCA_034641835.2. NCBI lineage: Eukaryota > Viridiplantae > Streptophyta > Pinopsida > Pinales > Pinaceae > Pinus > Pinus albicaulis. The sequence goes on from CM076581.1 coordinate 1,150,751,623, forward strand.
TTGCCCAAGATTTGGTTGTAGATGTCCCATCAAAAGTTGACAATAGAAACATATTGCCCTTGATCTCTCCCTTGCTGTGGGGTCTCCTCCCTTCCTCCAGTTGGATGAACTATGGGAAGGCTAGAGTCTCCTTGAAGGCTCTAGGTTGGGACTTTTACTCAACAAGGTACTCTCTCAGGATCTGATGATCCAAGTGTCCTCGACGCTTCTTCTTTGTGAGAGTAGGAAGTGCATGGCCCTTCCTCTTCTCCTTCTTCTGTCTTCTTAACCTCCTTCGAGAGGTCCTTTCTGGATCTAAAAAATAATGAGAGTAAGCTCATTCTTTTTAGCATCTTGATCTATATCTTGAGACTCACAGGCTGAGCCAAATATCATGCTCGATACCACTGTAATACCCCAAATGGGAACTGTCAGCAAGGCATGACTGGAAAACGCATTTTCCAGGAATGGATGCTACAGAAATGGAAAATGACACTTGGATCCCTTAGATATAACTATATAAGACTAAAATCCAAGAGGGGATCAAGAACAAATCTCTCTAGGTGGTTTAAACATATCTCCCCACACCTAGTGCAGTGAGAAAATGCCCAAAGAAGGGAATGCACCAATACAAAAACAACATTGCTGGAAAATAACATAGTTCAACCCAATAGTTGTAGGAGATAAATATGGGGGCTCATATTTCAGCTATATATTAGCAAAATAGATCTACATAACAGCTTATACAACGTATAACAGAAAGGAGAAGGATTTACAAGAAGAAACCCTCAGAAATGAGGTGCTACAACCACAAGAAATGCCTGAATAAGCTTGACAGCGTTATTTTCTTTGGCTAAAGTAGAAGTATGTTAAAAATCAGATATAGAGCAGATCTGTATACAAAATGATAGATCTATTTCAGATCTGTATACAAGAAAGGCTCCTTTATACACTCCCCTTGGGAATCTCAGCAAAACATGAAAGTACAAGAGTAGATCTGAGATCTAAGTTATAGATCTGCAGTAATATTCAAAAAAATTTGAAGTATATGATGTACAGTAGATTAGATATGAAAAAAACATGGGTTGGATGGCCAATCCATGGATCACCACAGTGAAAGGAAGGATCCAATCACTACATATCTCTCCTCTAAATAGTTTCCAAAACTCCCTGCAACTCTGATCTTGAAAATAACGTAGTACTACAAAAGGGACTGCGTTTTAGACTCTGAGTATGCTTTGGCCTGATGCCAATATCTAGATCTGAAGCTCCCAAGGTCTAGAACACTCTTTTCAATGGGATAGAAGACTTTCCCAGTGAAAAGGGGTTCTAGAGATGCATAGATCTGAAGAGATCTATCCTACACTTGCTACAGCTCACAAGGACAACCCAATCCTAAATAGGATCAGTGTTGTAGGTGCAAGATGAAGCTTGTCCAAATGCCAAATAGTGGACAAGACAAACAAGGCTCCTCCAAGTGCTACTCTAGGAAGGAGGTGGGATTCCCACTCAAGAACACCCAATGCTAAACACAATTGTTCTCATCTAAACAGCCAGAGAATGATATATGTCTAACTAGACAATATATTCAGAAAATGATCATCATCAACAACCCTCTCATGCTTCTCTCCTCTTCCTTTTATAAGATAAAAGCCTTGTCAAACCCTAAACCACTTCAATGAGTTAGCTCCTTTCACATGTGGAGCCTCCATCTAGAACTGCGATGTGCATCCATGAGGTACATTGCATCTAGACTACGTTGTGGATTTGATCAAGGTTGACCTAGTCTCATAGTTCAAACCCATTCACACCTGCAAGTGTTTATTTTACATGGCCCAGATTTGTCTTTGTTCACATAAGCATGGATTTATTAATTATTTTCAGGAGTTTTACATGTCCTCCTTTACTCATTTGTTCAATCAACAGAAAATGAAACAAAATTGAATATTCCTCTTAGCTTTGGCTAAGTAGGAATATTACAGTCCCCCCCTCCCAAATGTTTCTTGTCCTTAAGAAACTGCAAGGATATAACTGAAATGTATTGGGAAAACATCTTTCCCCAAGCAATCATCCATACAAAATGATTCATCTCCCAAGATGGTAACTCCAGAAAATTTTCCTCCACCTTAAGTTCATGCAATGTAGGTGGGCTGAAAAACTAAACATGGTAGACATAGGTGCCTACCCCACGCTGTCATCCCCTCCACTTAAGATTAGTGTGGAGTGTTTGTTGATCCTGGGCTGCAATAATGTTTCCTTCAAGAGGCAAGATGAAGACTATATCTCTAAGGATCTCCTCTCCAACATTGTGAATCAAGCTGGCCCAAACCATTCCATATGGGATGGATGGGAAATCATCACCATATGGCATCTCATCAAACTCATGGCCCACCTCATAAAGAAACAATTTTTTGGTTGTGGTGCCCATATCTCCTCTCATGTTCCCATTAGAACATGCAATGCAGAAAATGTGGGAATCCTCTTCCCAAAAGAACACATCTAACCAATGTGTTTCCTCTCCAATCATGCTTCCCACAAAAGCAAGATCAACATCAAAAATTGGAACCATGATTATCATCAAGAAGAAGGAAATATTGAAGGCTTCATATGGTGCAGGAAGGTACCAACAGTCTCCCATGAAGTTACAGCACAATTTCCCCAACTGCAGCTTCAAAAAATTACAAGGCAAGTGGTTGTTGGATACATGGTGCTCTATGTATGGTATTCCATTTACTAATGAATATTAGATGGTTGTATGCAAAAAATGAACATACATTAAGTAATACAACACTTTCCCATGGCCATATAAGATATGGTTGTCTCCATCATACATTCTGGCCCTTTGTTGATCATGGAGGTCCATGAAAAGTTTGCCCTCTTGTGGAGCAATGCACTGCATAGAAATGGTAAGAGTATGCAGCTCACTAAATGCAAGAACAAGATCCTTACCATGTACTATAAGGAATATCATGATAGGATCCATGAACAAACTCTCCATTATGATATGACATACTCTCATGAAGAGAAAAGAATCATGTGCTGCATGAAAATCCTTCCTCATGTACTTGGAAATCCAAGCCAAGAATAACACATCACAGCAATAGATGTCTCCATATATTACTCCATATTTCTCACCTCCTCCTTGTTCATCAAGTGCACCAAGAGTGGAATGATCCTGGGGACACTCCGTCCATAAGTCCATGCTCCAGAGTGACAGCGCTGCTGGCCTATGCAAATAGGCTCCTGCCAATACATAGCTCCATTCTTTGACATGTTCATTGTCAAAGGCATCTTCCATAATGTTTCTACAAACAAGAAGATCCTTCCAAAGTGGAAGTACTTCCAAATAATCCAAGGCTAAGGAGTAGCCCCTTTGCACCATGATAGTGCCATCTCCTACTCCTGCAACATCATGCAAAGTGTGAGAGCAATTATGCTCTTTCTCTCCCAAGAACATCCAAAGCAACAAAATATTTTGTTGCCTCCCCATACCTCCATCATATAAATCATGTGGTGAAAACATGGTGATTGATATGAAGAATGTCATATCAACACAATGTGTCCATACTCCTTGCTGCCCAATAATGCAAGCATCCTGCCACACATCTCTCCCCCACATACCCTTGGAAAGAGGATGATGGCCAAACTCTTTTAGGAGTAGCCAACATAGCCAAGCCTCCTGCTGCCTGGTATCATAGATATGCAAGCAGCTTTCTAGCTTCTCGCTCACCATCAACATCAATTCATCCACCGGTGGATCATGGACCTCATTATGCTAACACTTGGTATCCTCCCATTGTAGGACACCAACCTCCTCAAATATTTGAAGAACTTTGCACTTCATGGAATGTTGAAGTGCACCTTCCATGGGATCTCTTAATGATACCTCCTCCTCATGCATGGTCTTCCAAAACCAGTGGGGTCTTGGATCTTTTGCAAGTAGAAGTCTCTCTTTGAGCTGTGGCATGCTCATTTAAAAAGTGACATCTACAGAGGAGAAAATGTTTCTCATCTCAAGATGTCTACCCCTTGTCTTCATCGCTTCCTGAATGAAGCTGAGATATGATTTCTCCCATGAGGAATGGGTCCTCCTTTCTTCACTGTTGCTCTTGGACAGCACAGTGCAACTCTGCTGCTCTATATTAGCAGTAAGTGATGATTATGGGTCATGCAACTATAGGTTTCCACAACCCTCTAAAATATTTGTTGCAATAATAGAGGTGGAAACTCATTCATACCTTGATGGGCTTTGGGAACATCTTGTATGGCTGCAAAGGTTCCTTCTTCTAGCATGTTGGCTCCCTCAACTGCTAATGTTGAAGGCTGCTCCTCCAAGGCTGTGACAGTGCTGATACAAATATCCTCAAGAGATGGTGAGGACTTCTCTCCCTTGGATTTCTCTTTATCAAATGTCTTGATCACACTTTGAGTGAAATCTGCAAAAGAAGATACTTTTGCAAGTCTCACATGGCTAAACCACCAATTTCTTGCTTCACCCTCCAGTTGCAGTGCTACAATCTCCACTGCTTCTTTCTCTACCACCAGATTTCAGTATGAAAAATGCACTGAGTCTTCTTGCCCAAGCTTTGGTTGTAGATGTCCCATCAAAAGTGGACAATAGAAACCTATTGCCCTTGATCTCTCCCTTGCTGCAGGGTCTCCTCCCTTCCTCCAGTTGGATGAACTGTGGGAAGGCTAGAGTCTCCTTGAAGGCTCTAGGTTGAGACTTGTACTCAACAAGATACTCACTCAGGATCTAATGATCCAAGTGTCCTCGACGCTTCTTCTTTGTGAGAGTAGGAAGTGCATGGCCCTTCCTCTTCTCCTTCTTCTATCTTCTTAACCTCCTTGGAGAGGTCCTTTCTGGATTTGAAAAATGATGAGAGTAAGCTCATTATATTTAGAGTCTTGATCTCTATCTTGAGACTCACAGACTGAGCCAAATATCATGCTCGATACCACTGTAATATCCCAAATGGGAATTGTTAGAAAAGCATGACTGGAAAACGCATTTCCAGGAATGGATGCTACATAAATGTAAACCAAAACTTGGATCCCTTAGATCTGACTATCTAATACTGAAATCCAAGAGGGGATCAAGAAAAAATCTCTCTAGGTGGGTTAAACAAATCTCCCCACACCTAGTGCAGCTAGAAAATGCCCAAAGAAGGGACTGCAGCAATACAAAAACAACACTGTTGGAAAATAACACAGTTCCGCCCAATATTTGTAGGAGATCAATATGGGGGATCATATTGAAGCTATAAATTATCAAAATAGATCTAAAAATCAGCTTATACAATGTATAACATAAAGAAGAAGGATTTACAAGAAGAAACCCTCAGAAATGAGGTGCTACAACCACAAGAAATGTCTAAATAAGATTGAGAGTGTTATTTTCATTGGTTGAAGCAGTAGTATGTTACAACTCAGATCTAGAGCAGATATATATAAAAAATGATAGATCTATTTCAGATCTGTATACAAGAAAGGCTCCTTTATACACTCCCCTTGGGGATCTCAGCAAAACATGAAAATACAAGAGTAGATCTGAGATCTAAGTTACAGATCTGCAGTAATTTCAAAAAATTCTGAAGTATATGATGTAAAGCAGATCAGATCTGAAACAAACATGGATTGGATTGCCAATCCATGGATCACCACAGTGAAAGGAAGGATCCAATCACTAGAGATCTCTCTTCTAAATATTTGCCAAAACTCCCTGCAACTCTTCTCTTGCAAATAATGTAGTATTGCAAAAGGGACTGTGTTGTAGACTCTGATTATGCTTTGGCCTGATGCCAAGATCTGGATCTAAAGCTCCCAAGGTCCAGAACACTCTTGTCAATGGGATAGAAGACTTTCCTAGTGAAAAGGGGTGCTAGAGATGCATAGATTTGAAGAGATCTATCCTCCACTTGCTGCACCTCACAAGGACAACCCAATCCTAAACAGGATTAGCGTTGTAGGTGCAAGATGAAGCTTGGCCAAATTCCAAATAGTGGACAAGACAAACAAGGCTCCTCCAAGCGCTGCTCTAGGAAGGAGGTGAGAATCCCACCCAGGAACACCCAATGCTAAACAGCATTATTCTCAACTAAACATCCAGAGAATGATATATGTCTAACAAGACAATATATTCAGAAAATGATCATCATCAACAACCCTCTCATGCTGCTCTCCTCTTCCTTTTATAAGATAAAAGCCTTGTCAAACCCTTAACCACTTCAATGAGTTAGCTCCTTTCACATGTGGAGCCTCCATCTAGAACTGCGATGTGCATCCATGAGGTACATTGCATCTAGACTGCGCTGTGGATTTGGTCAAGGTTAAACTAGTCTCATATTTCAAACCCATTCACAGCTGCAATTGTTTATTTTACACAGCCCATATTTGTCTTTGTTCACATAGGCATGGATTTATTCATTATTTTCAGGAGTTTTACATGTCCTCCTTTACTCATTTGTTCAATCAACAGAAAATGAAACAAAATTGAATATTCCTCTTAGCTTGGGCTAAGTAGGAATATTACATCATTGAACTAGTTACTCAACCAATGTGTAGATCTCAGATTTTAAAGGTACTAAACATAGGAAATGATGCTGACACTTTACACTTGGCTGATGACACACCTGATTTGTTGTTTGGACCCAAAATAGAAGGAAAGTATCAAGAATGAGCCATTCCCCCCTTCTATATCAGCCTAAACATACATGACAAAATCTTACATAATGCCATGCTGGATTCTAGTGCCTCTCACAATCTCATGCCCAAAGTTGTGATGGAGAGATTAGGCCTAGAAATAACTAAACCTTACAAAGACTTATACTCTTTCGATTCGAGTAGGGTCAAATTTTTGGGCCTAATCAAGGATCTTTGTGTCAACCTAGCACAAGTGCCTACTAAGAATATAGTCATGGATGTAGTAGTGGCAGATATTCCTCCCAAGTATGGCATGCTTCTATCCAAATCTTGGGGAGCCAAGCTTCAAAGGAACCTTCAACTAGATATGTCTTATGATACCATCCCTGTTTTCAATCAGAAAAGGAGATTATACCGAGAGTCACATATGAAGTATATGGTTAGCAGTCAGGACAGGCCAAAAAATACTCCTCTTTATTCTATTCACTCAAATCTTGATTCTTTCATCTTATATAATGAGGAAGACATTGATGAGCAGGTATATGAATTTGAAACACATCCAGACACACTACAACAGCCAAACCAGTCTTTACATGAAGAACTCAGTATTCAGAACTATAGCAACCTTGAACAAATACATGATGACAAAACCAAACTTGGCTTCCTACAAACTAAAAATGAAACCTCAAGACCAATGGTTAGAAATATGAATCAAGTTGCTCAAAGGGAGCGAAAATATCAGAGAGACAACCATTCCCTTTTTCCTATCCAAAAATGCTAAGATTCCCTCACAGAACAAAAATATTAGGGAATTTGAATCAAAGGAATCTTCTGTTTTTACCTTATCTAGACATCTCATTATCAGAAAGTCTTGTCCCTCTAGAAAAGTTGTTGACTCTCACTGATGTTGCCATAAATCCTAAAGGGATGTCTGTTGAAACTGATATAGAGGGATACAATGTAGGCAACCTAAGAAGACCCAAAGTGATTAAGTTATCCAAAGCCTTGCCATTACACAAAAAACTAAAATACATAAGGTTGTGCAAAAAGTTTCAAGATGCTCTTGTATAAAGGAGTAAAAGCTCAAATCCTGATGACATAGACATTGTACAAAGGGAGCCTTTTTCCAAGAATAACTATGAAACCTTTGGGAAAATTCTATCACTAACAAAGAAAACCAAAGGATGCAGACTATGTATGGACTTTAGACACTTAGGCAAAACCTCCATGGAGTCCAAATACCCTTTTCCCAAGATAAGTCATCCTATGCCAAGAATAGGACTTTCTAACAAGGTGACATTGATTGGTAGTGTTTCAGGTTTTCATGAGATGATACCACTTCAAATCAATCAACACAAAGACATTTTCAAAGTTCCTTAGAATGACTACATGCTTGACCAAATTTTTCCTGGAATAAGGAATGCTGAAGACACCTTCCAAGAGGCCACGACACTTGTTATCAACTTTTTCACTATGATATATATTGATGAAATTATCATTTGTTTGGGAACTGATGAAGAATTCCTTCTTCACCTAAAAAAAATCTTTCACAAAAACAAGGTTTGGAAAAAAAACTCAAAGAAGAAATATGAAGGAGAGCTTGGCTTGTTTGAAATTTTTTGGCAGAAATCTTGTACCATGTCATCAAAAATAGCTAGCCATGTTCCTTATCTACAAGAGCTGAATGAAAAAGGGTTGGTAGATGATCCTTTGGAAGACAGGGTAATAAAATACCATTGCCATTTAGAATCTTAGTTTGAATTCCTCATTCATTGTACATACCATTGTTTGATGAAAAGATATAAAGAGAAAAAAACATGAAAAACTGAATAATAGAAAAGAGGGCAGATTTGAAAAGAGGTTAAGCCCCATACCCAAAAATAGAACTATTGAAAGTGTGTAAGCCTAAATACCACTACTAGTGCATAAATAAGTCTTTTTTCAGTCATATAGCCTAATCATGGCTGAAACATGTTTTAAATTTTTTGTTGATAAGTTAGTAAAAGATAGTTGGTCAAATTATTCAAGCTTGACTTGTCAAAAGATAGATTAGGGGGAAAGATACTGGTTCCACATGCTTAAAACAAAACCAAGGAGAAATATGGGGATGAATAACAAACAATGTATCCTAGCCCTGCTTTTTCTAGTCCTATTTTGTACAAAAATAACATTTGTGTGCAGCTTGTTCTTATGCCACAAACCCATGGTAAGTCAGTTTATCTAATCCTGATTTAACCATGCTTTAACTTTCATGTTTATAGCTTAGTGAATGAATCATGTCAAATAGCTTAATCTTGACAGTTGAGTACTCTAGGTAGAGAATAAAAGGAGTTCATTAGCATAATATGAACTCCTGGAAGAAATAATATGGAAATAGATAGTTTGTTTTGTTTTCAAAAATAAAAATATGTCAAAGGTTGCTAGTCCAAATGCACATAAGGAAGAAAAAATGTTAGGCAAGTAGGTTGGGTAGGTAGAGATGAAGTTGAGCTAATCATGTCTTTTGGATTATTGAGATCATAGCTTCAAAGAAAACATCAGAAAATGAAAGGAGGTAAAAATCTGACCAATGGATGAGGCACTGGTCTCCATAAAACCAAAGATCTGAAGTTCTGGACACCTCCTGAAAAGTAATTTCCCTCCCCAAGTGGAACCACTATTAGTCATCAGTAATTTTTGCCTTTGTTGATGACTAAATGATTATCCCAAGATTTCTAGAAACAAAGTTCATGAACATTGTGAGTTCTAGAAATCTCACTGCCTTCATTATCCTTAAGAAAATTTTTCACTATTTCATCATTTCATCATGTCAAGCTCTGCTTACCAGTCCCAGAAAACCCATTAGGAGCTCATGTCACTCATTTTGTGTATATGTTTTTATCTTTGGCCCAAATCCTCTATTTTGTTTTGCCTTAACCCCCCACTGCTACCTAAGGCCACCAATCAAACAACTCTATTGTCTTTCCCAAAAATACCCCAAACATTGATGTTCTCAAACTATCTCTATAGGCTCTTTAGATAAATCAAGTACATTGGATTTTGGATCTTCAATACATCATTTTATCATAAACTCTATCTTACACTTGTTGACCCCAAATTCTAAGTTTCAGTCCAAAAGCCAAGTCCAAGGAATCTTCCACTAGGTCACCTAAGGTTTCACAAGTCATAGGGTGGATTTAGTATCCTAAAAATTCTGTTTTTCCTGTATGAAGAAACTGCATTCAAGGAAGAATGGGACAAGTGATTTTGTCCAAAACTCATCAAAGAGGTCATTCAAGGAAGGCCTTTTTGGCCTAAAGCACAAATCGTGCAGGGGGACAGTTGTCCTTTGCTCACATTTCTGCAAAAGGATCAAATGACCATCAACCTAGCAAGAGGTAAGGTAATAAGGTGAAAACCATCACAAGAAGACCATCCACAGCAAAGAAGAAGGCAACAAGGCCTATGTTTGAAGAGAATCAGGGTTTGTGACTTATTTGGCCAAACAACTGAATCAGTACAAGGGCTACAAGGACAAAGGTCACCTCAACTCCATCAACTGTGCGTTGAAGATTCTTTAGAAATAATAGATGAGTTTGAAAGGTTTTAGAGAATTTAGAAGATAACACTATTTACTTTTTTCTAACAGCTCTAAAACCTAGGAGTTTGGAAAGAATGACAAACAGGTCAAATGATGACAAAGGGCCTCCTTCATAATAGCAGATGGAATTTCAGGGGGGTATTCAAAGCTTCCCTTTAGGGTTTGACAAAGAAGCACTAAGTCCACCTCACCAAAAGGGAAAAAATACAAAGAGTATCAGTACAAAGGCTTGACTTTTCAAAGTACAGTTAAAGGCCTCTTAAAAAGGATCAAAAGGAAGGTAAGCATGAGAGGAAAGGATAGTGAGAAAGGCAAAATTTGTGTAGGCATCTGCAAAAGCAGAAGTGGCCAAGGGGAAGACACAAAAATGGTTTAAATTTCTCACCACTCCCACCAGAGATATATCATTGTCAAAGTGGTCTGAGGAACAAATATATCACTGGTCTAAAGAAAAGCAGTAAAACCTCCAACAATGGTTTCCTTATCAAAGTATATTTTGCAAAAGATAGCTAGCCATGAATGACACTTCTGCAGGACTATCAAAATGGTTACTTACAGGAAAATTGATAAGGTCAAACAAGCCTAAATATATCTCACAATGGTGGCACATATGAAAACTAAAGAATTTGTTGATGACAATGGATAGGGTTTTTACACCAAAAGGTCTCCACTGATTCACAGTGAAAAACATGACAGAATGACAGTTAGAGGAAGGGAAAAAATCTTCTTTCAGTCTATCCACCAAGAAATCAGAGGCATAAAGGATGCAGGGTTGAAGACTCCAAGGTGAAAGTGCCAAAATGGTGACAAGATTACTATTTACTGGTTTTGAAGTTCATGAAAAGGACATAGTGAAGAAAACCTTCAAAACAGAGCAATAATGTCACTATCTACTCGTTTTCCTCAAAACTTTGTTAAAATGACCTTTGCTTTTCCAGAAAAGGTTCATGTTTACAAATGTGGGTAAAGGGAACAGTTTGTGCTTGTTGAAGAGTTTGTAAAATTAAGGGGAGCATCAAGATGATCCAGCAAAGCTAAAAATCATTTTTCCTCAAAGTCCTGCCACCTATAGGACAAAAAGAACAAAAAGACAGTGAAAAGGTGAGACGGGAAACAAACATTAGAAAGTGGGCTTTAATCATGAAATATTTTTCAAAAAGGAGTATAAGAGTCTTCTTTACCTCCTCCCCCAACTCATTTGTGTCTTTGAAGGAGAAGGAGAGTCGTTGAAACAATCTTTAAGGATTTATGCAAAACATGATGAAATTTTCAGGTGCTACGCACCGACAGAGGTGCAACGCACAACGTCGTCGGCGCTGCACACAGGGGAGGTAGAGACAGTGTTAAAAAACATTGTGCTATGTACAGAGGAGGAGGCTTTGCGCACCGAAAAAGGCGTTGCGCACACACCCAGTCAGACACCCGACTTGCCCACCATTCAAACGTCAGTGCGCATGGAAAACGCCCGACAGGCCCGATAAACTGCCTGAGGCACCCACAGCTAACCCAGAACTATGCATAGGCCTTCCAGCATCCTAACCCAACCCAGAGCTACGCACAGCGAAGGCACGATAGGAACGGCCTGTCGAGTGGCGCCACGCACGAGGGAGTTTTGGCCAAATTTGCCCAAAAGTGGCTAAAATCAATTTTTTTTCCTCCAAGTTCCTGCACAGAGTTAGACAAGGTTGGTAGTCATTTTCCTTACCATCCAAATTAATATTTTTACATGCATAATCAAAGGCAAAGTTCAAAAACCTAAATTTGGCCAAACCCTAATCTTCTTAGCAATCAAATATTTCATCTCTAGGGCAAGGAATTACCAAGTGAAGAGTGATCATTAGCATAAAGACACTCAATGCAAGCTGAGCCTCCTCCTAAACTCTGAAAGAATTTCTAGGCTTGCTTCATTTTTCCCCCATTTTCTAAATTTTTCCCTCATCATCACTCATTTGTGATCCCTAGACCTAAAGGCTCTTACCAAGCTAAAACTATTTTGTTCAACAACACAATTAGTCACCATCTCTGAGGAAGAGATCAGTACTAGCAGTGATGAAGGCCAAAGGCCTATCAAGCCAAAATACAAGGGAGGAAGGACTAACAGGTTTGAGCCCTTGGATACAATTCAAATCAGCTCCTCTCCCATGATCCTTGCATGTTTTCAGGATGTTGGATGCTATCAGTTTTGTGAGAAGTTCAAACAAGTCCAAAACCACTTAGTTTTGACTAGGTTGTTCATTTTTAGCCTACAAAACCACCGGGTCAACCTAGCAGGAGTAAATTTTGAACTCTCATCTAAATCCATTACTAAAGCTAGAGGAATACCAGATATTGGTGAGATATGGTTCAACCAGAACAAGTTGTCCTTAAGCTATTATGAGCCCTTCCTCAAACCTAGTTATCAACAGGGCTGCAAGGCTATTTTCCCCTTCTCCCACCCACTAGAGAGATATGCCCTACTGATTGGGCATATTATCAAGTACTTCACTTGTGAGGGGAGGTACTCTAGGATTTATTCATATCACATAAGGCTGCTAATGCACTTCACCAGGGTTAAATTGCTAAACCTACCATACTATCTCTACCAGAGCATTAACAAAATGGCTTCAGTAGTCAAGAAAAGGAGTTATGCCCACCAAATGCAAAGCCTTTTTCACCACTCTTTGGTTAAAATTATTGTTTTACACCAACTGGGAGCAGTAGGGAATTCCTTGGGAATTTTTTATCTCACATGATGTATTTGCAAATCCCCAAGCCTTCATTCAGCAAAATTTTCCTTCCACTTCACACTCACTTACCTCCACTCCTCCATCACCTCCACCTATGCCTTCTCCACAAAGAAAATTACCTCTTTGATCTTCCCCTGATGCATCTAATGAAGATGATGATAGTGGTAATGATGAACAAGGAGGTGGCAGTAATAATGAGGAACAAATAGATGACAATGGAGATGAAGAAGACAGTAAGTCAGAGACTGAGTTCAATAATGGACAAGGAGGTGGTAGTAGCAATGAAGAACAAGAAGATGATGGTAGAAATGATGAAAACAGTGAGGCAGACATAGAGTTTAATGAAGAAGAGCAAGAAGATGATAATGAAAAGGAGGGAGATGAACATGGAAGTCATAAAGACAAAAATAGTGAGCTCTTGGAGAAAAATAGTGATGGTGATGACACAAATGAATCACTCCCAAGTACAGAAAATGGTGTTGCTGACGAGCAGGATGAAGGCCAAGAGGATGATGAAGACAATGATGAGGTTTACAGTCGGTAAGAAAGTGCACATGACAACCAAGAGAAAAATGTGCATGAGCATGACAGTGAGCACAGTCATAGTGCAAACAGTGACCATATGAATGAAGATGATGAACTTGAAGAAACAAAGGGAGATGATGAGGAAATAGAAGATCAAAAACAAGGAAATGATGAAGCTGAAACAAAGTTTGAAGAGTCAAGAAGTGACCAAGGAAATAACACTGATAGGACAGTCAGTGATGAGCAAGGAATCCAAGGAAATAGTCATGACAGTCATGACAGTTGTCATCACTATCATGACACTAATTAGTCTCTATATGACAAAGAGAATCAAAGTGGAAATGCGGGGAATGACAAAGAAGAGGACATTAATGAAGGACAGAATCAAAGTGAGGCAAGTGAAGAAGTTAATATCAATTTGTAGGCCAATATGGAAATATATAAGACAGTGAGGAAGATAATGATGATGATGATGCTAAAGATATAAAAATATAGTGACCCAATGAGGCATGAGGTGACTCATGGAATCCATGGAAAAAATGAAAAAGTTGGTGACAATAACAAGGTTTAAAGCAATGATGGAAACACCTTCAAAACTACCATCATCACTCCTCTCACATGCACATATCATAGAGGGAAGAGAGATGTGTTTGTTGCCTCAAAAAAGCAAAGGGCCATCTCTTCTCAAGCTATCAAGCCATTGGACAAGGGCAAGGAAAAGATGGAAAGAAGTGAGCAGTAGGTAAAGGTGAGGAGAAGCAAGAGAATCAGGAAGACTTCTCAAGAGTCTCAGTTCATTGATCTAGACAGTGAATTGATTAGGCTTTCCAATGAGTCATCATGGAGCCAAATTCAGCATTGGGAAGGGGTCCAAAAATCAGTCACAAAATTTCCTATTTTCTACTGAAGTAGCACTACGCACAGAGACTGTCTAAGTGTGTTTTGGACCAAAAGTCAACAAACACACTCATTTATTGCAAATTGATATTTTTGAGTTTTTTGAGTCAAAACACTCTAGATTAGGTGCAAATAGTTATTTTGGCATTTATTTCTTAGGATATTATGTGCCTTGGGCCTTGCATGGTCTCTTGGCCATAAATGACATTTATGGTTGAATTTGACATTTTCCTACCATATTTAGGGTTTTAGTCCTCCTTTGCTCCATAAATAGAGCATGAGGCCCTCATATATTTTGTTGGCATTTGATGAGCTTTGAGAGCAATATACATGGTTTTATGAGCTTGGAGAAGAAATTGGAGTTGTGGAGTTGATGAATGGCTTGTTTGGCTTGATGATGGAGAGGCTTGTTTGCAGGATTCCTTAGCTTGGTGAATGGTGATGTATTCTTAATTTGTCTATTTTTTTCCTTGTTATCATTATGTTTCATTTCTCTTAGCTGCTATAAATTAGAAAAGTATATGTTGATACATGCCCTTTGAGGCACCTCAGTCCTCCTGTTTGTTATAGCCTTGATGTTTTCTTCTGTTTGGTCTGCTTAAGGAATTCTTGATTGCTCCTTGGGTTCAACTAAACTTGTTTTTGTTTCATGAATGGTTAGTATGCTAGTTTACAAGTATGATTCACGGCATGCCCTGCTTATTTGAAGCTTTCAAAGCCCTTTCTTGAAGCCTTGCTTTAGAATATTATCTGCTAGGTTAAGTGAAAGAGGTCTCGTTCGATCTTGCCCTTTCTCCATGCTTATCAACTTTTTCCAGAGTTCTTTATGGATTTATTTATGAGGTTTAGGAGTTCCCTCTTCATAGATTGAGTTATTGTGCTATCTTATATGTTTTCCCAAATTCTGAAGGTGAATTTCTAAATTTAGAAGCTCTTATGCTTTCTATGTTTCACTAAAATGTTTATCTTGGTTATTTATTGGTTTAATATATTATCATAGAGTAAATGGTTTTCCCTAGCTCTTGCTTAGTATCTTTTGCTGATCATATTTAATACCTCCTTGTTCATAGGTATTTGAAAAAGGATTCTTGATTTACATTTTCCCTACCTTATTCACAAACTTGATGTCCATCCCATTTCACTCATAACCCTAAGGATCCATTAACCTTGCTAAATTGGCCTTGCACTGCACTCTGATTCATTATTGAGACACCCTTGATTTTAATTGACCCCATAGCCCAATGGATTTGACATACTCTCACTCCACCTATCCTACTTGACCATCTTACCCAACCAAAACAATCAACAAACCCTACACTTAAAAACTGGCCTAAAATCAAAACCCTAAGAGAAAAAATAACACATTCTTAGCACGCAATAGAGAGAGCCCTCTCTGAGTCCAGGAAGGCTAAGTCCTAGGACTCCAAAGACTAGTTCCATGTTACCTGTCATTTGGTCTACCAATCTGCCAAATCACGGGACCCTAACACTTCCTTTTCGCTCGGTTGTTTGTTGCTTCTCCCTGATCATTGGGAGTTCCACTGCTTGTCTTTTTTCGCTTCCTTCTGCCATTTGTGCTTGCTTCTGCAATAGCTGTGCCACCTTCTCTTTAGTTCTTCGCAACCGTGACAACTCTCTGTCTATCGTGGTTACACTCTACCACCTGCTATCTGCAACTCAAAACTGTTTAATTTCTAAACAAGGGCCCCAACATGTTCTTTCCTCATTTCATTTTTTATAAGTATTCCATGTAGCTATTCCATGGTGATATTTTCCAAATCATCTCTTTCTTCTAACGCAAATTATTTAGAATTGAATCTATCTCGATGAGATATTATAATCTTTCGAACAACTACCTTGTTCACCATTAGTTCTCCCAATGCTTCTATAGAATTAAATATCTCATCAACATGGAGGAAGAGGGCTAAAATGTTCTCCCCTTCATTCATTCTCAATTTCTCAAATTGTCCTTCGTGGGGTTGGAGTTTGGCCTCCTTTAAATTTTACCACCATATGTATTTTGAAGCTTGTCCCAAATTCATTTCATTGATTTACATTGCATTACTTTGACATGTATGGAATGTTTCACACCAGACATAAGCCAAACCATTTATTTAGAATTTCCTTCATAAGGCCTTTGTATTTCATCATCAGATGGGTAAGTTGCAAGTTTCTTGTATTAAATCCATACAACATTCCAAACATTAAACCCTTGTGCTTGAAAATATGTCCTCATATTTCCAATCCAAAAGGCATAGTTGTTTCCATTAAGTACAAGAAATCCTGGCTTATTCCACTCCATGATTTCTTTCCAGCTGTTAAATTGCTACTGAAGGAACATACTCTATTACCAATTGTTGGAAATATTGAGAAGGGGGTGAATCAATATTTCTTATCAATTAATATTTTAAACTTCATAGATAACTAATTATCCTTATCATTTTCTAGAATATAAACACTAATCAACACCATTCAATAATGCACAACCATTAAGACAATGCATACATAGATTTTTAGGTGGAAACCCCTCCGAGACAAAAAACATTGATTTCTCCTTAGTATTTGTCTTAAAATATTTACATCAAGTTTTTCAGCTCCAACTGAAGGCAGTTCCAACCCCCTGTTTATAGGCTCCAACCTGTAGGATTCTCCAACAACCTATTTACCAACTAAAAATGGGAGGATTCTTTAATGCATTGGTTTACAGGCTCCAACCTAAAGGTGCTCTAACACCTTATGGACCAGCTGCAACTGGATGGATGCTTCAATGCCCCGTGCAGGCTCCAACCTACCCTGGCACTACCTTGATACACTAAAGTGTTCTCAGGCTCTAACCGGAATGATACTCCACTCTCCTTCCTTGTACCACCCTACCACACTGATCAATCAGTGGACCACATTTCACAATTTTTAAATTGGATCCCCCTGCGCTCAAAATCAATATAAAGAATTTGTTATGAAATATCTACTAATTTTGTTGGTATGTATATCACTGTCAAATCCTTGTAGGCTCACTGCTCAACTCTTCTCAATTTTACCGGTTCACAAAACACAATATGCTCCTACTCAACTGCGCCACAGGCTTTGGCTATCAACATCAACTCACTGAAGCACACAATAGTGCCATACTCTTACTGCTCAAATGTCAAACATTTCTATCATCAAGTCACACACATCAATTCATAACACAATCACTGCCATAAATTCATAGAACAATATCATTTTTACATTCAAATATGTCATTTTCATGTCTTAAGTGATCCACTATTATGTTTGATAGTCAAATATCAGGTCTTTCACATAATCAAATACATTCACTGTATTATAACCCTTTGTCACCGTTGTTATCACTCAGGTTTTCCTAGAAGTTGTGTAAGAGGAAAGTATACCCGAGGTAACCACAAACCAACCTTTTAGATGCATAATCTAGCCAATCTGCATCCAGAGAGGGCTCTCTCTTTATAATTTATCTTTGTTCTTAGAAGGTTTTAGGCTAGTTATAGATTCAAGAGTTTGTTTTGGGAAAATGGTGGAATCCACAAACTAAGGGCAAGATTGAGGGCTTTCAGTCCATTGGGCTATGGAGTCAAAGGATGGCTTTACCGGATTTCTATTCTAAACACAAGATGGTATTACAGGGCAAGATAGCTAGACAGAGAACAATCCTTAAAATTTAAAGTGGATGGGATGATCTTGAAGGGATGAAAGGCAACTAAGAATCTTTCACCATATTCAAGAGAAAGAAGAGAAATGACTACAAGCAAAGAGCAATTAAGGGTTCTTTTTTATGGTAATCAACAATGATTAAATTAGCGAAGCAGGAGCATTTAAGAATTCATGCTTATAACTAATTCAGAAGAAAACATCAAGAATAATTACATTTGAAAACAGAGTACAATTAAGCAAATTCTGTTTCAATCCTTTATGTAAACTATTCAGAAACGGATATGATGATAGTATAAACTAATATAAAATTCAAACACAAGGGTTGGAAAACTTATTGAACTGTAGTCCAACACATGAATCCTGCAACAATTCCAGTGCTTCAAAATGTCATCCAGTAAGCCACAAGTAAATTTGTCCAAAAGCTTTTTATTCCGAAAACCTCAATGTTACAGCAGAGTAATAGAATCCACCCTCAACACTCTCTTTGAGGGTTTATTTATACACAAAATAATCTAAAACAATCTTACACTAACTTAGCCAATAATCTAGGCTGACTTAAAGCATATTTACAAACAAACAAGAGACAAACGGTCTCGTGGATAGAATAATGTGCAACTACCGATGTGTTTTTCCTTTTTCCGTGGATGTGCTGGAGGTAAGTGCTAAAATAGAGTTCTGTGCTGCCCTTTGTAGTATTTCTTTGGCTTGTTGAACACTCTTTATTCTCACGAATACTCTTTAACCTTTTTATCTGATACTCTTTCATCTGTTTTCCTGTTTTTACCATTTACTTGACAGTAAAGATAAATTCTCATTCTGAAAATAACTCTCATAGAATCTCCAACATTTCTTGCCACCATTGATCATCTGGTATCATAGTTCTTCTGAGCTTCCTCAAAGTTTCATCTGCTTCAGTAAGTTTATAAAAAGTGGGATCATTCGGAAATAGATACTTTATTTCATGCTCCAGATGAAATAAATTCCTCACTTTATCATAAATACTTTTCCCAGTTGGTAATGCAGGTTCTCATGAGCTAGTAGAACCTATAGCTGTATTTTTAGCATGAGCTTTTATTCTTTTCTCATAAGTTTCCAAGTCTACTATTTGATCTTCCGTGAGCATGGGACTTGGTAACCCACTATCCAGCAAAGCTTGAAATTTTTCTCTGAAATTGTTGATGTCAACCAAAATGTCTGTACACTTTCTTTCTAAATTTTGCATGAAAGTCCTCTTGGTGAAAACTCTCTTTGCTTCCAAAACTGCACCTGTCCTGTCATCAATTCCTAACGATGCAAGCTGTTGTTTTGTTCTGGAATTCAAAAATTGAATGAGCTGCTGGGCCTGCTCAGGCCTGCCTCTTAATTCATGTCTGGTTCTATTTATTTCTTCTTGGGCTACCTTAACTAACTCATTTTGCTCAAAAATAGCCTGAATAGAGGGCCAAATATCCCTTATTAATTCAATGATGTTATCCCAAAGAATATCATTTATTTCATTTAGAGGCTTCTCCAATGAAAGATCCTTTTCCAAAGCCTCAACCAATTTTTCCAATCTTTTTATCTCCCTGATGTTGTCAGCAGCTGTCTTTTTAGAGGTGTCATATTTTTCCTCCACTTTTGCCAATTGTAATTTTGTTTGTTGGAGCTCTGTGACCTTTAGCTGCAAACTCTCCATCTGTTTTATTAAGTCCTCAGAACTCAAGCCAGAAGTATTCACCTGAGCTGGTTGTTCCTGCTGCCCTGTGGTTGTAGTACCGGTTGTTGAAGTCTGCTTGATAATTTCCTGTTCCTGCAATGCTTTTTCCAACTCCTTCTCTGTTTCATTTAGTCGCTCTGTCATATTCAATAGCAACTCCATCATTTCTTCCTGTGAATTTCCTTTTATAACTTCCTGTGTCTGAGGGTGCCTCGAGGCTGGTAGTTTTAGCTGTTTTCTGAGTGCAGCTATATCATCCTCTTTCTTCTTTACCAATGCCTCAATACCTTTAATGTCTTTGGGATTGTTCCCCAAACCAATGATTATCTCTTCTAGAGATTTTATTCTATTATCCTTGGCCTGTGAGGAGGCCCTCTCAATCTTCAATTGTGCAGTAGTATTATTCAAGGAGTCTTGCAGCGTTAAAGTTGCCATGGCTTTGCTGGTGAGAGTAGAATAAACCATTTCCCCTGTTTGTCTATGAAGCTCTATCTGATCCAGGGGATGGATATCTTTTACTAAAACTTCAAAATTTGATCTGATGTAATCTGCTGCTGAAGTTGGCTTTGGTACCTTTGATTTGAAGTGGCTCATCAGCATTTTACCTTGTGAAAGATCAAATGCTGACATCAGTCTTTCTTGATTATGAGGAGCCATCTTCATATACTGATCATATACCTTCATTTTCAATGGATCATTCTTTGTTTTGATATTAATGAAGGTTCTTTTAATGTCTCCAGTATCTGTCTTTGGCGGTCTGAAAGAAGATACTTCAGTGCTCAATTGCTTTTGTATCCCTTTCTGGCTTATGTTTGTTTCACTTGTTGTGCCTGTTTGCTGACTATCTTCCCTACCATCATCAAATACTTCATCTATAATTTCTACATCTGGAGGTGGATCAGATTTGTGTTTCTTAGTTTGATAAACCTATGAGGCTCCTTTTGAAGGAGTGGTATCTGGAGCTAGCCTCTTTTTCCCTATTTCCACATTTAGTGGAGTTTGCATCTCTGGAACTTGGATGTGTATTACTGGTGTGGGAGAAGCCTGAGATGATTCTGGTACTTTGGAACTCTGTGGTTTTTCTGCCATGACCAAGGTTTCAATAACCTGAACTACAGGTTCTTTTCCTTTACCCTTGGGTTCTGCTGCTACTGATGGACTGTCTTCCTGTAATGCTTGCTGTAGAGTGGCTGCTGAAGATGTGCCAATGTAAGGTACCTGCATTTGATCATACGTTTCTAGGTCAAAGTTCTTCTCAACATCTTTCATCATTTTATTCAATTTTTCAGCTCCACTTTCTTCCTCAACAAGAGTTCCTTCAACCCATTCATCTTGATTTGCATATTGTTCTAGACCAGGAATCTTGTGGTGTATATAGGGAGATGACTTATTCTTTAATCTTTTTTCACAAATGAAACCAAAGGGGTCATAAGGGACCCAACGGAAAGATGTCTGGAACTTTTTCTCTAATAGAAGTTCTGCTTCTCTCTCAGCCTCCCTAGAATTGCAAATGAAAGGACCTAACTGGCTTTTGATCCTTAACTGTGCTTTCTTCTTTACATTGCAAAAATGAATCACATCTGAATTATTCATCTGTCTAAAGTATTCCAAAGCAAAAATTCTCATTGGTACATATCTGGGTAACTTGAATGGATGTAGTTCACATCCATAAATCCTGATGACTGTATGGTTTTGGTACAAGTACCAATCCCCAACTTTATAACTCTTTGACAATTGCAAGGTCTTTCTAATTTCAATACTGAGTCTGGGGGGAGAAATTCCTATTAATAGAGTTGTAGCAGGATGTACAAACTGATCAATGAATTCTGAATAGGAGTAGGGAGAATCAGAGGAAAAATGAATGATGGGGGACCAAAAAATGACAGACCTGGGATTACCCTTAGCATCAAGTTTCTGAACAGGGAAAGGGAACCTATCTGACTGATAATATATCATGAGATGATAGATAACTGAGGAGTACTTAAAAACTTTTTCAGTGTCTAGCCTTAAAAATTGATCATGGATCTTGTTGGCAATGAAGGAAGCATAATCATATTTAATCTCAGGAGGCTGCCCAGGAGTAAAGATGGACAGCAAAGCCAAAGTTATCTCATCTACATATTCACTGGTTTTGAATCCTAAGACAAAGGATATTATGTTTACAACTAGCCTTCCCAATGTATTGAAATAGTAAAAACCATAGGGGGGAGCCCCTTTTGGCTGATGCTCAGGTAACATGAAATACTGACACATGGATTTTAATTTCTCTGGGGTTAACTGTCTAGTTTTCTCAATCAATCCTTCTATGGATAATGGTGCTAATTCTTGATCTGACTCAAAGTTTAACATAGCATTTATGGCCTGGGGAGTGATGGGAAATAGAACACTTTGGTTAGGAGCTATTAAAGCCCTCCGTGCGGGATCATAGTTGGCATGACAATAATGAATGATTTCGGGGAAAATGTGGACTGAAGGAATAAGATACCTTGGGAGATTGGATTCCCACAACCCTATAAGATCTTGCCCCTTTGAGTGTTCGTCTCTGCAGCGACAGAAGCTCAAACGGGGACTTTCATCAAAATACAGGTCTTTTATTTGGAAATATTCATCTATCAGAGGTAGATAGTCCAATTCCCGATGAGGAGCATTCAATGGAGTGATATTTAGAGCTGTCGGGACCTCCATTTTGGTTCTTGTGGATTCAAAATGGAGGTTTTCGTTTTTTTCTTACAGACCGGACGGGATATCTGACAAAGGAGGAAATTGGAACAATGTGCAGGTTTTGGGGGCAATTTCACAGGTTTAAAATCTTCAGGGAGGACTCAGCAATGATTTTTAACCACTTTCTAAGCGAAAAACAAAGGAAACTGAGTTTTTCGTGCAGTCGGGGCGTAAAATGATAAATACCTGTTTTTAGACGGAAACTGGTTCTTTGACAGGTAATGAGCAATGGCAGGGACGTTCTTCAACACGGGCGCAGCAGAATTTTGGGGCGAAATGGTCAATTACAGTGGAAATTTTGAAAATCGCAGCGGGAGCAACGTTCTTCTCAGAATAATGAAAATGACTAAAAAACACGAAAAATGGCTTATTTACAAGTTAAAAAGGGTTTTTGTTTTTTTCGAGGTGATGACTTCATCGACGTACAGGGTGACGTAGGGAAGTGGGCCGGCGGTATGCGGTAAGTGGTAAGCGGTGAGCCCGCACCGCTTATGGACGAGGGCGGTAAAAGTCGCGGGGGGAGCGATTCCACAGAGCATTTGCCACGTGGATATCTGACTTTTCAAAAACCACCCATCCCCCGCTGGTTAACATGCTGGCAAGGGATGGGCAGCGGGATTAATAATGACCGTTGATCTATGAATGGGTGATCCGACGGCTGAAGGGATGGGGAACATGCGGAGGTTTCAAAGGTGGGCCCGTCGGGTTTTTAAAAGGTTTTAACGCGTAATGTAATCACCCCGGGGAAATTTTAATAGGCGGAGAAGGTTGTTAATTAATCCAGATGACTAATTAATCCCATGTGTATAATGAACAGGGTTGCGGCGGGGTTTGCTTAAGCGGAATGCCACGTGGACAGACCACGGTGGCACAAAACTTTCGCAAAGTTTTATTGATGTTTTTGGTATTAAACACACATATTGTATGTCTAACGTTTTTATATATATATTTTATTATATGATGAATTAATTAATACAATTATTTCACCATAAGGGCGGGATTAATGTTATAAAGATATATTTCACCAAAGGGTTTATAAGGTGGGGTTTTATTTTCAATGTGCGGGGATATAATACTTTGGTAAAACATTATAATAAAGGGGTTTTTGGGGTATATATAAAAAAAGGGAGTTATATACTTAGGAAAGGGTATTTCACTAGGGAGTTAATATAGTAGAATTAAATGTTAATATGGCAAAGGACAAGGAAAATCAAAATATCTTTGTACATCTAAGAAAGTGATAACTTGTGAAGTAAATTGCAACATTTTATCTTCAACACTTAAACTTAGAATAACAAGTTATTTT
Source organism: Pinus albicaulis (assembly GCA_034641835.2). NCBI lineage: Eukaryota > Viridiplantae > Streptophyta > Pinopsida > Pinales > Pinaceae > Pinus > Pinus albicaulis. The sequence goes on from CM076581.1 coordinate 1,150,775,361, forward strand.
GAGGAATTTTTATGGAATGTTGTATCAGTTTCCTAAGTAAAATAGGATTTTACTTAGGAAAAAGTTAAAGATGGAAGATAACAATGGTGAATTATTTCAAGTGCTTAGGTCTTTTTGATCATTAGGCCGAGGGTCCGGTCCCTCCAGAAGTCAAGGAAATGCCTTGAGCCCCTTTGATCTCAAATTACCTTAGTACTTTTGGGGAAATTAGTAAAACTCTTGAGGGGAAAAATGATGAGGGAGGTTAATGAATTTGACTTTGCTTGCTGTGATTTTCCAGTGTATTTCCTGCTTTAGTACTTGTGATGAAAGTAAATGATTAACCAACATGTAGCAACACCATTCATCAGATAACACTTTGCAGCACCATCTACCTACCCTATCTACTTAACACTACCATTTTCTCTTCTTTATTAGGGTGCATTTAGACTTGCAAACCCTTTTCAATCTTCTTTTCTTTTACAAGGAAAATCTATCTAATTCTACACTTATTGCATCCAAGGGCTCAGATTAAACTGTTGAGCACCTTTTATTAACTCTACCTATCTACTTATCTGCCAAGATTAAACTATTTGGTCAGATATTTATTCTCTATTCTACAACATGAAATTGAAAAATGAACTAGCCAAGCTTAAACAGTTTGACTATTCATGAATTGTGGCATAAAATACAAGTTGCACACAATTTTTTATTACATCAGAGTAAAAAGTAGTGGCATTTAGACTTGCACACTTTTCTTGGCCTTTCTTTTTGATGGGGTTCATTTCTTTTACTTTTTGGCCATTTTTATTCTTTTTACCCTTTGATTTTTCTTTTAGGGTATACCCTCTTTACATTTTTTAAATTATTTGATTTTTGGTTTTTCAAGAATATGGAACACCTTTGCTCAAGAAAAAGGTTTGAACATATTCCATAGTTCAATCAAGACAATCATGAAAAATGACACCTATTGGTATAGGAGACTAACACTGGCTCCACTTGGGGATGGCTTTTCCTTGTGAAAAGTCAAGAACAGCAGGTCAGTTGCCTCAAAATGTCTTCAAACTAAACCATGTAATCTCCTTCTCCTGGTAGCTTTATTGTATATATGATAGTAAAACTTCTGAAGCTTAGGGCCTTCACTTCGGGCTTCAACTTCAGTAAGTCACCATCCAATCAAAACTGCGTTTCCTAGTTGGAAATCTTGAATTGAATATAGTCTTTTTTCTGCAACTTGAAATCTGATCTGAAACTAAGACAACACACAAAAATTTTCAAACCAACTTAATGAAAAACTAGCTGAAAATTGACAACTAAAAAAAATGCTCAAAATTCTGAGCTTATTAGCACTCATTTACCTATTCTAATCTACTAAAAGTCTTATTGAATCAGGTAATACAAAAATGCCAATGAAGCCAATCAAGTAGCTGTAAAAATAAATGGATAACTTGATTGCTTATGATCAAAATTGGAAGTATGTTATGATCATGTGCCTTTATAATAAATGATATGATGTGTAAAGGCCACTTTTGATGTATTTGATCCTTATAGAGAAAACATGTTTGCAGATTTGGGCTCAAAAGATTCTCCATATAATCTGATATAGGATCAATAAAAGCATGATGTGTGTTATTTACTTCTAGGCCTTCAATGATTAATTGTTCAATTGAATTATGAATATTAGACCATAAAATTATTTCTTCAGTCTTGTGTTTGAAAGAATAATCATCTTCAATATGTAAGTCAAAAGATAGTACAATTTCCTCTTGCTTTGGAGAAGGAAGATTTTCAAAGAATTCTTTAGGATTTCGGAAATTGTATGACTGAATTTGAGAATGCAAAATTTTGATTTCATTTTCATAATTTTCAGAAATTATATCAAGAAGCCATTTTTTAACTTGAGGAGAACATTTTCTTGATTTTAAGAGAAGAAAGAAAGCTCTTAGAAAATCCTCATCAAACTGAAGTTCTAATATCTCATCCCTCAAAATAGCTAGTGATTGTCTTGTGAAATTATCAAAATTATCATCATACTGATCATATTTAGGAAAATCTTCAGAATAAGGAATGTCATCAATTATAAACATTGGATCAGCATATTTCTCTTCCAACAATCCCAATACATCTTGATTAGATTGGTAGCATTCTATTTGAAAGTCATTATTTTTCTCAATAGGAGTACTATCAAGTAATGGGCCTTTTTGCGAAGGTAGAATAACATGAGCATCAACTTGTTCTTCTGTCCCTTCATGGATAAAAACCTTTGTACATTCATCAACATTAGAAGAAGTAGAAACAATTTCTTCATTATGTAAATATTTTAAGGATGGTTGCATGTTTAGAAGAAAATTGATTTCTTCTTCGGTGAGGGGGGGTGGGAATCTCTGAATTCTTAGATTGGAATGACAATTGTTTTTTCTCTTATCTAAAAATTGATCATGAGGTTGATTATTTTCTTTAACTTCATTCAAAACATTAAATGAAACATCATTTGTTAATACATAGGGGTTTTGTGGATCTTGATTTATCTCCTGACTTATTTCATCTTTGTTTAACTCCTCTTGATTATTATGACATTTAACTTGAGAATGAAAGTTTTGGACTTCTTCTAATAAATCTTCAGGAGACCAATTTCCAAAATCTTCATCAATACTTTTAAGGTAATTTATAAGATCTTCAGCTTGATCACAACAATTTTCAGCTAATGATAAAGATGGAAAATCTTCTTTGTAATTCTCATAAAATACCTTATGAAAATCTTTTAGAGAAAACAAACTTGCGGGTTTGAGAGCTTCGTACCATTCCCTTGCTTTTCCTTCTAAGGTTCCCATGAATATCTTCATGAGGCAATCCTCATGCCAATCACCCTTCAATCTTGATGAGTGTATATGAAATTTAATGAGATGTAGTAAAGGATCATCAATATTCTCATCTTGAAACATGGGTAGATTTTCACCCCAATTTACCTTCGGTAGTTTGTGTGGAAATCCAGGTATGTGATCTCTGCTCATGGGAGCATATCTTCGTTTTATTCTTGGATCATCTTGAAAATCAGCCATAATGAATGGCCACGATATCTGTAAAACCAAGTTAGATCCTTATATAAAATATAATACATATTGAGAACCATTCTTAATGTGAAAGAACATAATGTCTTGGATTAAGATCCAAGTTGAAAGCCAGATCTTTCCATATTGTTCTTTGAGGTTCATTCCTCCAGTGGAGTCTTGATTCTGAAATTGATTTGGAGTCGCCAGGTGGATGATTTTAACCTTTGTGTGTCTGATCCCTGTCCACCATCATAGATCAGATCTAAACCTGTAAAACAATTCTGAAGAAAAGTTAGTTCTTCAGGAAACCAAATTTTGAATATTTTATGATTATTTTATTTTTTTATGAATTTTCAAAACAACTTCTATGATTTCTTTAAGAAATTTAAGATTTTTAATTAAAATTTTCTCAAAGATTTACTGAACTAGAGAGTCTGATTGAATGTTTTGAATCCAAAGTTTAGTTTATAAGCTAAACCAGAGATAGACTGAAGCAGCATTTGTTTACTATGCAGTTGCAGAGCAAAAGCATTTCAAAGGCTACCTGGCTGATCTTCAGACTCTGTCTATAGCTTATAAATCAAACAATAGTATCAATAAAATGATTCAGGTCCCCAGTATGGTCGCCACTATGTTATCACTCGGGTTTTCCTAGAAGTTGTGTAAGAGGAAAGTATACCCGAGGTAACCACAAACCAACCTTTTAGATGCAGAATCTAGCCAATCTGCATCCAGAGAGGGCTCTCTCTTTATGATTTATCTTTGTTCTTGGAAGGTTTAGGCTAGTTATAGATTCAAAGTTTGTTTTGGGAAAATGGTGGAATCCACAAACTAAGGGCAAGGTTGAGAGCTTTCAGTCCATTGGGCTATGGAGTCAAAGGATGGCTTTACTAGATTTCTATTCTACGCACAAGATGGTATTACAGGGCAAGATAGCTAGACAGAGAACAATCCTTAAAATTTAAAGTGGATGGGATGATCTTGAAGGGATGAAAGGCAACTAAGAATCTTTCACCATATTCAAGAGAAAGAAGAGAAATGACTACAAGCAAAGAGCAATGAAGGATTCTTTGTTATAGTAATCAACAATGATTAAATTAGCAAAGCGGGAGCATTTAAGAATTCATGCTTATAACTAATTCAGAAGAAAACATCAAGAATAATTACATTTGAAAACAGAGTACAATTAAGCAAATTCTGTTTCAATCCTTTATGTAAACTATTCAGAAACGGATATGATGATAGTATAAACTAATATAAAATTCAAACACAAGGGTTGGAAAACTTATTGAACTGTAGTCCGACACATGAATCCTGCAACAAGTCCAGTGCTTCAAAACGTCATCCAGTAAGCCACAAGTAAATTTGTCCAAAAGCTTTTTATTCCGAAAACCTCAATGTTACAGCAGAGTAATAGAATCCACCCTCAATACTCTCTTTGAGGGTTTATTTATACACAAAATAATCTAAAACAATCTTACACTAACTTAGCCAATAATCTAGGCCGACTTAAAGCATATTTACAAACAAACAAGAGACAAACGCTCTCGTGGATAGAATAATGTGCAACTGCCGATGTGCTGTTCCTTTTTCCGTGGATGTGCTGGAGGTAAGTGCTAAAATAGAGTCCTGTGCTGTCCTTTGTAGTATTTCTTTGGCTTGTTGAACACTCTTTGTTTTCACGGATACCCTTTAACCTTTCATCTGATACTCTTTCATCTGTTTTCCTGTTTTTACCATTTACTTGACAGTAAAGATAAATGCTCATCCTGAAAGTAACTCTCATAGAATCTCCAACATTTCCCGCCACCATTGATCATCTGGTATCATAGTTCTTTTGAGCTTCCTTAAAGTTTCATCTGCTTCAGTAAGTTTATAAAAAGTGGGATCATTCGGAAATAGATACTTTATTTCATGCTCCAGATGAAATAAATTCCTCACTTTATCATAAATACTTTTCCCAGTTGGTAATGCAGGTTCTGATGAGCTAGTAGAACCTATAGGTGTATTTTTAGCATGAGCTTTTATTCTCTTCTCATAAGTTTCCAAGTCTACTATTTGATCTTCAGTGAGCATGGGACTTGGTAACCCACTATCCAGCAAAGCTTGAAATTTTTCTCTGAAATTGTTGATGTCAACCAAAATGTCTGTACACTTTCTTTCTAAATTTTGCATGAAAGTCCTCTTGGTGAAAACTCTCTTTGCTTCCAAAACTGCACCTGTCCTGTCATCAATTCCTAATGATGCAAGCTGTTGTTTTGTTCTGGAATTCAAAAATTGAATGAGCTGCTGGGCCTGCTCAGGCCTGCCTCTTAATTCATGTCTGGTTTTATTTATTTCTTCTTGGGCTACCTTAACTAACTCATTTTGCTCAAAAATAGCCTGAATAGAGGGCCAAATATCCCTTATTAATTCAATGATGTTATCCCAAAGAATATCATTTATTTCATTTAGAGGCTTCTCCAATGAAAGATCCTTTTCCAAAGCCTCAACCAATTTTTCCAATCTTTTTATCTCCCTGATGTTGTCAGCAGCTGTCTTTTTAGAGGTGTCATATTTTTCCTCCACTTTTGCCAATTGTAATTTTGTTTGTTGGAGCTCTGTGACCTTTAGCTGCAAACTCTCCATCTGTTTTATTAAGTCCTCAGAACTCAAGCCAGAAGTATTCACCTGAGCTGGTTGTTCCTGCTACCCTGTGGTTGTAGTACCTGTTGTTGAAGTCTGCTTGATAATTTCTTGTTCCTGCAATGCTTTTTCCAACTCCTTCTCTGTTTCATTTAGTCGCTCTGTCATATTCAAGAGCAACTCCATCATTTCTTCCTGTGAATTTCCTTTTATAACTTCCTGTGTCTAAGGGTGCCTCGAGGCTGGTAGTTTTAGCTGTTTTCTGAGTGCAGCTATATCGTCCTCTTTCTTCTTTACCAATGCCTCAATACCTTTAATGTCTTTGGGATTGTGCCCCAAACCAATGATTATATCTTCTAGAGATTTTATTCTATTATCCTTGGCCTGTGAGGAGGCCCTTTCAATCTTCAATTGTGCAGTAGTGTTATTCAAGGAATCTTGCAGCGTTAAAGCTGCCATGGCTTTGCTGGTGAGAGTAGAATAAACCATTTCCCCTGTTTGTCTATGAAGCTCTATCTGATCCAGGGGATGGATATCTTTTACTAAAACTTCAAAATTTGATCTGATGTAATCTGCTGCTGAAGTTGGCTTTGGTACCTTTGCTTTGAAGTGGCTCATCAACATTTTACCTTGTGAAAGATCAAATGCTGACATCAGTCTTTCTTGATTATGAGGAGCCATCTTCATATACTGATCATATACCTTCATTTTCAATGGATCATTCTTTGTTTTGATATTAATGAAGGTTCTTTTAATGTCTCCAGTATTTGTCTTTGGCGGTCTGAAGGAAGATACTTAAGTGCTCAATTGCTTTTGTATCCCTTTCTGGCTTATATTTGTTTCACTTGCTGTGCCTGTTTGCTGACTATCTTCCCTACCATCATCAAATACTTCATCTATAATTTCTACATCTGGAGGTGGATCAGATTTGTGTTTCTTAGTTTGATAAACCCGTGAGGCTCCTTTTGAAGGAGTGGTATCTGGAGCTAGCCTCTTTTTCCCTATTTCCACATTTAGTGGAGTTTGCATCTCTGGAACTTGGATGTGTATTGCTGGTGTGGGAGAAGCCTGAGATGATTCTGGTACTTTGGAACTCTGTGGTTTTTCTGCCATGACCAAGGTTTCAATAACCTGAACTACAGGTTCTTTTCCTTTACCCTTGGGTTCTGCTGTTACTGATGGACTGTCTTCCTGTAATGCTTGCTGTAGAGTGGCTGCTGAAGATGTGCCAATGTAGGGTACCTGCATTTGATCATACGTTTCTAGGTCAAAGTTCTTCTCAACATATTTCATCATTTTATTCAATGTCAGCTCCACTTTCTTCCTCAACAAGAGTTCCTTCAACCCATTCATCTTGATTTGCATATTGTTCTAGACCAGGAATCTTGTGGTGTATATAGGGAGATGACTTATTCTTTAATCTTTTTTCACAAATGAAACCAAAGGGGTCATAAGGGACCCAACGGAAAGATGTCTGGAACTTTTTCTCTAATAGAAGTTCTGCTTCTCTCTCAGCCTCCCTAGAATTGCAAATGAAAGGACCTAACTGGCTTTTGATCCTTAACTGTGCTTTCTTCTTTACATTGCAAAAATGGATCACATCTGAATTATTCATCTGTCTAAAGTATTCCAAAGCAAAAATTCTCATTGGTACATATCTGGGTAACTTGAATGGATGTAGTTCACATCCATAAATCCTGATGACTGTATGGTTTTGGTACAAGTACCAATCCCAAACTTTATAACTCTTTGACAATTGCAAGGTCTTTCTAATTTCAGTACTGAGTCTGGGGGGAGAAATTCCTGTTAACAAAGTTGTAGCAGGATGTACAAACTGATCAATGAATTCTGAATAGGAGTAGGGAGAATCAGAGGAAAAATGAATGATGGGAGACCAAAAAATGACAGACCTGGGATTACCCTTAGCATCAAGTTTCTGAACAGGGAAAGGGAACCTGTCTGACTGATAATATATCATGAGATGATAGATAAATGAGGAGTACTTAAAAACTTTTTCAGTATCTAGCCTTAAAAATTGATCATGGATCTTGTTGGCAATGAAGGAAGCATAATCATATTTAATCTCAGGAGGCTGCCCAGGAGTAAAGATGGACAACAAAGCCAAAGTTATCTCATCTACATATTCACTGGTATTGAATCCTAAGACAAAGGATATTATGTTTACAACGAGCCTTCCCAATGTATTGAAATAGTAAAAACCATAGGGGGGAGCCCCTTTTGGCTGATGCTCAGGTAACATGAAATATTGACACATGGATTTTAATTTCTCTGGGGTTAACTGTCTGGTTTTCTCAATCAATCCTTCCATGGATAATGGTGCTAATTCTTGATCTGACTCAAAGTTTAACATAGCATTTATGGCCTGGGGAGTGATGGGAAATAGAACACTTTGGTTAGGAGCTATTACAGCCCTCCGTGCGGGATCATAGTTGGCATGACAGTAATGAATGATTTCGGGGAAAATGTGGACTGAAGGAATAAGATACCTTGGGAGATTGGATTCCCACAACCCTATAAGATCTTGCCCCTTTGAGTGTTCGTCTCTGCAGCGACAGAAGCTCAAACGGGGACTTTCATCAAAATACAGGTCTTTTTATTTGGAAATCTTCATCTATCAGAGGTAGATAGTCCAATTCCCGATGAGGAGCATTCAATGGAGTGATATTTAGAGCTGTCGGGACCTCCATTTTGGTTCTTGTGGATTCAAAATGGAGGTTTTCGTTTTTTCTTACAGACCGGACGGGATATCTGAAAAAGGAGGAAATTGGAACAATTTGCAGGTTTTGGGGGCAATTTCACAGGTTTAAAATCTTCAGGGAGGACTCAGCAATGATTTTTAACCACTTTCTAAGCGAAAAACAAAGGAAACTGAGTTTTTCGTGCAGTCGGGGCGTAAAATGATAAATACCTGTTTTTAGACGGAAACTGGTTCTTTGACAGGTAATGAGCAATGGCAGGGACGTTCTTCAACACGGGCGCAGCAGAATTTTGGGGCGAAATGGTCAATTACAGCGGAAATTTTGAAAATCGCAGCGGGAGCAACGTTCTTCTCAGAATAATGAAAATAACAGGAAAAACGTGAAAAATGGCTTATTTACAAGTTAAAAAGGGTTTTTTGTTTTTTTCGAGGTGATGACGTCATCGACGTACGGGGTGACGTAGGGAAGTGGGGCCGGCGGTATGCGGTAAGTGGTAAGCGGTGAGCCCGCACCGCTTATGGACGAGGGCGGTAAAAGTCGCGGGGGGAGCGATTCCACAGAGCATTTGCCACGTGGATGTCTGACTTTTCAAAAACCACCCATCCCCCGCTGGTTAACATGCTGGCAAGGGATGGGCAGTGGGATTAATAATGACCGTTGATCTATGAATGGGTGATCCGACGGCTGAAGGGATGGGGAACATGCGGAGGGTTGAAAGGTGGGCCCGTCGGGTTTTTAAAAGGTTTTAACGCATAATGTAATCACCCCGGGAAAATTTTAATAGGCGGAGAAGGTTGTTAATTAGTCCAGATGACTAATTAATCCCATGTGTATAATGAACAGGGTTGTGGCGGGGTTTGCTTAAGCGGAATGCCACGTGGACAGACCACGGTGGCGCAAAACTTTCGCAAAGTTTTATTGATGTTTTTGGTATTAAACACACATATTGTATGTCTAACATTTTTATATATATTTTATTATATGATGAATTAATTAATACAATTATTTCACCATAAGGGCGGGATTAATGTTATAAAGATATATTTCACCAAAGGGTTTATAAGGCGGGGTTTTATTTTCAATGTGCGGGGATATAATACTTTGGTAAAACATTATAATAAAGGGGTTTTTGGGGTATATATAAAAAAGGGAGTTATATACTTAGGAAAGGGTATTTCACTAGGGAGTTAATATAGTAGAATTAAATGTTAATATGACAAAGGACAAGGAAAATCAAAACATCTTTGTACATCTAAGAAAGTGATAACTTGTGAAGTAAATTGCAACATTTTATCTTCAACACTTAAACTTAGAATAACAAGTTATTTTGAGGAATTTTTATGGAATGCTGCATCAGTTTCCTAAGTAAAATAGGATTTTACTTAGGAAAAGGTTAAAGATGGAAGATAACAATAATGAATTATTTCAAGTACTTAGGTCTTTTTTGATCATTAGGCCGAGGGTCCGGTCCCTCCAGAAGTCAAGGAAATGCCTTGAGCCCTTTTGATCTCCAAATACCTTAGTACTTTTGGGGGAAATTAGTAAAACTCTTGAGGGAAAAATGGTGAGGGAGGTTAATGAATTTGACTTTGCTTGCTGTGATTTTTCAGTGTATTTCCTGCTTTAGTACTTGTGATGAAAGTAAATGATTAACCAACATGTAGTAGCACCATTCATCAGATAACACTTTGCAGCACCATCTACCTACCCTATCTACTTAACACTACCATTTTCTCTTCTTTATTAGGGTGCATTTAGACTTGCAAACCCTTTTCAATCTTCTTTTCCTTTACAAGGCAAATCTATCTAATTCTACACTTATTGCATCCAAGGGCTCAGATTAAACTGTTGAGCACCTTTTATTAACTCTACCTATCTACTTATCTGCCAAGATTAAACTGTTTGGTCAGATATTTATTCTCTATTCTACAACATGAAATTGAAAATGAACTAGCCAAGCTTAAACAGTTTGACTATTCATGAATTGTGGCAAAAGTTTGACAAGCTGCACACAATTGCTTTATTACAAAAATGAAATAGTAGTGGCATTTGGATTTGCACACTTTCCTTGGTCTATTTTTTGTTTGGAGTTCATTTCTTTCACTTTTTTGACCATTTTATTTTTCTTACCCTTTGATTTTTCTTTTAGGGTATACCCTCTTTACATTTTTTAAATTATTTGATTTTTTGGTTTTTCAAGAATATGGAACACCTTTGCTCAAGAAAAAGGTTTGAACATATTCCATAGTTCAATCAAGACAATCATGAAAAATGACACCTATTGGTATAAGAGTCTAACAACCGTCATACCATTGTTTCACCCATGTAGATCATTGTTATAATGTTACAGACATATTATCTCATTATAATGACCATGTAATATTATACAATGAATCTCTATATACAATCAAGTCAATGTTGACAAGGGGAATTTCAAATTCAACATCAATTTATTTTTCTAAGGAGGCTGTCAACTAAATTTAATTAACAAAACAATCACATGAATTCACTCGTATAATTGTATGGATATTGGTCACATATATTTTAAACTAATGGTGTCACTAGTGTTGGCTTCAAACAATGTCTCATGGGTTTCCCATAATGATAATGTTCATAAACCTTTGATAAGTGCATAACTTCATTGTTTCCCTAGTCAGGGGTTGAATGCGTGTTCAAACAAGTCTGGACATGAATAAACATTAACTGCCTTTATACCTTGAAAAAAGGTCCTTAGAGAAGTATAATACCTAAATCTTAGACTTGCATCAATGGTACTTTACTGCCTTCATGAAGGTGAAGGAGAGACCAAATTCTAATACCCTTCACAGAATGTTGATTCAATTTTGCAAGGATAGCTACAATGATGTCATAGGTGAGTCGATAATCCTTCAAACGATCCACATGGATTAATGGAGAAATCTTGTTTGCAGTAATAGATATATTCTTCAGTTGTTGACACCCTAGAGGACCGAGGTTCTATTTTTCAATGTTGTAGAGAATAGGGCCACTTATTCAAACTTATCAATTCAACTTTGATGATGCCCTTGATTAACAGATAATTAAACTAACCTGTTAAAAAATGAATTGTAACCTGAAAACAAGAAATCTAGCCAAAAAGCCCCCAAAAAACATGAAAAAACAGTTCAAAAATGAAAGTGTGTATGCTAGAACAACATTTTTTTTTCACGGTAAATTTTCAGTATTTTTTAAAGATGACGGTAAAAACCAAATTTTTTTGTGCAAAGAACATGAAAAAACACCTTGAAAACAAAAATTGTTGATGTTGGAATGACACTTCTTTTTTTGGGTAAGTTTTCAACATTTTTTTGCAATGGCATTAAAGATATAATATAATGACTCTGAAAAAACATCATGTCTCTTAAAAACCCTAAAATTCCAACAATTTTCAACCATGGTGTTGAAGAAAAATATCACAAATCTAAAAAACTTTAAAATTATGACATTTTTTGACCATGGTGTTAAAGGTAAAATAACATGATTCAAAAAATTCTTGAAATTTTGAAATTTTTGAGCCATTGAATTAAAATCAAATATCATGAACAAAAAAATGTTAAAAAATGAATACATAAATCAAAGAGTCATTATACCAAGATTTTTTTTTTAAACGCTAAAAGTATAGCTCTTCAAAAAACTTAACCTAAGACAATGTGACACATTGCAAGCATAATTTAAAAATCAACCACCAAATTGACATGTAGTGAGGGTGAACTTAACTCATTGCAATAAAAAGTTAAAAATTAATCATAAATCGATATACAATGGAGATGGACTTAATCGATTATAACAAAAACTTAAAAATCAACTTACAAATTGGTACATAATAGGGTCGATAGTATAACAAAACAAAAATAAAATAAAGAAAATAAGGTGAATAATGAAAAATGAAAAAACAAAATGCAACAATTTTTTTAAAATTCCAAAAATAGATAAATAACTTAAAAAACAAACAAAAACATAAATAAATAAAATAAAAATAAAACATAAAAAAATAGTTTAAAAAAAATTAAAGACAAAATAATAATAATAACAAAACAAACAAAAACATAAAAAGAATAAAAAAAAATTAAAAAAATCAACATGAAAAAAAAAGTCAAGAAAATTCTAATAGGAAAAAACACGCATAAAAAATAAGAAAAACAAACCAACAAAAAAAATTAAAAATTAGACAAAAAAAAAATCTCAAATCCTTATAGGAAACAACACGAATAAAAAATAAATAAAGAAAAAAAAAGATTAAAAATTAAAAACTAAAACCCAAAAAAATATCTCAATAAAAGTATATAATTTGAAAAATAAAACAAAAATATATATATATATATATATATATATATGAAAATATATATATGAATGATGGAAGAAAATTAAAAACTTTCAAACGAAAAATCATTTTATTTTTTTATTTTTTTTTATTATAGATTTATATTTATATTTTTAAATTTTTGGTGATTTTTTAATTTTTTAAATTGTTTGTTTAGTTTTTTAAAATCATTTTTTAATTTTTTTTTCAACTTTGTTTTTTTTATTAAATAAAATTCTATTTTAACATGGTTATAATGTTTTTTTTCTATAAATATGTTTCATTTTATCTAATTTTTGTTTCAAATGTTTTTTTATTTACTTAATTTTTTTTTAATTTAAAATTTTATGTGAATCATTATGTTTTAGAAAAAAATCAAATATCATCATTTTGAACATAAAATTTATAAAAAATCATAAAATTTGCTATTTTTCAATTTTTTTAATTTGATTTTTTCATAAAAATATTTTATTTTACATATTATATTTTGTATATATATATATATTGCATTTTTTTGTCAAATGTTTAAAATTATTTTTTTAATGACATGTATTTTATGTGCATTGAAGTATTAATTAACAATATATAAATATATATATAACTCTAACTTCAAAATACTAATTTTATTATTATTTTTATAACTTCCCAAAAAAAATGAAAATTTGATTATTAAAAAAAAAAACACACTACAAAGAAATAAAACTAAACTCTGAAAACCTTAAAAAGCAAATTTGGATAAAAAATAAGAAGAGGAATAAAACAGCTTAAAAAATGGTTAAATAACCAATATTTTTTTTTTAAATTGTGCATACTTGGGACATAAGAAAATTTAAAGTGTCAAAAATATGTCCCCAAAAAAGTGCATCAATGCTTTTCAAAATTTGCATGAAAATCACCAACATTTAAAAAAAAAATTATCCATACTTAATACATAAGAAAATTTGCCCAAAAGAAGAGGTTGATGGTGAATCAACACTTTTCAAAATTGGCATAAAAATTAGTAATATTAAAAAAAATGTGCACACTTAATACATAAGAAAATTTAAAGTGTCAGAAATATGCTTTAAAAAAAGGGTGTATTCAGAATCAACACTTTTCAAAATCGTATGATTTTTTCAATCTATAAAAATTGAGAACGCAGTGTAGTTCCTGTTTGATAGGTTACTTTGTTGACACAAGGCTGCAAAGAAGAGGCCTTCAAAACAATTCAAATGCAAGTCCCAAACTCAAACAAAATAAAGTTTGAACTATTCTCCTAACTGCGACGAGGGCTACTCTTCCACGGGACTGAGGTTATAGGAATGATATCCTAAAAGGGCTAGAGACAACAAATTTTTATTACCACAGAGTCACATTTTAGTTTAGGTATGTTGGTCACACATCTTGAGTTTCTACATGAAATAGAATGAGCCCAACATATCCCAGGTGAAAAAAGAAAACAACTAAAAATTCCTAATGAAAACCCTTTCCTCTGATTTGCAATGCACAAGGGTCGAGCTCATTTCAGAACTAGGTCACAAGATATTTCACTTCTTTTGTATATACCTTCTGAAGGAGTATAAATTCTTTTATATTTTTAGAAGGGGCTTCAAGGAGACCAACAAACACCTATTTTAGAGGAGACATTTTCTTTGAAGGATTTTTAAATTTTATTTTAATTTTTCTTGTTTTTAAAACAAAAACCCTCACATACCTTAGGTCAAGGGTTAATATGCACATTCAAAGAGGCTCTTAAAGGTATTAGAAGTCCTATTTTGGAGGAGGATTTAAAGTTTGAATTCAACCTTTAATTTTGACATATAGATAGACCCTTTTTGTGGGAGGCCGACTTCCTTTAGGAATTACAATTTTTTAATTAATGTTTGAAGACGAAGATGCCTTAGATATAAACTACCCTTATGGAGTTAGAGTTTAACATTTAGTTTTGATGAGGAACATTGCTTTTACATGCAGACACATTTTGAATCCCTTTATATAATGGTTGATTATTAAACCTAGATGAAAAAACCTTAATTTGATAAACTAGCCAGTGAATAGGTGTCATTTCACCACCCCTTAGGGTTTTGACCTATTGACTAGGGTCGTAAACTTCAAATGTGAATATCCCTAAAACCAGGAGGATCCATGTGGGGTGCCACATACCATCGAAAATAGTTTGACGAGGATCTCCAAGGAAAAATCAGCGATCTACTTCTTCAAAACCCCAAAACGTGTGGGGTATGTCCTTAGTCCAAGGAGCCCAAAATGTGTAATATTCCAAAATTTTAGCCTCCAAGCTAAATGGAATATTAGAGTTTTTTTATCACTAGGTCGATGAATAAATGGGTAGGGAGGCCCATTAACCTCTTTAGAAGGATCAATAACACTCCTAATGTGAAAGGAGTAATAATAAGCAGCTAATTTGAGCACCCTTAGATGTGAACAGAGATGGGATCATTTTGATTCAGTCAACTTTGACCAAGTCAACAAAGTTGTCTAGATACATTGAACTTCCTGGATGGACAACGCAGTTTTGGTGGAGGACAACTTGCATGAGCTTGATGGTACATGTGGATGGGACCCAATGTGGAGAGGTTCACTTGATATATATGGAGAGGATGGGAGCCTTTGTTATTCATGCTTTGATATGATCATTTGATCTTGTCTGTTTAGACTTGGCTTCCTCTTGCTATTTACTAGGGTTGCAGTTCTTTTGAGCACAGGGTGCTCCCGAGCAGGAATCCCACCTCTTCCCTTAAGAAGCCTCTTGGGAGAGCTTGTCTTGTATTTCTCCACATCTAGGCTTGAGGCCAAGCACCATTCTTCAGTCCCAGCGTTATTTCTGTAGCAGAATATTGCTAAGTTGCAAGGTGTTGTAGTGGAGGCTTGTTACACCACTTCCGGGTATGTTTCTCAGTAGAAGGTGCCTTCCTTCTCTTGAGAGATCAAATAGGAATATTTCTGAGCACATTTCATATCTTGGTAGCAGGCCAAAGTATTTCTCATATCCTACAGTGCAGTCCCTTGCAGGAACAACATCATTTTGCATAGAGTTGTTGCAGCAGGGTTAAGA
This sequence comes from Pinus albicaulis, assembly GCA_034641835.2. Classification (NCBI taxonomy): domain Eukaryota; kingdom Viridiplantae; phylum Streptophyta; class Pinopsida; order Pinales; family Pinaceae; genus Pinus; species Pinus albicaulis. The sequence goes on from CM076581.1 coordinate 1,150,791,105, forward strand.
CCCTTGTTTCTGAGCTAGTTTCCTAGGGAAAGGGCCAACCCTTCTCCCGAAAAGCTAGAGGAAGGGATTCTCATCCCTCTTTTGTATAATTCAGCTATATTTCTGTAATTGTGTAGTAAGACTTCATTTTTTGAGCTGAATATTCAGATCTGCACTTTTGTACTTGTACTTTCATGAAACCCTTGCCGAGTTGGCTTTATAATGCAATAAGGAGGTTAGATCTTTATTTTCTTAGCATATTGTTCCATAAAGTTCCAGATCCATGTTTTTCCATCATTATACTGCAAAAACCATTATAAAATAACGTTTTCATTTGCTTCAATCTTTTCTGCATCACTTAAGTCATGGGATTTGGCTATTTTCAAGTTGATATGAAGCCGGGAGGTCTGTTTAACATATCAAAATGGATTTCTTTCTGATCCCCTTTTGTATGTGAGGGACTAATATCATATGCTAAGGGAACCAAGCATTATTTCACCCAGTAAAATGCAAATCTTCAGAAATAACGTTTTCAAGGTCTATTTGTTGCATTTTCCCCATTTGGGAATGTGTAGAAGTTCTTCTTTTGTTGTTGTTTCACTCATTTGATGGCTATGTGTTTTTAACATATCATATGAGTCTATTTATCACTGAAAATCCATTATTATGTTCAGGTTTTTCTGTAGCTCCAACTTAAGTATATCTTAAGATATTCTTATTGTTGTAGAAAATCCCTATTTTGGGATATTACAGTGGTATCAAAGAATAGTCTTGGCTCAGCCTGTGGAACTCAGCCATGCAGCTATCAAGAGAATGAGAGATGAACAAGAAGAAGACTCCATTGTGTGGAGAAATAAAGGAAGATAGGCTTACAAAGCTTCTTCCAAAATCTATGCAATGCATCAATGAAGATCTTAAGAAGATGAGAGGAGAGATGGAATCTCCAGAGGAGTTTGGATCTAGAGCCAGATCTAGATTGGCACATGGTAGGTGTGTAGTTGCACCCTATCATGCACAGCGCAATCAAATGCCCAGATCTGCAATGGAAGAGATGAAAGAAGAGAAAATGCCAAAGAGGGGAACTCTTAGTAATTTTCTGCAAGAGTATGAATCTCAAACTGAAAAATTCAGAGATCATATCCCTTTCAAAGAGTTTTGCAAGATCAAGGTGGAGAGGAGCAGTCTGCATGACATGGATAGATTTTCTCTATCTACCTTTGATGGATCCCCAACTTGTTCAGCCAAAGCTTGGGTGGAGGAGTTGCATACTTATTTGCAGCAGCACCAAGTTTCTGAAGATGAAGCCATCAGAGTTGCAGCACTGCACTTTGAAGGTAAGGCCTATGCTTGGTGGATGTTTGAGTCATTTTCATTGAAAAATTTTAATACTTCTTCTTTTGAAAATTTCACTAAGAGATTGGTAGAAATTTTTGATAAAAAACATGAGACAATCAAACCAATGAAACTTTTGCATAAGTTGGGAGGACCTACAAACTCAAAACCACTTCAGAGACCTATTGGAGGAGATCACATCTTGCATGATACCTTGCTAGAGGCAAGATCCTTGTTTCATAACCTTGGACAAGAGGGCATGAAGGTTCCTTTTGCAAAGAAGGATCCTTTTATTGAGCAGTTACCTCCTATTCATATTGAAGATGAAGAGAAGGATGGGGGGTTACAGCACTGTCACATCTAGAGCATATCTAGTGTGTCATGCAGAGGAAGGAGGAGAACATGCTCCAACCGGAGGATTTCTTGTGTCATTACAATAAGTTCCCCAGGATCTCACATATGGAAGGAAAAGTAAAATCAATGAGCAACATGATTGTGAGATGATATTGATGGAAGGAGGAGGTAGGGAGGAAGGAAATCATCATTTGATGAGGAGCACACACCCCTATCTATTTCAGAGAGCTGGTGTAAGGAGGAGGAAGACTATTTTTCTCTGTGAGGGCAAGGGCAAGGATGCCCAACCATATGAACAATCTTCTCTTACCATTGATGTCTCACTATATGGAGTCATTCCACCGGGGAGGCCACCAGATCTGGAGTTGGTAAGAGAAATCCTACCATTTGATTCAGCACTCTTGGATTTTGGAGAGGTGAAGAGTTTTGAGGAAGACTTTGGCATGGGGGATGTCAAAGTAGTAGGCAGCAGCATGAGGAGAGCTTCACATGCCAGATCACCAGCACTGTCCCTTGGGAGGATTGATCCATATTGGAGGTCTCAACTCTTGGTAGAGTACTCCAAGGATCTTGGTGCTTGCATGATTCTTGATGACCCTAATAGAGATGACAGATATATGGTGGATGATATCGTCATCTATTATTATGGCAGAGTCTTATTGACTAGAGCTTCTAAGCTCAAGGAGAAGCTGCTACATGCAGCACATGGGGACTTCTTTTCCATGAATTTTTATGCATATCTTTCCTTGGCAGAGGAGTTCATTTGGGAGGGCATTCATCATGACATATTTCAGCATATGGAGAGATGCATAGCCCAGATGGTGATAGAGAGGATTTCACAGCCACTTCCCTACTCTTTGGAGGCGAGGGAGAGTTTCCAGTTGAGCCATTTCAGCTCAAGATTTCAAGTACATGATGGAGGATGTACAATTTCACTTTATGTTTTGTAATTATTTTCTTTATATGAGAAACATATTGTACCAGGAAGGATTATTCCTTCTTGCATATTGTATAATGATGTACTTGAAGCCATTTGTAGCATTGAGATTGGCTATCTCATTGGTAGTTTGTGGGGGTAGCCACATGATTTTTGGTGTGCACCATTGACACCACTTTGCACTTTCATTTTTATATCTTGTAAGATGATTGTGGCATAAAAAAAGTGGTTGGAAAAGCACTTTTTTTTGTTTGATTTGATGTAGGCAAAGGATGCACTGCGTTGGTTCCTTGTGTGGGACCTTGATCCACTTTCCGGTTGTCATATGACAACTTGTTTCTATTGGTTTTTGCTTCCATGTATTGCTGATATTTATATGTTCATGGGAAGCTTTGTTTGGAGAGTGGGATATGAGTTGAAGATGCCCATTGGGAGTATGATTCTCCCTACTTTGCATGATGCATGTTTCAGGAGAATAAATGGGCAGCCCATGATTGCCAAACTACGTCTCTTTTCTTCATGTGGGAGGAGCCATTTGGAGAACCTCAGTTTTTGGAGGAGGCACTTCATGGTTTATTTGTTTGATGGGGTAGCTTGGGCCACTCTTGGAAGTCATAATATTTCAGCCTAAGAGAAACAAAAACCCCATACTTATCATAAATGGGTAGAGAAACCACTTGGGTGGGAGGATCCAATCTCTCCATGTAGCCCCAACACATTGTATGAACTAGGGGTTGAGGATATTTTTGAGCTAACTAGATTGGCTCATTTCATTTGGATGATAGCATGGGTGTGGAAGTCACTCATTGGGAATAATATTCCCCATGTTCATCATCACTCCTACCTTAAGGAGGCCATTGGACATCAGGGAGTTTTCCACTTACATCTTCCACCTTTCTATGATGTAAGCCATATGGTTTTGCATGCTTGGGAGGAAACATTGGAGGACAGATTTGTAGCAGATCATTTTGAGCAGTGGTCGAGACTTTTGATGAGGAGGCCACGAGAAGAGAAGGGGAGGATTTTTTCTCTCCTTATATAGTTGCTTGAGGACAAGCAATATTTTGGAGGGGAGGACTGTAATATTCCAAAATTTTAGCCACCAAGCTAAATGGAATATTAGAGTTGTTTTATCACTAGGTCGGTGAATAAATGGGTAGGGAGGCCCACTAACCTCTTTAGAAGGATCAATAACACTCCTGATGTGAAAGGAGTAAGAATAAGTAGCTAATTTGAGCACCCGTGGGTGTGAACAGAGATAGGATCACGTTGATTCAGTCAACTTTGACCAAGTCAACAAAACTGTCTAAATACATTGAACTTCCTTGATGGACAGTGCAGTTTTGGTGGAGGAAAACTTGCATGAGCTTGATGGCACATGTGGATGGGACTCAATGTGGAGAGGTTCACTTGCTATATATGGAGAGGATGGGAGCCTTTTTTTTCATGCTTTGATATGATCATTTGATCTTGTCTATTTAGACTTGGCTTCCTCTTGTTGTTTAGCAGGGTTGCAGTGCTTTTGAGCATAGGGTGCTCCCAAGCGGGAATCCCACCTCTTCCCTTGAGAGGCCTCTTGGGAGAGCTTTTCCTGTATTTCTCCACATCCAGGCTTGAGGCTAAGCACCATTCTTCAGTCCCAGATTTATTTTTGTAGCAAAATATTACTGAGTTGTAGGGTGTTGCAGTGGAGGTTTGTTACACCACTTCCGGGTCTATTTCTCAGTAGAAAGTGCCTTCCTTCTCTTGAGAGATCAGCTAAGAAGATTTCTGAGCACATTTCATATCTTGGAAGCAGGCCAAATTATTTCTCATATCCTACAGCGCAGTCCCTTGTAGCAACTGCGTCATTTTGCATAGAGTTGCTGCAGCAGGGTTAAGACCCTTGTTTCTGAGCTAGTTTCCTAGGGAAAGGGCCAACCCTTCTCCCCGAAAGCTAAAGGAATGGATTCTCATCCCTCTTTTGTATTATTCAGATATATTTTTGTAATGTTGCAGTAAGACTACATTTTCTAAGCTAAATATTCAGATATGCATTTTTTGTACTTGTACTTTCATGAAACTGTTGTCGGGTTGGCTTTATAATGTAATAAGGAGGTCAGATATTTATTTTCTTAGCATATTGTTCCATAAAGTTATATATCCATGTTGTTCCATCATTATACTATAGAAACCCTTATAAAATAATGCTTTCATTTGCTTCAGTGTTTTTTGCATCACTTAAGTCATGGGATTTGGTTATTTTTGAGTTGATATGAAGTCGGGAGGTCTATTTAACATATCAAAAGGGATTTCTTTCTGATCCCATTTTGTATGTGAGGGCCTAATATAATATTCTAATGGAACCAAGCATTATTTCACCCAGTAAAAATGCATATCTTCAGAAATAATTTTTTCAGGGTCTATTTGCTGCATTTTCCCCATTTGGGAACGTGTAGAAGTTCTTCTTTTGCTGGTTTTCACTCATTTGATGGCTATGTGTTTTTAACATATCATATGAGTCTATTTATCATTGAACATCCATTATTATGTTCAGGTGTTTTTGTAGCTCCAAATTAATAATATAAGAAGATATTCTTATTGTTGTGTAAAATCCATGTTTTGGGATATTACAAACTGTCAAACTATAGTTTTCAACCATCGAATAGTAGAGCTTCCAAATTGATGTAATTTAGACAAATATAAGTGTGTTGACTAACATTGACATCAATGACAACACCATTCAACATCTCTCACTATCACTATCAATATCTCCCTCTCTCTCCCCCTACCCTCCAACTCTATCACTATCTCTCTCTCTCTCCCTTTCTCTCTTTGTTGAAAATGAAACAAGAAAGTCTCAATTTTTATTTTTTCCTTAATTAAAATTTTGAAATTTTGAAATTCCACATCAGTAGACAACTTGGAGGAATTAACTAAGGTAACATGACTCTGTTCACTCAGTTAAGAACACTAAATTTGAGTTAATGATTTCAATTTCAGTTTACTTGAGTTGATTCCTAGAAAGAGGAGTCTAGATTAGTTAATTCAATTTAGAGACATGAATTTCAATTCTGTGCAATGGGTTCTCAAATTTTAAGAGCCTAGGTTGAGTTAATTTCAGTTGAAACCGAGTTAAGGTCAGTTAAACTAGTTCCAACTATTGGAGAAACTAGTGGAAGGTCAATTTGTGCAGTGTAACTTCAATCACGCTCAGTGACCATCCAAATAACTAATTATTCAACCCAAATTAGCTCATGCATGCAGAGAATTTGAGTTACCCAATTGAGATTGGAGTTTAAGAGCAGTGTATTATCAGTTGTAGCATATTCCATTGTGTACAAATTGTGCACACAGTTAGAGAAATGAACTAAAGGAATTGTGCAATCCAGATGAGGGAATTTCATATTTAATATAGGTTAATTTCCTAGAGGAAAAACACAAGGAATTAGGAGGAGCTTGGAGGCTTGAAAATTTGGCTAAGTATTGGTCAAGTTTAGTCAATTAGGTAGGGGATAGAAGATACAGGTGCAGGTTAAGCTCAAGTTTGAGCAGAGCATATTGTATTCATCCAGATTCTTTGATTAAAGCAACATAATTAGTAAGGGGTTTTGAGAAATTACTTTCCCCTCGATAAATATTTGTATGTGTGTTTAATCTAGATGCATGTTATTGATTTGTGTTCTTGATCATGAATTAGCTTCCCTAGATCCATATAGTATCTTCTAGTCTTGTGATTTAGTAAATTTCATGAGAAGTTTAGAATCTACACAATAATTTCTACATGTTATAATAGCCAGATTAACAATAGAGGATATTTCGAAGTTGTCTTTGCAGGAGGATCGGATTTGCAGGTCCAATTATTCAGAGCTAGAAGGATGACTTTCTATGGACTAATACTTGAGTATTCCCTTGTGGGAATCTCGAATTGAGTTTCTTGGAAGGACCAGATGGAGACGGTGCTGGAATATAATGGGTTAAAGTAATTTGTTGAGAGTGACATTATGAAACCGTCATCAGCTGATGCTCAGAATCTAGAAGAATGGAAGAAGTGTTTAGCCAGGGTGAGGAGAATCATGTTGGAGGGAGTACGAGCCCATGTTGTCTCAAATTTCCATGAGAAAGAGACTTCGTATGAAATGTGGCAATAATTGACATATCTTTTCTAGAATATTAGTGACCATAGGAAGCTGGCGCTCAACAACAAGATTTGAAGGATCAAGATGCGGAAGAATGACTCAATTCAACAGTATCTGAGCAGTTTCACATAGTGTTCTGATGAACTTGCATGAGTTGGTTTCACAGTAACAGATGATGATTTGGTGATCCTAGCCCTTCTAGGCCTTCCCAAGAGTTGGAACAACTACCAAGATTCGCTAAATGGGAGGGAGAAACTACCAAATTGGGAGCCCATAAGGTCTGACTTGGTACATGAGGAAATAAGGTGAAATACCAGAGACAGGACCTCATCCAAAGAAGAAGAAGAGGACTTTGAATTAGTTAGCAAATGAAGGAAGGCTAAGGGGAATAATTCCCAAGATGAGGCTAATTCAAGCCAAGAGGGAAAGAAGAAAGACTTGTTCAAAATCAAGTGCTTTGACTGTCATGAATTCTAGCACTATGCCACGAAATGTACACACAGGAAGGAAGGAAAGAAAGAGCCCGCAGTAGTAGCAACAGGTGAGGCCTTTGCTTCAAATTTTGAGATTGAATTCACTCTCATCATATACATAATAAGCACAATGATGGGAAGTGTGTGGTACCTGGATAACAATGCCTCATTCCATTTGACAAGGAATAGATATTTTTTCAGTGACTTGGAGGAGAAAGATCTCTAGAGGAACATTGAGTTTGGAGACAATGGGAGGTATAGAGTGACTGATATTGGTATAGACACATTTCATAGGGAGCCAAGCTCCCCTCTTAGGCTCAACGATGTGATTTTTGTACCAGGTCTAAAGAAGAATCTTGTCTCCATTGCAGTTTTAGAAGACTGTGGTTATGATGTGATCTTTAGCAAAGGAAATTCATTCCTGAGACATATATCCACGGGACATGTGAAGAAGATGAGGGTTCGAGTCAATACATTTTATGAACTTGAGGTAGAAGATGCATGGAAAGCCTTAAGGAGCAAGGAAGAGACTATAGATATGGTGGTTAAGAGGGAGCATGTTAAACCTCTCAACATGAAACCTCAGAAGAAGCCTTAAGAAGCCGTAGAGCAACCACAAATGGGAATAAAAAAGGAGGCAGAGTGGAGAAATCCACTCAAGAAAAGACCTCCAGTAGGGGGAGAGTTCAAAAGAAGTGGGAAGAGGGAGCACATGCATTATACCTCCAGGAGTGAGGTGGAGTGATGTAGATCCTTAGTCCAAGGGTTACAGAAATTTGGGCAGGTCCATTGATATGTTATCCTCATGGATCATTACCTTGCTATGGGGCCCATAATATTCAGTAGCAGGAGGATTAGAGTTAGTGAGATACTGAGGAGTGTAAAGCAATGTTGACAACATAGCAAGAGGCTCAGTAGCAGAGTCAGCAACAACACCTTTTTCCCAATAGACAGTTGTAGAAACAGTTGATTCAATTTGTTTTTCTTGGATGCTTCTTAGGTTCAGGTGTTTCTTTAGCAACAATAACAGTGAGGAGTGTTGCATGCAATAGATTTCACAGGGGCTGGATCGGGGTAGTTGTGAATCCAATTCTTGTTGAGATGGGGTGTTGAAAATGAAACAAGAAAGTCTCAATTTTGATTTTTTCCTTAATTAAAATTGAGGAAATTCAAAATTCCACATCATTAGATAAGTTGGAGGAGTTAACTGAGGTGACATGACTCTTGTCACTCAATTAATAACACTAAATTTGAGTTATTGATTTCAAGTTCAGTTTACTTGAGTTGATTCCTAAAAAATACAAGTCTAGCCTAGTTAATTCGAGTTAGGGACATGAAGTTCAGTTGTGTGCAGTGGGTTCCTAAATTTTAAGAGCCTAGGTTCAATTAATTTCATTTGCATCAATTTAATTCAATTAAATTGAGTTATGGCCAGTCAAACTAGTTCTTGTTGTTGGAGAAACTAGTCAAAGGTCAAGTTGTGCAATGTAACTTTAATCACACTTAGTGATCATCCAGATAACTAATCAATCATCCTAAATTAGCTCATGCATGTAGATAATTTGAGTTACCTAGTTGAGCTTGAAGTTTAAGGGAAGTTTACTATCAGTTGTAGCATATTCTAATGTGTACAAATGTTGCATGCAGTCACAAAAATAACCTAAAGGAATTGCGCAATCTAGATGAGGGAATTTCCTATTTAATAGAGGCTAATTTCCTGGAGGAACAATGCAAGGAATTAGGAGTTTAGAGACTTGAAAATTTGGCCAAGTATTGGTTAGGCTTAGTCAGTTAGGCAAAGGATAGCAGATACAGGTGCAGGTTGAGCTCGACCTAAGGCATATCATATTGTATTCATCCAGATTCTTTGATTAATGCAATAAATATAGCAAGGGGTTTTGAGCAGTTTCTTTCACCTAAATAAATCTCTATGTATGTGTTTTGAATATTGATGCATGTTATTGATTTGTGTTCTCAATCATGAATTTTCTTTCACATATTGGTAGAGTAGCTTCTAGTCTTGTGATTTAGTAAATTTCATGAGCAGTATAGAGTCTACACATTAATTTCTATACTCTCTCCCCCCTCTCTCCCCTCTCTTTGTCTCTTTATCTCACCCGCCCCCCGACATACACACTTTATCTCCACCTCTCCCTTGTCATTTTGTCTCTCTCTCCACCTTTCTCTCTCTGTTTTTCTTCTTTCCCCTCTCTCTCCCCCCCTCCAACTCCACATCTCCCCATCCCTCTCTCCTCTCCATTTCTTTCCCACCTCCATTTGTCTCTCCCCCCATCACTCACTCTCTCTCTCTCTCTCTCTCTCTCTCTCTCTCTCTTCCCTCCAACTTTGTCACTATATCTCTCCCTCTGCCTTTCTATTTCTGCCCTTCTCTCCCCCGTCTTTTTATCTCTTCTTCTTTTTCTCTCTATCTCATCGCTAAAACATACACGTTCTCTCTCCATTTGTCCCTTATCACTTCCCCCCTCTCTCTCCATGTTGTTGTCTCTATGTCTTTATTCTTTCCTTCCTTTCTCCCCCTCTCTCTCTCTCTCTCTCCAACTCCATCTCCCTCCCTCTCTCCTTCTCTCCAACCCCCTTCCCCCCTCCATCATTGTGTCTCCCTCTCTTTCTCCCAGATCCAATAGAAATATTTTATGAATTTATTAGGATCAAATCTCTCATGGTGAAAACATGTCAAGCTCCAAGAAATAATAACAATGATAGATTATTTCCATAAATAAATAATTTACCTATAAATTAAGATCAAATAAATTTAACTATATTATCCACATATATATATATATATATATGTATATATATATATATATATATATATATATATATATATATATATATATATATATATATATATATATATATATATATATATATATATATATATATTATTGAAAGTTATGGCTAATGATAAAATGCAATATCTTAAAACTATAATAAAAAAATGAAGTTCCAATTTTTTTTTTAAGAATTTAATAAATTTTAAAATATGTTCAAACTATTTATCATCCAATAGGTGTTTGTTGACATGTGTGGGTCCCAATCAGAAAGGTGGAAAGGCACAAGATTGAGACCCCCACTGGGTTAAAAATATGAGTGACTCATATATAAAAAATAAAAAATAAAAAATCCAGGATTATAAAAAGATATCAGTGCTTTCCAAATTGACAGTCAATTGAGATTATCTCTTCTTTTAAATGAAAATTATAATCGATCAATTTCATTCTAAATCTGTGTAATGGATACACATAAATTTATAGGTATGAATTGGAATTATTTCATTCCAATATTAAATGACCGTGTGTGAACCTCTTAATATTTACACGCATAGTGTGAGCCAGATTTACAATTAGGGAACTTCAGGGATGTTCCAGTGACCCAAGCTTTAGACAGGGTCCTTAGAGTGTTGGTGCCCTCAAACGATGTTCCGTAATGATTTTCTGTTCTTTGAATATGCGGGGGTTCGGGGGGAGGGATAAGTATGCATCTTTACGGGATTTTTTTAAGACTTTGAATCCTTGTTTGATCTTCATACAAGAGACTATGATTGTGGTTGAACGTTCTCTATCTCTCTTCTGGGCCATGTAAGATGTTGAAGATAGATTGGGTGGTCTGGCAGTGTTATGGGATCCCTACTGGGCAACTTTACAAGCATATAGTTTTTTTGGGGAAGTTATTATGACTAGTTTATTTAGAGGTTTTCAACATAGAATTAATTTGATAAATATATAGGTGCCATATCAAGACAGATCTAATTTCTGGAGGAATATGGAGGTATGTGGGATATTAACTTTGGACTACTCCATAGTAGCTCAAGACTTTAACTGCACTCTGCATGATGGAGAGATATGGGGTGAATGGGGCAGATGAGATCCACTATCTGAGTATTTAGGGGACCTAGTTTGAGACTCAAACCTAATGGATATCAAAGTGGAGAAAAATTTCCCAACTTGGTATAACGGGGGAAAAGGGGCATAGTTCATAGGAAAAATAATTGATATATTTATGGTGCAGGAAGACCTCTTGACTCAGATGGGGAATGTTACATCTCAGGTTGAGGCCCTTATTATCTCTGATCATAGACCGATTTTTATGGAGTGGAAATTTGAAAGGAAAATGAACGGTTGTCCCTTTAAATTTAATAGGGTGTGGTTAGAGCATAAGGATTTTGATGCTCTGGTCCATGGGTATATAAAAAAACACATGAGAATAATCGGGACTCCAACTATGGATTACTTATCACACACCCTCAGAGGTTTGAAAGGGAAGGTCTGGGAGTGGGAGAAGAAGAAAAAGTGTCATATGATTGTGGAATTGAAACACATTACAGTAGAAACAGCTTAGATAATAAAAGTAATGGATGAAGGTAAACAGAGTTTGGAAAATTGGTCAAGGCTCAAAAAATTGGAAACAGAGAAAAGGAGGATATTTCTAATACAAGAACAAACCTAGAGATTAAAGAGTCGAGCAACATGGCTTAAAGAAGGTGATAAAAAAAGAAATATTTTCATTCTTTTTGCACTCAGAGGAAGAATACAAATGCTATGTGGCAAGTAAATGTAGAGGGGAATTCCTATTACACCACAGAGCATATTCAGAAAGAGACAGTTAAGTTTCTTGAAGGTTTATATAAGGCACAAGAGGACCTAGGAATAGAGGATCAGTTGTGGACTTTGGATGAATATTCGAAGATGTTTGAGGATGAAGACAACATTAGACTAAACATGATTGTTAGCATTGCTGAGGTGGAGAGTGTACTGAAGTCTTTCCCCCCTGACAAGAGTCCGGGTTCTGATGGGTGGACTCCATACTTTGATATTCACTACTCTAATTTGTTCATTCAAGATATTACTGATATGGTTGAGGAAGCATGTATGCAGGGTCAAGTCCATGGCACTGTCAACACTACCTTTTTGGCACTCATACCAAAGAAGAAAGGATATATGTCCTTTGAGGACTACATGCCCATTTCTCTGTGTAATACACTATACAAAATTATATCCAAAACCATCCCTGAAATATTGAAGGAAGTTTTATCGAGAAACATTACTTTAGAACAATCTGGGTTCCTCCAAAATCGAAGCATCCATGATGTTGTTGTGGCTACATAGGAGATCCTGCATACCATCCATTCTCGGAAATTGGAAGCAGACGTTATGAAAGTGGATCTCAGTAAGCATATGATCGGGTGGACTGGGGTTTTATGATAATGATCCTCCATAAGATCGGTATGGATAGTGTCTTGGTCGACTGGATCATGGGATGTGTCTACAACACATTGATGACGGTGATTATAAATGGCGATGCATCAAGATTTTTCAAACCAGGTAGGGGTCTCCGTCAAGGATGTGCATTGTCGCCCCTATTATTTATTTTAGGCATGGATGCTTTTAGTACCAAAATAAAGCGGGTGGCATATGTGGGTATTTTCGTGGTATTAAGGTTACATCTCATCGAGATATCACCCATAGATTCTTTTTGGATGATGTACTGATTTTTGCGATGCTTTTAAAAAGATGTTGGGAAGCCCTTTATGTCATTTTTCACAATTTTTGTAATGATTTTAGTATGGAGGTGAATGGAGACAATTCCTTTATTTATCACTCTGTGGAAGACCAGATGGTTATTGATCAAATTAGATTTCTTTTCAAGTTTATAACCACGTCCTTGACGATGGTCTCACTTACCTGGGTTTTTCATCTGAAGCCCTCCTGTTATCAGGTGATCAGAACTAGATCATGGACCAGAATGATAGATCAAAATTCAAATTGTTCGGAAGTTTTCTGAACCTAAGCGACTGGAAAGGTCTCATCGTTTTGATTCTGGCGCTGAAAACGGTTCGAAAAACCAACATCGTATGAAGAAGTTATCGCAGTTTGAAAAATCCAGTAAACTGTAAAAATTGGACTTTGACCGCATTTTGGGAAATTAAAAAAATAATATTCCAGGGAATATTCCTTGAATATTCCCTAGAATATTCTGTATGGACCAATCAATGAAGGCCAAGTGGCAACGTATTACAGGGCATTTGAATGACTGTGTAAATTTTGGGCCAACAGAAACCTGCCACGTGGCAGGCCCGGAGACCTACACGTGGCCCAAATCGGTCTTATAAAAATTTTTGGGCCTTCCCGGGAATCGAACAACCGACCTTCGTGCGCATAGGCCCACGCCTTACCATTAGGCTATACATTAGAACTTAACAATATATGGGCATCGGTTATACTTAATGTTACGATTTTAAGGTTGGGGGTTTGGGAGGCTAGCCCCGAGGGGCCAGCCCCCCCCTTATGCGCCCAAGCACCGAAACCGTGGGCTTAAGCCTCCACTTTAATCGCAGCGGGAATGTGTTCACATGGCCCATTAACATTTATGCCACGGTTAGCCTTTTCCGTCGGTTGTTGGGTTAACGACCCACTTTGACCGTGGTGTTTGCGGCCATGTGGCCACCCCGGCGGTAGCATTTATGCCAATGGTTATCCTAGCAGTCTATTTGGAGCAGGAACACCATATTTGGCATGAATTTCCACTTTTAACTGGATTTAACTCCAATCCTCCACTTTTAGTGGAGCTTCTTTAGGGGACACTGGGAAAAAATTTGTTTTGGCTCTATCTTGAGCTAGATTCACCCAATTTTGGAGTACCAATAGTCAATTTTGACTATCTCCACCATTATAGACTCAATAGAGGAGGTTTTAGAGCCATCAGAGAAATTTCGAGCAGTTTTTTGCTTCATTGAAGTTCAAGGGGCCACTAGGGCCACCAGGGGGCAACAACAGTTTGAGGCCTAGCCAGGGAAGCTAGAGGCCTTATTCAGAAATCCAATAGTAAATTTTGGATGTTTCAGATGTTATGAAACTAATGGTGTGATTTTCAGAGCCTATAGAAGAATTTTGAAGGTCGATATGCTTCAGTGAAGTTCCAGGGGCCATTAGTGCCAGCTTTTGCCAGTAGCAATTTGAGGCCTAGCCAGGGCAACTAGAGACCATATGCAGTGAACCAATAGTTATTTCTGACTTTAATCAGCATTATGAATCCATTAATGGAGGTTTCAGAAGCTTTTGATGATTTCTAGAGGTTGAGAACCCATCAGAGAAGCTTTTAGTGACCCTAGTGCTAGGGGGTGCCGACAGGTGTTGGAGGCGAAATCGGAGTAGCCGGAGGCCATTCTCAGTGAAAAAATAGTCTATCCTGACTAAATTTGGAATTCTAAATCCAATGAAGTGATTTTCATAGCCATTTTAAGACTTCTAGAGATCAAGAAGCTGAAGGGAATTTTTGGGCAGCTTAGGGCAAACTGTGGAGGAAGGCCTAGTTTGGGGATGCAGTGCTCGTTTTGAGAAAATGATCAGTCCATTTTTGGTGTCTGATGTGTGTTGGAGACAGTAGGTGTGGTTTCGAGGACAGTAAAATAATTCTGAAGGAGTTAGTGCCATCGAGAAGCTCAGTGTAGCTCAGTGCACCGACAAAAGGAATCAAGTCTAAGGGGAACCTAGATCTGTTTGCAGAGTGATGACAAACATAACATGAATATATATGGTATTCTAAGCCCTTTGGTTCAGTTCAGTAACCATTGGAGTTAAGTTTGGAACTTGTAAAAGAAACTTTACCATAATCCCAAAGAGCCAATTCAAGATGACCAAAGCTCAAGGAGACGTAGCCCACAATATTCGGGTGAACTCCTAGATTAATTTTGTTGTTATGTCTGGATGTTTTATTGCTACATTATATTGATGCTACGCATGTTTAATTTCAGCAAAAAAAAAATGGACTTAAAACACTTAAACAGTTAAAAATCATACACCTATTTCAAGCATAAATTTCGCAAAATGTCAAGTACAAGTTAAATCTTTTATTTGTTTAACTGAGTGGGAGGTTATTGAAAAGCATAAAAGGTTATCCTACCCATTTTTAGATCAGGTTGGTATCAGAGCACTAGGTTTCTTGATTGACAGGGAAATAGCTTACTTGTATGACTTGAAAGGTGTTTAAACAGTGCAAAAGATTGACTGTTTTACTGTTCACAAACTGACTGTTGATTGAGTTTGCTAGAGGTGAAGGGAAAGCTTTTGATAACTAAGTCTAGGAGAGGACAAGAAGGAAGAAGGGTTGAAGGAATATTCCTTACCCAAAGGACCTCAAGGCACCCTTGAAGCCAAAACCCTTTTGTCGATTGTTTGTTTGCAAAACGCTGCTTGAATAAGAGCTTGACTCTACAACCATTTTGTTCAAAAGCTTTGTCATATGTTTTGAAAGCTTTGTGAACTTTGTTGAAGTTATTTTAGTTCATTTTAATTATGAAAACTTATTCAAGTGAGGTTTAAAAATCCTCCTCCTTCACAAGATTCTTTGATGAAGACATGAAGCGTGACTTCTACATATTGAAGGACATGGTGCAGATTTTGTATGAAGATAGAAGAGAAAGCACTGAACTTTGTGAGCAATTGTTTGCTATGAAGCAAGAGAAGGAAGAAATTCTTCAAAGAATGCATGAGATGGAGATGCAGATCCATCAAGCCCAAGAGGCCTTAACCAATAACATGCATGAAGTAGAGGTAAGTCACTCTAATTTGTCTTCAGTTTCATCGTCAGATAGATGTGTTGGTTCATTTGAAAATCACACTAGAGGTATAGGGTCCAAGTTAATGTTTAAAATGGGCTATGAAGGCAAGGGTTTAAGCAAACATGCACAAGGCATGATTGATCCTATTTTGGTTGAGCAATGACCTAAAAATTTTGGTCTTGGTTATGTGCAATCTAATGGCGAAGACTCCAAAGCCACGAAGATAGGTGAGGCAACTTCAAAGAGAACCTTTGTTCCAAGTTCTAATACACAAACATGTCAAGTTTTTTTTCAATTTGATTCCCATTGTGTAAAGCCTTTGTTGCAGCAAGAAGATTGTAGACATACACCTTATGGCGAGCATGCGAGTTCAGACAGTTTTCAAGAAAAGAACGATGATGTTAGTCTACAAATGAAAGCTAGAATCTCTACTAGTTCATCTCCTCATGAAGTCAAAAAGGATGGACATGCAACGAAGCACATGAGATATAATTCTTCCCATAGTCTATTTTTTTATGTTTCTGCAAGGCATGACAATTTTTGCATGCTTAAATGGAAGAAAGAGTTGTTGTGCATATTGTGTTCAGTTTAACCATGATGTTTCGAGACACTGGATGAGGAAGAAGGCATACAGGAAGCAAAAGAAGCAAAGGAAAATTTCAAAGAAGGTTTCTATAAGACCGATCTTCTTTGGGGCCTTATAAAAAATCGGTCTTGTAAAAAAATTTGGGCCTTCCTGGGAATCGAACAACCGACCTCCGTGTGCATAGGCCCATGCCTTACCATTGGGCTATACATTAGAACTTAATAATATATGGGCACTGGTTATACTTGATGTTACAGTTTCAAGGTTGGGGGTCTGGGAGGCCAGCCTCCCCCCTCATGTGCCCAAGCGCCGGAACCGTGGGCTTAAGCCTTCATTTTAACCGCAGCGGGAACGTGTTCACATGGCCCATTAACGTTTATGCCACAGTTAGCCTTTTCCGCTGGTTGTTGGGTTAACAACCCACTTTGACTGCGGGGTTTGCCTCCATGTGGCCACCCCAGCGATAGCATTTATGCCAACAGTTATACTAGCAGTCTATTTGGAGCGAGCACGCCATATTTGGTGGAAATTTCCACTTTTAACTGGAGTTAACTCCAGTCCTCCACTTTTAGTGGAGCTTCTTTAGGGGACACTGGGCAAAAATTTGTTTTGGCTCTATATTGAGCTGGATTCGCCCAATTTTGGAGTGCCAATAGTCAATTTCGACTATCTCTAACATTTTAGACTCAATGGAGGAGGTTGCATAGCCATCAAAGAAATTTTGAGCAGGTTTTTGCTTCAGTTAAGTTCAAGGGGCCACTAGGGGGCAACAACAGTTTGAGGCCTAGCCAGGGAAGCTAAAGGCCTTATTCAGAAATCCAATAGTCAATTTTGGATGTTTCAGATATTTTGAAACTAATGGTGTGATTTGAAGAGCCTATAGAGGACTTTTGAAGGCCAATATTCTTCAGTGAAGTTCCAGGGGCCATTAGTGCCAGCTTTTACCAGCAGCAGTTCGGGGCCTAGCCAGGGCAACTAGAGACCATATGCAGCGAACCAATAGTCATTTCTGACTGTAATCAAAATTATGAATCCATTGATGGAGGTTGCAGAAGATTTTGAGGACTTATAGAGGTCGAGAACCCATCAGAGAAGTTTTCAGTGACTCTAGTGCCAAGGGGTGTCGACAGGTGTTGGAGGCGAAACCAGAGCAGCCAGAGGCCATTTTCAGTGAAAAAATAGTCTATACTGACTAATTTTGGCATTCTGAATCCAATGAAGGGGTTTTCAGAGCCATTTTAAGACTTCTAGAGCTCGAGGAGCTGAAGGGAAGTTTTGGGCAGCCTAGGGAAAACTGTGGAGGAAGGCCTAGTTTGGGGATGCAGTGCTCATTTTGAGCAAATGATCAGTACATTTTTGGTGTCTGATGTGTGCTGGAGACAATAGGTGTGGTTTCAGGGATAGTAAAATGATTCTGAAGGAGTTAGTTCCATGGAGAAGCTCAGTGTATCTCAGTGCACTGACAAAAGGAATCAAGTCTAAAGGGAGCCTAGATTTGTTTATAGAGTGATGACAACCATAACAGGGATATAGATGGTATTCTGAGCCCTTTGGTTCAGTTCAGTAACCATTGGATTTAAGTGTGGAACTTGTAAAAGAAATTTTACCATAATCCCAAAGAGCCAAGTCAAGATGACCAAAGCTCAAGGAGACGTAGACCATGATATTCAGATGAACTCCTAGATTAATTTTGTTGTTATGTGTGGATGTTTTTTTGCTACATTATATTGTTGTTACACATGTTTAATTTCAGAAAAAAAACAAATGGACTTAAGACACTAAAACAGTTAAAAATCATGCACCTATTTCAAGCATAAATTCTGCAAAATGTTAAGTACAAGCTAGATCTTTTATTTGTTTAATTGAGTGAGAGGTTCTTGAAAAGCATAGCAAGTTATCCAACCCATTTTCAGATCATCAGGTGGCAGATTGGAATTGGATCCTCAACCAATATCGAAGCAGAATTAAGGGATGGTCGATGAAGTGGTTGTGAAAGGGAGGGAGACTTGTCCTGGTGCAGGAAGTCCTACAACAATTCACAGTGTATTGGGCACACCTTTTCCTAATCCCAAAGACCATCATTGAAAGAATTTTTTTTTTTGGAAAATTTCATGTGGAATGGAGGTCGAGAGGAAGGTAAGTATCATCTGGTTAGATGGGAGCATATCTCAACTCTGAAGTATTGGGGGGGATGGGGATTGTTGGATTTGGAGGTTTTTGGTAAAGCAATACTTATGAAATCCCTATGGAGGTGCCTACACACACATGGTATCTGGAGCGAGATCATCAAGTATAAATATCTTCGACAACAGAGCTTGGAGGAACTACACATCGTGGGTTGGGAGAAAGTGACAAAGGGTTCATATATATATGGATTGGATTTATGAAAATATGGCCACAATATAAAGGAATGTTAAGATGGAGTTTCAGGAACGGCTGGAAAATACAGATTGGACACACAGGTATCCAAGGTTATCCTCCAGACAAATTCCTTAGTGCGAAGGTGGGGAATCATTTGAATGGAAAAGGAGTTTTTTTATCTCGGTCAAGTTATTAAGGAATGGGTGGAAGGCGTGCCGCGATGGAAGGAGGTAGAGGATTTGAAGCTACAAGGACACATGCGAGTAAAATGGAATCAATACCCAGAAACTTTAAGAAGTATGGGAATAAGCCAAAACAGTTGGGGAGACCAGGTCATATGGGAAGGTATAATGAACAAGGGTCAGATTAGAATCAGTGACACCTATAAAGAGATGCTAAATGATAAAATTGGTCAGGGAAGGAAAATCTGGTTTAGTGAGATTTGGAAGGTCAAAGTTCAGACTGAAATGATTATTCTTTTCTCGCTTCTCTGGAAGGATAAAAATATTACATGGGATAACCTTTAGAAAAAAGGGAAGATCGGATTTGGGATCTATAGACTATGTATGATGGAGAATGAAGACAACAACCACCTTTTCTACAGCTGTATTTTTTCCCGTGAGATTCACATTTTACTGTGTAAGCACTTCAAATTACACGATCTGGATTATATGATTGCCAAAGAATGCATTAAATGGTGGTTTGAAAAAGGCAAACTATTTAGGAACATTCCTATCATTTTCCACTGGAGTCTATGGTGTTGTAGGAACAGGTGGATATTTGAAGAGAAGGAAAGTACATCGAGTAAGGTTTCGTCATTGATTATTCGACACTGGGGCAAACTAAGGATTCAACATAAACCTCCATGTGACCTCTCGATAAGACTAAGACCTTTTGAAATCCACTACCCAGTAGGTTTTTTTTGACGGGGCGACACAGAATATGAGATGTGGCTGTGGAGCTTGGTTAATTATGATCACTCCTCAATGTCATTACAAAATACATTGGTATGGCGACTAGGGGACAAATATGAGGGTTGAGATGTTGACGCTCTGGGGATTGATGTCGTTTACAAAGCAACTATATATAGATAAGCTATAGGTATTTGAGGATTCAAAGGTTCTCATTGATCATATGAACAATCGGACTTCACTGACACCGGAACACCTATAAGCCTGAGACACCTATCAGTCTGACTAGATAGGATCAATGATTTGAGAAGATCCTTCTCCACTATATCCTTTTCACATATTTTAAGGAGAAGAACCAAATGGCAGATCGACTTCGACTTTCAAAAAAGGGACTGACTACGACTTTTGGAGAAATACAATATGAACTCATAAACCCCTCTCAATGTGAGGCAAAAAGCACGGTAAAAAAATTTTGAGCTGCAAATTTTGCTAGAGACGATGTGCTCGAGTTTTGATGTGGAAAGTTGACAGCTAAATGCTCAACACTTCAGGTATCTTTGCAGTTTTTAGGTTTATGGTCATATTGAAAGTTAAAAACTCACTGCTGACAGACACAAGCGGTAAAGCGAGGACGAAATTGGGATGGATGGCTAAGCAGAGGATAATTCTAATCTTTAGCAGAAATAACTCCATCACTTGTTAATAGCTTTTTTTTTTAAATTTCCAGCACAGGGAAATCCTTTGAAATTTCTGGCATGTTGTTGAATGAATTCTGAACATTGATCTGGATGTAAAACCATCTTTTGACTATTTGTTCTGGTACTATATATAAACCAGAGGTTTTTTCAACTGAAAAAAGACAAAGCGCCTAGTTACGGTTTTGATGTGTAAGTGCATTTAACGCGACTGTTTCAATTTTTTATTATTCTGGAAAACTGGAGCAGAAATATTCAGAATCTGCAGACCCAATTGCGACTATTGCATAAGAATTCTATCAGCGCCACAGTGTTCCAAGTATTGAATGGAATGTTGTGGATAAACAAGTATTGAAATTCGCCCGCATAGTTGTCTAGTATGCGTGGAATAAATTCCCGATAAAACTTTTTCTCTTCCAAAGTCTTCATCATGCATCGTCACCAAGAAGTTCATATTTCCAAATATGAAATTTGAACAATTTCTCTTTCTTACTGTAAATCATGGCTCTTCAAATTGTAATAGCAAACGGCCAGTCAAGAATATTGAGCTGTCTTGTGGACAACTATTTCTTAGTTGAGTAGTTAGACCGGTTTTTAACAATTCAATGTCCAGGCTGAAGATACGCGCCCAATGAAGCTCCAGATCGATCACAAGTACAATTTTCAATGAACTGTTATTTCTGTTATAACAAACAAACTGGTTTTTTCTCCATCCCCGCGGAATGGAAGAATACAAAGAAATTTAAAGAGAAGAAATATTATATCACGGGCTATCTACATTCATTAGATGTGAAGTTATTCATGGATTCCACACCTCACAACTTTCAAAAAGATAACCTTTGTTTTGAATGTTTCTCCACTTGAAATAATTTTGTGGACTTGGATGATTTGTTATCAAGTTGTTTTATGAAGAAAATCTTGCTTGGCCTACACACATAGTTTTGCTCAGTGGTGAGGGTTGAACCACAAAATCCATGTAGACTAAATCTCCTTACCTAACTATTGAATTATATTTCTCTATAATTTGATTAACAATTTAATAATATAATTATTTTAAGAGCCGAGTTGCTTTATTTATATGGTTATTTTTGTTTAAACCAATATTAATATATATATATTAAATAATTTTTCATTTTTATTTTATTAAAAATTTATCAATTCACATTTAAAATTACACATGGTCCTAGTTGTGGGATGTGTCTGGGAAAAACAAAATTATTTTTATTATTACACATCAATTCTGTATTAAATCTCTTTTTATCTTAATTAGAAATTACTTATTAAAAAATAAACACTTTACCATTTATGATCTTACAAATTTGTTTTATAATTCACATTAAACTATTTTTTTTATTAATAATTTGGAAAAGTTATATATCAATTGAATATGGAGAATGAAATATACTACATATTTTTCTCAAGAATTTTTTAATTTGTATATTTTTTTAAACTAATATAAAATTATGTTATTTAATATAGATATTGAAATATTCTAATTATAGTTGACACATACACATACATATCTCAAAAAAAATGAAATGCACATTATCTAATATTATTTTTACATGGTATTTGTGATCTCCATATTACATAGCCAAAAATTACATGTTTGTCTCATGTTTTTTTTTGTTTTTTTAATGAATTACACATTATCTAATATTAGTTTGACATGGTATTTGTGGTGGCCATATTACATGGCCAAAAATTACATGTTTGTCTCATGTTATTTATTTATGAATTACACATTATCTAATATTATTTGTACATGGTATTCTTTATCTGTCAAGTCTCAGTAGTTGAGGATGAGCCTCCTCAGAAGGGCAATTGATTGAGGATGAGCCTCCTCAGAAGGGTGACCCAAGATCAAACCTCAGGGAGGTTATTGCGTGGATACTAGGGGGAGTACACAAGTTAAACTCAATTAGCTTAGTGTTGGTGTGGCTAGGGGATCCAGTGGACGGCTTAGATGCCCTTGGGGGCTTATTGCCAGTGTGGCCCGAAGATCCAATTAGATCAAGTTAGATTCTCCAGGTGATCAGGGGATCTTGACCGCTGAGATGCCCTGAGAGCTTATTTCCGGTGTGGCCTGGGGATCTAGTTAGATCCAATTAACTTCCCTATTTGATTTCGGGATCTTGACAACCTTGAGGGCTTAGTGCCAATGTGGCCCACGAATCCAGTTAGATCAAGTTAGCTTCCCAAAGTGCTCTAGAGATCTTAACAGCTAAAAATATTGAACCAATGACTTCATCATCTACACAAAATCCGGTGGACTAAACTCCTCCTTAAACTGTAGAGTAAATGTCTATAAAATTTTACAATATATTAATTTTTATTTTATAATTACTTTATTAAATTTGAATGATTTTTAAAATAAATATTTTATCTGTTAAAACAAATTAAAGTGAATGAGCATGATGATTTTCCACGGTTAAAACGAATGAACTCTGAATCATACAACAACATGCTCATTGCCGTTCTTTCTGAACTTTGAACCATGAACCAGGGAACCGTCAGGCTTACTGCCACTCGATACATTCCAGAATTAATGGTCCCCATTTCATAGACATGTCTGGCCCTACTTTAGTAGCAGATTATTATGAGCCCTGAGGCCGAATAAACCCCACCATACCGAAGTGAATATACAACGATCTGGAATATACAAATTATACAAAACAATGGGAGAAGGAGCAAACCCTCTCGCCAAAAAATGGCGCCGCAGGGTGCTGCCATCCATTCGTTGGAATCACAGCATTGACCACCCTTTCTTCTGCTTCTGGATTTTGTTTTCCAGATTCTTCAGTAAGCAGCAACCTCTCAAGATCTCCTCCTCCCAATGGCGACACCAGGATTGGAGATAACAAAGGAATTGGGCACCTGCAAGATAACCCCATCATCGAATCCGGGGACTGCCTTTTCAATTGCATTTTAGCCGGTGCCAGCTTTTGCAATCGGCTAAGAGGCCGCCGCTGGGTTTGAGAGACCAAGGGTCGAATCTCGGCCGCATCGTCCTCATGTTTCTCCATCAATTCAAACGAACTCTCCTGCACAATTTCAACAGCAACACCGCCACCTCTTTGCCTTGCAGCCATTTCTCCTGGCTTCCGAACGACAACACCAGAAATTTGCCTGGCTGAAGGCGCCAGTTCGAATCTCCCGGCTTATGGAAAAAACCAAAAACCTTTGCTACCACACTGATTGCCTGGAACTGCTCAACAAGTTGCAGATTGGATTATAAAAATAGGCATTTATATAGATAGATGGGGAATTGGGATTCGAGAAGAGGTTGCAAAATATATTTAGTATCACAATAAAACAAGAAGACTGGCGAAAAGGGGGGGATCCACGTCAAATAAAATTCGATCTGGCGCTGGTCGTGTGCCGGTGGTCTCGGCCGGGATTTGTAGATCTGATCCGCACAATTGGTTATCGAATTTAGTACAGAAATGTATTATTGGAAAGGACAATTAAAACTATGGGCAATTATTAATTGAAGATTTTCTATGGTCTAAGAGTTCTCACACAGCGGGAGCGAGTCACAGGTCAAAGAGACTGATGGCGTGCCAGGTTGAATATCTATCTGATTTGCTCTTTGGCTTAAAGATTCAAATGGATCACGATTAGTCAAACATCATTATTTTCAATATCGATTATGATATGGGTAGGGTGATAAGAATGCATATCTGGACTGATTCGATCGTTTTGTCCTTACACCACGTGTTATATACTCAATAATTCCATTTCAACATTACGGACTTAGCTAAGCTATGCTACTTTATTTATTAACTTGTGATGACCAAGTGAGTGATCTCATAATATTTTGACCAAAACCCTCTATTAAGAGCGTTCAAAGCCTCAAATAAAGACATGCAACCTATGTGAAACCGTGTAGTCTAAAAAGGCTGCGTTTTCACCCAGAATTCGGCAATGTTTTTCAGAAAATCTGGCAAAGATTTGCCCAGAACCTTGTTTACAGTTGTTAAATTTTAATATTTTGAGTGCCCTAAGGGTTTTTGATAGTGATGAATCCATTTCCAGCATCAAAAATGGATTCTAAACACTCCAAGCACATTATTTTTCGAGTTTTAGTTGACCGGATTCCGGCAATTTTTGCCATCCAGGCTATTTCACAGACTCGGTAGACAACTTCGAAGTGAAACAATTAAATGGTTTAATAAAGCATTGGCTTTTTTGGGACTTCGCCTTTGTCATAGGTAAAAACTTTCACATCGTTATGGAAAGGTTTCTTGATCATAGCATATAAATTAAGGTAAGGTAGGTTTCTTATTTTCGTTGTTATCATATTAGGATATAAAATTATGGAGTTATCTATGGACACAATAGTCTTGACGACAGTTTTTTGGTCAAAATACGGTAATTTTTTTTCAAAAAAATAGGTAGCTTTAGGGCACTCAAAACACTGAAGTTTAACGACTATAACCTAGATTTTCAAAAATCTTTGCCGGAATTTATCATAATCTTACCGAAATTTCTAGGTTATTCTGTGGGCTTTTTAGACTACGGCTAAAAGTAAGGTTAATGAGTTATGGTGGAGTAGATTTATACTTTGTTTAACTAGAATGGCCTCTAAGGTAGCAAGTCCCTCCAACTGGAATAAACTTTAGAGATTTTAAAATTAGTCTTTTATTTGTAAATTTTATAATACATGATTGGAGTTTTATTTCCTTTAAGATTTCTCTACAATAAGTCTTTGTTTACTACAATACAATTTAAATGCACAATTCTAACATAATTGCTAAGTCTTTGTTTACTACAACACAATTTAAATGCACAATTCTAACATAATTGCTATTGCAGAGTGAATCATACAATAAAAAGCGATTGGTTGTAAGATCGTACATTTGATTTCTAATTGAAAATGAAACAATTAGCATGCTAACAAAAAGTGATATGTTGTAAGACCATACTTTTTATTTCCAATTGAAAATGAAACAATTAGCATGCTTGAAATTTGATCACAATCAACAACTGATTTTTCATTAGGGTTTATAATCATTCATAGAGTTAAACATGACATTCAAGAATCATAATCACAAAGGACAAGGAATTATCATTACTTGATTCAAACAGTTCTTAATCTGAGCAATTTGGTTCTACACCCACACAAACGTATTCATGAGAATAATTGCTATATTCTTTGCTAAATCAAGGATCAAAGATTAAGCATAGGAGATATAGTTATTGAGAATGCAGGAAGGTTCCATGTTTATGACTGTAGCAATTTAAAAACTGTATGCATAATTGCCAAATCTAATTCCATGACAAAAGTGAAGTTCAGATGTAAGTACAAGATTGTCAAACAGTGTTTAAGATTAAATCATTGGCATGAATTTCTAAAATCTTTCATAATGAGTAGTTGGATTGTATACAATAACTTCAACAAGAAAAAAAAATACAAAGAATCTCACCTAACATCTCACAATCTGTGAGCAGATCTACTATCTATCGAGGGCAACTTTGGTCTATCGCACCTTCAAAAAAATAGTAAGGAATTGCTTGGTTTGTTTTAACAATTTATTTCTATGCTCAAAAAGACTGGAGTGAAGCTTCCAATATGTGACATACATTCAAAATTCGAATGTTGCAAAGATTGAACTCGGGAATAACATGGAAAACAACGAGGATAAAAAAATGGGACTCAAATGCTGCAAAAATTGAGCCTAAGAATATTTTGGCAAGGATCAAAACATGGGACTTGGGGAAGGTGAGTAAGATGAGGTATATTATGCAGTTTGGAGGTTATCCTCCCCCTAATAGTTTAAATTATAACGAGGGTATTAGAATTGTTGAGCCCCGGGCTTAGCTTCTTAGGTAAGTTTTTTCTTGTTTTAATTTGTACTTCTTATTCCTTAGATCATCCTCAATTGGATGATAATTTGATTCTTTCGACTATATTCCTTTTCAAGATCAAAATAGGCCCACTCACTCTTTGATCCTTTCCAAGTGTGATAAAGCTACTCAAGCTCAAGTTAATGAGCTCACTCTCTAGTTGGTGACCTCTTCACACATCTTGCTTTCCAAACAAACCTTTTAGAGTAGTCCAAATATTGTTAGGTGAACTTGTTGAACCAATGTGAAAATGAAGATCGAGAGATACATATAGACACAAAAAGTTGTGGTAATGCTCATGATAAATATTCCATGCAATATCTCTCACAATGGGGTGGGGTCTAACTGTAGAGTGGTCAATGTATTTCTCCAGCTGGGACTTTTCCCCTTTATCTCAATGGAGGATTACTTACTTGTAGGAGTAGCATGTTTCTTTGTACAAGATGAAGATAGGAATTGATTGAGGATCATGACTTTGAGGCTACGTATAGATTTAAGGAAGTTGAATAAAGTCACCATAAAAAACAAAGTAATATCTTCCAAGAATTGATGATCTCTTTGACCAACTCGAAGATGCCGAATCTAATAGGTGCAGAGCCTATTTAAGGGCCATCACTCTGCCTCAGATCCCTTACATTTGGTTCATATTCAATCCGAGATACAAAGCCCCACATTTCAAGGTTATACCAGAATGGATTTTTTACGACAAAAACTCTCTTTCTTTGTCATAGGAGGCATCTTTGGGCTTCGAGGATGAAGCAGGAGATGTATGACTTTGGTCAAGGTTTATAAAAATCATAAGAAGAGGAATTCTAGCTTCTGAGATACCAATATTAGGAGGATATCCCACTTAACGTACCTCACCCTTTATTTATTCCCTCCCAGTCTCAGTCCAGCTTTCCACTCCATTTCCATTGCCTCTCATTCCAAACATATTTATTATTAGTATTCATACAATTATACATAACAATGTTATCCTGATTCTTCCATAATTTGTGTAGGCTTCAACAAGCATAGAAAAGGGAAGGATCTCCCTTGAGCACAGAGAAGACTTGCCCCTTTCCGGTAGCGAAAGGTTATCCAATAAAAAAAACTCATAAAAGATGATATATTGAAAACCTTTGAAACCAGGTTGATAACATGGGTGCCCAGAGTTATTATTTAACCCTAAACTTGTTTTAGAAACTATGAAAGGCTAAAAAACAATAAAATAAAACAAAAATGCAAGGTTTTGGTTTAAGGAATGTTGTGGATGGTAAATATCATGGACTGAAATCATGTTTTCTAGTTTCCTCTTCTTTTGCATTGAAGATAGATAATTTGAAAAGGAGAAACACTTGCAGGAGTCAATATCTCTTGAAGAAGACCTTCAGTTCAACAAGTGTAAAATGCCTAGAATTATGAAAATGCTCTTCATGGGAATTTATATCCAGCATTCACAATCCGCCAATGTGAACCTCTTAATCCATGACGGAACATAATAAGTACCTAACAACAAAGTTGCCTAACAAATATATACTTAGATGTTTTCACCACATTAAAAATCAAAATCTAAGGCTCTCAAACCATATTTAGCATGGGAACCTATAGTTATCATTCTCCTCAATTCCCATTTCTCCTTTAGCTAATTAAGACTTCATGTAGGCATCATTGAGGCTATTCCTATTGAGGCTAATGAACAACATTCATGTTTTCCTCTTTCTTGGCTCGATGGATCTTGAAAGGAGAAAAAGAGGGAAGAAGAATAGGATCTCATGGTCTTCCATTAAACAATAAGGCCCTACTGATTCATAAAATTGTCCCAACTTAACAAACCCTACAAGGCCTCTACAACAGAATATGAAAATAAAAAGCTTGAAGTTAGAATGAAAAAATAACCGAAGCTACTTGAATTGCAGAAGATATGAAATAAGTAAACATGGGGTAGAACATGGGTTCCTAATAACCATAGAGTAATGTTTCAAGCCTAGGCTACACTAACTTAAAATTAAAAATTAAAAATTGAAGATTCATTAGGTAAGGAGTGCTATGGTGAGTAAATATTTCACATTGAACCCATGTTTTGTTTGCTCTCTACCTTCATCGAAGAGAAATCCTCTCGAAAGGAGAAATTTTGTAAGGAGCCATGATTATGTTTTGTTAAATAAGATCTCTTGCTTCATAACAAAAAAATGTTAAGATTCAGGAAGATGGTCTTCATGGGAATTTATAAGAAAGAATTCACAAGTGGCCAGTGTGGACCTCCAAAGCCATAGTAAGAACATGGATGTATTATAAGCACAAATTTACCTTTGTATACACGCAAACTTAAACTCGACATCTAATATTTTGAAAATACTTTATACACGAAAAATGATAGAGCATTGATAAGTGCCAATCTAGTAAGGTCCTAACCAACACTTCTTGATTCATCCATTAGGAATACACAACATGAAGGAATGTGAAAATGAAAAAGAAAACAAACCGAATGTAAACAAACATTTACTAGACAACAAAACTAGATCCCACAAGCAGCTCATTCTGAGAGTTCCTTTGCACCCCGCATGCAATTTCATCCTTCAATACCCTTGCTCCTAGATGAAATTGTGAAAGTGATAGGCCGTCATGAAGTAGTTATGGGTCGAGGTTCTCTCCCACACCACCAAATCCAACCACAGAAACATGGCTCTAGCTCATTCACCTACAAGCTAAGAGAATATGTAACAAAGCAAATGGAATAGTGGAACAATGATGGGGTACTAGTTAATAAAAACTTGTTTTCTTAGAGGGTGAGGTAGACACGCCTCATGCATACAAGGGCCAAGTAACTTGTGTTGACTAACATTGTTGGTGTTTATTTTTTAATATATTTAAATTAAAAATTAAAAATAAATACAATAACCAATAAATAAGGTTAAATAAAATAAAAAATAAAGTGAATTGTCTTATTTCCAAGTGGGGATTGCATGTAGTCAAGTGCCCCCTTTGGATCTTCAGCTCGAACATTAGACTCTTCATATGGATCTTAGGATCTCACTCATGATCAAGCACGCAAAGGAGTAGGTTCGAGGGCTCTAATCCAAGAAAGGTAGACCATGCATGCTCAAGAGCTCCTCTATAATCGGTTATGTAGTATATTAATACATTCTGCTTACAGGGCAATTGATTTTTGCAAAAGAGTCAGTTTGCAAATCTCATTAAGAAGATATCCCCCACTGAGTAGACAAGGTTATGGAGCGAATAAAGATTCTAGAAGCCCAGCTGCTTGACCATGTTAAGATCAATTGAACACAGTATAACTGTAAGCAATGAGTTGATTATGACTCGGTTGGATTGGAGTGATCCAAAGCCACAATGATCTTCAATGGGTTCAAAACTCTTGTGATTCCTAGCGGTCGGACCAGGTTTTCAATTCTTCTATCACTACATAGTGTTTTATGCCCATCTATGAAACATGATTTTGTTGGAAGCTTGCCATCAAACAGAAAGGGAGTTTTTTAGCCCAATTGAGGAGTTGAACCTAAAAGGCTATTTTACCCCCACAAGATTAATTCACCTAGGGCCTAGATCTGAGGTAACACTTATTTCCTTATTTAGTATCTTGATTTAATTTTGGTTGTGTTATCAATCTCTACAAGGTAATATTATGATAGATAACACTGATATGAAACTTACGTAAAACACCTTACCTTTCCTATGGTCGAGTACCCTAAATAAGCCATGGCAGGCGATAACATTCATGCCTAGAACATCTGAGGTAGAGTAAAAATAAGGGGTTTCATTCGACTAAGTTTATCCAATTTAAGCAAGTGTAGTTGATTCGATTTAGTGAGACAATTGAGCATATTCGGTTCAAGATCGAGCAGCACCAGAAGCATTGGTTGACTAGGAACCAACTGTTCCGGTCAAAGAACGCCCCTAGAACCTATGGATTTAGAGTGACCAGTAAAAAAAATTTCTCCATCGATTTAATATCCAACATTTTACCTAGTGTAGAAGTATTTAGTTTACATTGCTGAAGCGGGAGGAATGGTAGTGCCTATTTCGGTTCCATCCCTTCGTAAATATCTCGTGTTAGTGCCCATAAATGGCCTTATAATTGATCCAATTAACTAGGATTTTACCCTAAATCAATTCATATACCACGAGAAAAGGAATAAGAAATGGAATAAGTAAAGGTGGGAAAGGTAGGACCACCATACAAAGGAATACTCGACTATTAACTCCAATGGTTTCTCAAATACTTATAGATTAGAAAATCTTAATCACTCATGTTATAGTAGTAGAAGCTCATGATTTCAAGTACTCTAATTAACATGGTATTCATATGTAGAGTAATGAATCATATATCATATTTCTTCATTGATTTAACCACTTATTCTTTGAGTTGGTGTAACACCCTCTTCCCACATCTACCCAAGTAACTGGCCAACTGGGGTAAACATGCAACGAGAGGCTATTATGATGAGATTCAACCTCCTAGGTGACCTTAAGGAAGTGAAATCAAAGGAAACATGTCATACAAACATTGTACATCAACAATAAAACCCCCAGGAGTAAACCCAACCATTCAGGGATCCTGCCTGATCCAGAATCATGCAGGAACACGATAAATTATAGACATAAACATAAACACAGAGATGCAACAGGAATAACACTTCATTTCATTAATATCAAATACTAAAAAATTCTTACAGATAGAATGGAAGATAAACTAGCATGGACGATGGTAGCTTATCTCTGAGAAGAGATGTGGCGGCTACATGCCTCTGAACTGCATTACAATGAGGATCAAGGGCCTTTTTATTATTGAAAAAAATGAGAAAACCCTAAAAAACCAAAACCATACCCCCAGGATATGAAACACCAAGAGTTTGTCGGCCCTGTTGGGGTTAGTTAGGCAACCAACTTCCCAGGGTCATAACTTGGTCATATTATCTTTGTTTTGCGTATACAATATATCATCATAAATATCTCTCCGAGTACTACAAGATTTTCTGCAAGCCCCTGGCTATGACTGTGGGCTTGCTGCGGACCTCCAAAAAATTGTTTAGGGGGTCAAAACTGCTTCGAAAGTTCAGGACCTGAAAAAATGCTAAAAATAGTAAATGTTGCTATAAACAAGGAAAATGATGAAACCGACTGGAGGTCCAGGTGGAATAGGTGGTTGGCAAAAAATATCCACCTAGATCATTCCTCATCCCTTAGGAAGCAATGGTCCCCACTGCGTGAAGAGCCTCCATGAGGTGAGGAAATTTCTGTTGAACCTCGTCCTTGGTTAACCACTTGCCCTGGTGAAGGAGTTGGCTTGATTTGAAAACTTGATATAGCTAGATATTGTGATGGCGGGTGTTCTTTATCTGTGTGTCCATGATATGATCAATTTTGGCTTGTTCCATGCAATCTGGGTTTAAGTCTATTTGTTTGAGTTATTCTATAATGTCGGATGTGTCCAATAATGGTGGAAAGTAGGGCCGAAAGTCGTCCACATTGAACACTAGGTGCAAACCAAGGAATGGTGGAATACTGAGCTCGAAGGAATTGTCCCCTACAACTTTGGTGATGGTGTATGGCCCATATCAGAGCGGGCTAAGATTGCGGTGGGTTCCAGTGAGGCGCTCTTTATGAAAATGTAGCCAAACTTTGTCGCCCACCTGGAAGTTTTGTGGCACTCGAAGTTGATCATGTCGTTTCTTGTACTTAGCATTGACTATGTCCAATATGTCATGGACCTGTTGGCGGATGTGTTGAATGCACTAAATGATTTTTTTTTCCTTGTTAGCTTTGGACTTGACATGAGCTGAAGCTACCTGAGTAGCCTCAAATGGCATGACCACATTAATGGGACATAGTGGTTGGAATCCCAAACCCACCTGAAAGGGGCTGTGGCCAGTTGAGTTGTGGAGAGCCCAGTTATAATTGTGTTGGACATATGGGATGCTTTCATCACATGTGTGTGGATGCTTCGAGTTTTACATGCGTAGAATATATACAATTTTCCTTTTGACGACCTCTTTTTGGCCATTATTTTGAGGGTGGAATGTTGTGGACTGAGTGAGCTTGGTGTCCAACATCCACCAGAGATGACCAAAATTTACTAAGGAACCTGTTGTCACGATTTAATATAATGGACTGTGGGATCCCAAAGTGTACCCACACTCTTTCAAAGAACAATTTAGTAGTGGCTTCTATTGTGATATTCTTCTTACAGGCCGCCATAATGGCCATCTTAGAGAATCTTTCGACGACCACAAAAACACAGTCATTTCCATGCTTGGTAGAGGGAAGGCTCAACATGTAATCCATGGAGATGGATTCCCAAGGTTGACTAGGGGTAGGCAGCGAATTATATAGGACTTTATTTTTGATGGTCGGTTTGGAAATGACACAAGCAGTGCAGGATCTGATGTACTTCCTGACAACCTGTCGAAGGTTCGGCCAATAGAAATACTGCTACAAAACTACCACTGTTTTCTCGACACTGAAATGTCTAGTGACCCGACTGTAGTGTGCTTCCCAAATCATCTTGGAATGCTCGCTTGGAGGAATATAGAGGTGGCCCAGGTAGCATAACAATGCATCCTAGAGGTGAAAATTTGGAACTTTCTTACCTTCCAGTAGCGCCTGGTATGTGTTTCCAAATTCTAGATCCTTTTGTAGAGATGCAGACAACTGGAAGTTTCATGCCCAGAATGTTCGAGCACAGTGATTAGCGCCATGATCGACGGTCAGCTAAGGCAGTATGCAACATTATTGGTGATGCCCATTTTGTACGTGATGTTCAAATGGAATTGTTGCAGGTATGTGGACCATTTATTATGGCGATCATTCTGCAACTTCCCTTGTGTCTATATGAATTGTAGGGGTCGATGATATGTGTGGATGGAATTTTCCTTCCTCAAAATGAAATTCTTCCATTGTCGACAAGCCGACACAATGGAATACATCTCTTTGACATAGGTGGGATACTTCCAGACTGTGTTTTAAAGTGTCACTGTGATAGGCCATTGGATGCCCCTGCTGAGTAAGAATTGCCCCGATAGCATAGTCAGAGGCATCTGTCTCAATATCAAATGGTTGTTGCAAGTCTAGTAATCTGAGCACTGGTGCATAACATAGGCGATGCTTCAACTCTATGAACGCCTTCAGTGGAGATTCAGACCAAAATAATTTGGATTTTTCTCCCCCTTTGGTGACTTGACTTAGAGGCCAAGTGATATGAGAGAACCCCAACACAAACCTGCAGTAGAAATTGGAAAGAACCAAAAAGATACGAAGATCTGTTAAAGTGGTTGGGGCTGGCCAATCCTGAATGACCTGGATGTTGGCTGGGTCTACACACACCCCTCACTCATCAATTATGTATCCTAGATATTAAACCTAGGTCATGCCAAAACTACATTTCTTCAAACTTGCACACAACTTGTGTTGTCGCAGTTCTTGGAGGACATGTCGAATGTGGTGGAGGTGCTCTTCCCAGCTCTAGCTGAAGATTAGGATTTCATCCAAATACATCACCACGAATGAGTTGGTAAATGGTCGCAAGATGTCTTCCATCAGCCTCATGAAGGTTGTGGGGGCATTCGTTAACCCGAAAGGCATGAACAACCACTCAAAAAGGCCCTCATTGTATTTGAAGGAAATATTCCACACATTAGAGGGCTTGATCAGTACTTGGTGATACCTGTACTTCAAGTCAATCTTGCTGAAATATTTGGCCCCCTTAAGTTGGTCTAGAAAGTCATTAATTCGCGGGATTGGATACCTATTCCGGACATTGATCTTGTTCAACGCTCTATAATCAATACAAAGTCTCCAAGTCTCATCCTTCTTCTGCACCAAAACGATCGGTCTCCCAGTAAGAAATGAAATTGGTCAGATGTGACCTTTCTACAACAACTCCTAAATATGCCTCTTGATTTTGTTGTTCTCCCAAACAGAGCGCCGATAGATTGGTCCATTGGGTAGCGGCGCTTGGAGTCAGATCAATGGAGTGCTTGACCTGACAATGCAGAGGTACCCTTATGGGTGAGGTGAAGATGTCCCCGTACTCCTCCACAATATTGTCCATCAATTTTTTCCATGTGAAGGAGCCCTGTCTAGAGGTCGTGGCCACGATATTCTTCTTTCCCTGAGGGAAGATCATCAGGAAAATAAATTTCTTGATTTTGGAAATGAGATTATTGCATTGTTTTGCAGTAATCAAAGAGATGGTGGTAGGCAGTGCTACCTCTGGTATCTTGTACAACTTATTGCCCAAAGTAACAATAACAGTGTGAGGCCTAGACTCATATACAACATGTTGCTTCCACAAGTATGGTTGGCCTAATAATACATCACAAACATCAAGAGGAGAAATTTCACATAATACCTCACCCATGAAGAGCTTGATGTTGTAGGGAAGGTGACGTTGTTGGCTAACGTGAAGATCCCATCCTTGGTGAAGCCACCTGATGGTGTACAACTGTGGGTGTGTTGTGGTCGGTAGGCCTAGCCACTTCGTGACCTTTGCTAAAATGAGATTCTTTTGGCTCTGATACAACAAGTTATTCTGTACATGGTAATCTAATTCCTCTACTTGCTTGCATTGACTCAAGATTGCATAAACATCTTTAAAGTCATTATCACATGCACATTGCTCAACATAAATTTCATGCAAAACAAAATTATGCTTGAGAAAAGTAGCCACACTAATAATAGGCCTAGAAAGCATATCATCAACCTTGTTATAAATACCTTTCTTATACCTGATGACCAAGTGGAATTGTTGTAGGAAACCCATCCATCGAAAGTGCCTTGATTGCTGCAAGTTAGTTTGCAATTGCAAGTATTGTAATGGTTGGTGGTCGGTGTGTATGATGGTTTCCTTTCCCATCAATTGGTGTTTCTACTTTTTCACACTTTCAACCAATGCATAAATCTCCTTGTCATAAGTAGGATAGTTAAGCACTGCACCATTAAAATTTTTTGAATGAAATGAAATGGGCTTACTATGTTGCATAAGGACTGCACCCATGGCATAGTCGCTTGCATCAATTTGAATCTCAAAGGGTTGTCTCAAGTCCGGTAATGCAAGTACCGGGGCTAAAATGATATTTTCTTTCAAAGCATCAAATGATTCTTGCGTCTTTCCTCCCCACCGGAAGACCTTTTTCACACTAGTCAATGCATGCAAAGGAGTTGCGATAAAGAGAAGTTAGCAATAAAATTCCTCCAATATTGGTTTTCTCCCAAAAAAATTCTTACCTCAGTGACTATCTTGGGCATTATCCAATTCAAAATGACCTCAACCTTAGAGGGATCTATCCTTAACACACCTCCTTCAAGAATATGCCCCAAGTACACCAAAGAAGTTTTTCCAAATCCACATTTTGACATCTTAAAAAAAAACTATTATTTCCTTAAGACATCAAGTACTTTTCTTACATGCATGACATGTTCATCAAGTGATTTACTGAAAATTAAGATATCATCTAAGTAGAAGATGACAAAATCATCAATAAATGGCCTCAAAACATCATTCATCACACGCATGAAGGTAGCAGGAGCATTACATAAACCAAAAGGCATAATGAGCCATTTCAACAAACCTTGCTTTGTTTTGAATGTTGTCTTCCAAATATCACCTTCATCAATTCTAATTTGATGATAGCCACTCCTTAAGTACAACTTAGTAAAATACTTTTCATCTTTCAATTGATCAAGTAAATCATATATTCTAGGAAGTGGGTAACGACTCTTTACCGTAATATTGTTCAATGCACAAAAATATACGCACATGCACCATGTTCCATCCTTTTTTGGCACCAACATAATAGGTGACTCGCGTGGCGAAGTGCTTGGTCAGATGATCCCTTTGTCCAACAACTCTTGGATTTGATTTTTGATTTCATCACTCTCCATCACTGACATCCTATACATGCCAATGTTAGGAAGAGGACAATCTTGCTGCAACTGTATCTCATGTTGGATTCCCCTCTTGGGAGGTAACCCCTTTGGCTCTTGAAACATCTCATTATTTTGATTAACCACTTCAATCAATTCAAATTTAAACTTTGGATCACAACCTTGGAATGCTTCATAACCAACATCATTCTTTGGTTTAATCATAAGAAGCAAAAAATTCTTGCTTGAATTCACTATTATTTTCATTTTCCCTACATTAACTATTGAAATATTTAGTTTCTTGCTATGAGCTCTCACAATATACTCCACACCATTTTTGAACAAGTGATACTTGTTTTCATGGCGATGGAAGATAGCTTTTCTATTATAGAGGTAAGGACTACCTAAAACAATTCCTGAAATTTCAAGCGGTACAACATCTAAGTTAACTTCGTCAATGAAGTTTGTTGTGGTTGCAAACTGAAGAATACACTTTCTTGTAACCTGAAAATTTGTGTTATTGCGTATCCAACCCAACGGAGATGGTTTGTGATGAGGAATGGTTTCAAGATTAATTTTTTTGACTAAGTATTCAAATATCAAGTTTTCTTGAGACCCACTATCAAATAGTGTGTCTATTTTTGTATGTTTTGATATAACCCTCACATGAAATAATTCAATTCTTTTTTCTTCATTTGGAGTACTAGTGTGACAATTTGATGCACTAGTTATAGAAATGGATTCTTTTCCTTCATACCCATGGCTGTAATTTTAGTTTCATCACCTGAGTCGGATCCCAAATCCTATTGAGTGGTTGTAGCTGTTTTTTGTTTTCCTTTTTTCATGAATTTCTTGGGCCTCATCTCTGGATGAAGCTTCCAATAGTGGTCTTCATCATGACACTATTTGGAATAATATTTGCATGTCATTTTATTGTAGAAATTATATACAATAAGCATGCATATATCCAGATTCCCCTGATCTAACAATATTTAAACTTATTGCTAAATACAGAATCCTTCCACTGTTAATCTTTTGCGGAAATTCAATTGCAAACACATGAAGCATAAAATAAAACAATCGCACATAACACAGTTGTTTAACGGGAAAGCCTGAAGCTAAAAACCACAACATTCATATATTATGTATCATGGAGATCATGTAACAATCTCATACAAAGCTTAGTACATCAAGCTCTCAATACAATCAATCATCACACACTAACAAGATGAAATCTGCAAATCCATGCACTGATTTCTGCCCTCCTAATAGCCTACCTCCACTATGCAATCCCTGCTGAAGAATAGCTCTGAATGAATTAAATTACCCTTGCCTTGACTGCAAAATCTTCATTGGCAACTCCAATGTGTGTTTGATGCAATCAATGCATCACTATAGTCACAACGGATAGTCCATCTGACCCTTTCACCTACCTCTCTATTAGGTCTCCACTAGAACTGAAATGCATTGTAGTTAACTGCTATATTTGTTCAGTTGATTAATGAGTTATTATTTGTGAATTAATTAATTAATTGATTCACTCCACTCTCACTAGTGTATCGTTCAGTTAGACTAGATACAACTAGCTCAACTGAGTTTAACTCCGATAACTGAGTTAAACTGAATAACAACTCAATGAACTACTCTTCCAACTATATCATAACTTTTCCACTTCAGTTCTAACTAAGTCCTCCGTGCATGAACCACCAGTAAACCCTAGGAATTGCGTAATTCCTTCAGCCCACTAATTTGACAAATCTGTACACTGAAATAAAGTGCTCCAAGAGAATAAGTTTTTTTTATTGTCAGATTATTATTAAGGGCTAATAATAATCAACATGCATCTATTTTTAGATCAACGATATATAAATAGACTTCGCCTAATATTATAAAAACAGAATTTAATCTATTTTTCCAACTTGACCAACCATCCACAAATAGCATCCTGCAACTTCTGAAATATGATCACCATGTCTAAAAATATACATAGTCTAAAAATAGACTTGCACCTAAAAATAGCCTGCGGGCCCACTTAGTGAAGGTGACTCATTTTCACTAAGCTCCATCATCTTATTGAATCTCAACACTCCCTCTCAATAAGATAGGGATTATCCTTCACCCCAATCTTGCTTTTATGGTATTCGAAATTTCTCCTGGTGAGCGCCTTCGTCAGAAAATCTGCATCCTGATCTTTCGTAGGAATGTACTGAAGCAACATGATCTTCCGCTGCACAAAATCTCTGATATGATGATACCAGATATCAATATGTTTAGATCTATCATGAAACACATGATTAATCAAGAGTTTAATGCAACTCTGATTATCACAATGTATCATTGTATGATCTAAATGAAAATCGAACAAACCGACCAGGATCTTCCTCATCCAGATAGCCTCACATGCAGCTTGACTTGCTGCCATGTATTCTGCTTTCACTGAACTAAGTGCCACGGATCTTTGTTTCCTGTTGTACCAATAAACTGGTGTAGATCCAATATTGAAACATCCCTCCTGATGTGCTCTTTCTGTCTGTTGGGTTGCCTGTCCAATCTACATCCGTGAATCCATGCAACTTCACCTCATCTATCTGTCTGTACCATAAACCATACTCATATGTGCCCCTGAGATATCTCAAGACATGTTTGCCTGCCTTCCAAAAGAGCTTGGTAGGCTTAACCATCACTTGTGAAAGCTGGTTCACCGCATAGCATATATCCAGTCTTGTATTAACTAAATACATTAACGAACCCACCAACTGTCGATAAACAGTGGTATCCACTACCTCTGTCGATGTAGCATCGTCTTTCCTCCAATTTCCTAGAAGAGGAGTGTCGATAGGCTTGCAGCCTTGCATGTGAAACTTCTCCAATATCTCCTGGCCATACTTGCCTTGAGACACAAACAGTTTACCTTCCCGCTGCAATATTTCCAATCCAAGGAAATAATGAAGGAGTCCCAAATCCTTCATCTCAAACTCCTTTGCAAGATCTGCCTTGCATGAGTGTATCAACTGCTCATCACCCGTTAGTTTTAAGTCATCAACATAAAGAACAATGATTAAAGCTTACCCTCCACCACAATTTGGTACAGGTTTTCATCCGCCTCACTCTTGGTGAAGCCAAGTCAGGTGAAATAGCTATCAATCCATGTGTACCAAGCATGTGGTGCTTGTTTCAGCCCATACAACACTCTTTTGAGCTTGCACACATGCGACTTGCTATTGAAGATCTCAAATCCTTCAGGTTGCTCAATGTACACCTCTTCCTCAATGATCCCATTAAGTAATGCAATCTTCACATCCATCTGATGAATGTGCCAACCCATCTGCGCTGAGAGAGCAAGGATGGTCCATATGGAAGAATACCGTGCGACAGGTGAAAAATTTTCTTCATAGTCATTCCCCTCGATTTGTGAGAAGCCCCGGGCAACAAATCTTGCCTTATACTTCTCAACGCTCCCATCAGTAGCTTGCTTTACCTTGTAGATCCATCTTGATCCTACAACTGATTTACCAACCGGCCTTGGAACAATCTCCCAAGCACTGTTTCTGAAAATGGAGTCATACTCCTCCACCATCGCATCTACCCATGTGGGCTCCTGCACTTCTTCTTCAAAAGAAGATGGCTCTGTCACGATACACTTGCTCATAAGAGCCATGTATCTAGTAAATCGGTCAAGTGACTATCTATGTCTGCACTATGATGTAGGGACTCCTACATTCTGAGCTGCATCAAGCTTCAGTCTCCCAGCTTCTGTGGTACGCTTTATGCCTTGTCTGATGTTTGGTTCTACATGAGTGGACTCCTCCACTCCATGAATCTCCTCCTGTGGCTGATCCACATCTAGAGGCTCATATTTGGGAATAAGAAGTTCCTCCTTTGCATGCAAGTGTAGCTCCCTTTCAAGCGACAACTTCATGGCTTTCACCTCATTGAATTTTATATCTCGTTGCACCACAGTCATTCGACTGTTTGGAAAATACACACGATAGTTATGGGGTTTTTATGTGTACCCCAAAAATATCCCAACTTCTGTAGTCGACTCCAGCTTCTTCCTGGCATCCTTTGTCACATGAATGTAAACAGATGAGCCAAAAATATTCAAATGAGAAATATCAGGCTTCTTACTAGTAAAAGCTTCTTCAGGTGTAGTCATGCTAAGTACTTTATGAGGACAATGGTTTTGCACATAAACCGTAGTGTTGCATGCTTCCGCCCACAAGTGCATCGGTAGGCACTGGTCATGCAGCATATCTCGTGCAGCACCCATGATCATTCTGTTCTTCCTCTCCGTGACCCCATTTTTCTGTGGGTTATGAGGTGCTATGAGTTATCTTCGAATTCCTTCTATGCTACATAAGTCTTTGAATTTTCCTGAGATATATTCACCACCATTATCGCTCCGTAGAGCTTTCACTTACTTCCCCGACTCCTTCTCCACCAATGCTTTAAACTCACAAAACTTTGAGAATGTTTCAATCTTCTTCTTTATGAAGAAGATCCAGCATCTACGAGAATATTCATCAACAAATATAACATAATACCTATGTTTTGTTGTTGAAGCAACTGAGAAAGGTCCACACACATCTGTGTGAACTCTCTCCAGGATCACCGAAGCACGGTTCTCCTTCTCATGAAAGGTGGTCTTCACAAACTTACCCATAGCACATCCCTTGCACTGATCTGACTACGCAAGAGTACCCTTGGGAAGTCTAGTAGAAATCTGCTGCAAAATCTTCAAAGCGCCATGGTGAAGATGGCCCAATCTCCTGTACCATAATTCGCCCTCATCCCGGCTCACCAATTCTTTTGCTTTGCCCATGATTACAGCGCATCCATCTAGCTCCAGCTTGTAGATATTCTTAACTAGAATTCCTATCTTCTTGGTTTGACCCGTTGTTTTATGTTGAAGGAAGGCTTTTCCCTCACTGAAAACAACGTCATAACCTTTATCTTCCAACATTGCGACCGTGACCAAGTTCTTCTTTAAACCTGGAACATGCATAACATCTTTCAACAAGAATGGATTACTGGACTCCATCTCAAAGGTAATGGTCCCAATGCCAGTCGCACTATATCGACCATCGTCACCCATCTCTATATGCATTTGGAGGTCCTTCTCCTCCAGATCACTAAATAACTCCTTGTCTCCCGTCATATGGAAAGA
The DNA here is from genome assembly GCA_034641835.2 of Pinus albicaulis. Taxonomy (NCBI): domain Eukaryota; kingdom Viridiplantae; phylum Streptophyta; class Pinopsida; order Pinales; family Pinaceae; genus Pinus; species Pinus albicaulis. The sequence continues at coordinate 1,150,832,310 of CM076581.1, forward strand.
TGCACCACTATCAAGATACCACACCGATCCCATTGCGCTTGAAACCAAGCATGCGATCAAAGAGAAATCAAGTTCAAATTGTGAGGCTAAGGCCTCTTCAACTATAGCTCCAGCAACTTTCTTGTTCTTCTTATTTTGTGGGCAGTTAGTGGCGAAATGCCCATGTTTGTGACAATGAAAACACTTCACTTTGGAAAAATCCTGCTTCTTTCCTTTAGCTTCGGATTTTGAAGGAAATTTCTTCCCCTTCCCTTTCCTTTCTTTCGCAGCCAAAGTGCAATTTCTTCATCTACATTTTTCGATGAAGAACCATCCTTGGTACTTCACCTTATCTCCTCCTACACAAGATCTGACCAAAGTCGCTCCCATCCCGAAAGTTTCTCTCGTCCATTGACAAAGTCTTCGTAGCTATGCCAACTCTTCAAAAGCCCAAGGAGAGCCAAGCTCACCAAGTCTTCATCATCAACAATAACCCCCACACTTCCAAGTTCATCCTTGCAGTGGACAAACTTCGTGATATATTTTGGAATATTGTCGCCCTTCTCCATTTTTATTTTTCTGAGCTTGTCTTTAAGCGCTAACTTCATTTGGTTGCTTCTGCTTTGGAAAAAAATATGCCAAAGCCTTCCACATTGCAAATGGAGTCGCTTTCCCGTGAATGCTAGACACAATATGGTCCTTCACACCTTCCAACGGAATTCTTCTTGTCTTTGCTACCTTCTTTTGCCATGCGTCAAGTCCTGCAACATCACTAGAATCCAGCTTAGGAACATCGCTATCGATGAACTCCTTCAGTCCATTATCCTCCAGCACCGCCTCCATCTTGTCCTTCCAGGCTATGTAATTCAAGCTGCCATCAAGGGCATACTCCAATCGCAACCCATTGAAAGACATTTCAATGTATACTCAACTTCTGCACCAAGAATTTTTTGCAGCAAATTCAAATTGTCCACCAGCACAAACTCATCAATTCTTCACAATTGCAATATTCACAATTAACATTGCTTCGATACCATGTAGAAATTATATACAATAAGCATGCATATATATAGATTCCCTTGATCTAACTATATTTAAACTTCTTGCTAAATACAGAATCCTTCCACTGTTAATCTTTTGTGGAAATTCAATTGCAAACACATGAAGCATAAAATAAAACAATCGCACATAACACAGTTGTTTAACGGGAAAGTCTGAAGCTAAAAACCCCAACTATCATATATTATGTATCATGGAGATCATGTAACAATATCATACAAAGCTTAGTACATCAAGCTCTCAGTACAATCAATTCTCACACACTAACAAGATGAAATATGCAAATCCATGCACTGATTTCTGCCCTCCTGATAGCCTACCTCCACTGCGCAATCGATGCTGAAGAATAGCTCTGAATGAATTCGAATTACCCTTGCCTTGACTACGCAATCCTCATTGGAAACTCCAATGTGTGCGTGATGCAATCAATGCATCACTATATTCACAATGGATAGTCCATCTCACCCTTTAACCTACCTCTCCACTGAGTCTCCACTAGAACTGACATGCACTATAGTTAACTGTTGTATTTGTTCAGTTGATTAATGATTTATTATTTGTGAATTAATTAACTAATTAATTCACTCCACTCTCACTAGTGTATCATTCAGTTAGACTAGATACAACTAGATCAACTGAGTTTAACTCCAATAACTGAGTTAAACTTAATAACAACTCCATGAACTACTCTTCCAACTCTATCATAATTTTTCCACTTCAGTTCTAACTGAGTCCTCCATGCATGAACCACCAGTAAACCCTAGGAATTGCGTAATTCCTTCAGCCCACTGATTTGACCAATCTTTACATTGAAATAAAGTGCTCCAAGAGAATAAGTTGTTGTTTATTGTTGAATTATTATTAATGGCTAAAAATAATCAACATGCATCTATTTTTAGATCAACGATCTATAAATAGACTTCGCCTAATATTCTAAAAAAAGAATTTCATCTATTTTTCCAACTTGACCAACCATCCACAAATAGCATCCTGCAACTTCTGAAATATGATCACCATGTCTAAAAATAGACATAGTCTAAAAATAGACTTGCACCTAAAAATAACCTCCAGGCCCACTTAGTGAAGGCGACTCATTTTCACTAAGCTCCATCATCTTGTTGAATCTCAACATTTATCTCCTTCTTTTTTAACAGATTCATTTTTCTTTCCCTTTCCTTTAAAAACCTTTCCATTCTCACCACCATTAAATGACTTATTTTTACCCTCTTCTGGAATGTTTTTCCCTCTTGCCTCAAGGTGAGTGGCTTGCACACAAACCTCATATAAGCTAGTGGGATTGAACAGAAGGATAATTTTCCTTAGTTAGATATGTAAACCCCCTATATACATCAACAATGTATATTGGGAATGAAAATCAATGCCTAACATAAGAGATCTTTTTCTAAATTCTTAGGTGTAATCTTGCATACTTTGACCCTTAAGTTGTCTAAAGTTCCAATTCATAATATATTTTTTCATATATGCTAGAGGGTAAAATTTTCTTTTAATTGTAGCAATGAAATTAGACTAAGAGAGTGAGATCTTACAATTTTTCTTTATCTCATCTTGTGTCTTAGCTTCCCAACATACTAGTGTTGCACCCTCCAATCTCAAGGAAGCTAGTTGTATCTTTGTATCATCATCTTTAAGGTTTTGAATTCTGTAATAGACCTCCAACTGACGAATCCAATTGTACAATTTCTTTGCATTTACTTCACCATTATACATAGGCAACTCAAATTTAATATCAAGTTTTAACAATAGTTGTTTACCAATTCCTTTTGAGGTAGGTTGATGAGTATGTGTAAGGGTTGTAGTAGTGGAAGAGGATGAATATGAAGGTGAAGATGGTGGCTTATCACCATTTCCATTACCTCCTCCTCCTGGAGAACCCTCTCCTCTTAGAAGCCTGGAGCTTTCAACTTGTAACCTTGTGCTCCTCTCTTCATAAAGGACCTTCACCATCTCTATCATGTAAAATAAATCCTTCCTAAAAGCCTTCTCATCTTTTGACATGTTATCAATTCCTCCTTCATGAGACATTCTTACTGAAGCTTATACTGCAACTGGAGGTGAATCTTATGGTGGAAATTGTGGCAACTGTGCACTCCTTCTCCTGGATCCAACTAGAGAACCTGCACCCACAAGATGGCCTTCTCCTCTCTTGAGCTTCAACCTTGTAATCATTTAAACACTTGAAAAATAAATTAATCCTCCTCGCACAAGTAAAACTAGTGCTCTGATACCAACTTGATTTGAATGGGAATATTAATTTTGTTGTGCTAAGATCCAATTCAAAATTTAATTAAGTGCTTGAGGATGATCAGGTTAATTGCAAGTTTAACATGAGTTTTTATGTGAATTTCATGAGAAAATTAACATAAATAAAACACTAAAAAAAACATCTATCAGACATAAACATCACCATAAACAGTCACACAACACAACATCATGAACGAGTTCACCACACCTGGGTACGTCTCCTTGGTCTAGCTTCCAATGGCTTGGCCTTCTTCTATTACACTCAAAAAAGTGAATACACGTGTTTACAATGATCAAATAGCTCTGAAACATGTTCCATAAACTCCAGAATGCCCAAAAATATCTGTCTAGCCTCTTTCTACCTCGAAATTGGCAAAAAAATGGAGAAGTTATGATCTCCCCAAGTTTATCCACTAACCGCTACACAATTTTCTCCAGGGCCAGCATCATCCTACAATTTCGCCCCTTTTCTGTGCTAACTGGGTGAAAAATACCCCATTTTCCTAGAAAAAAATTTTCCTCATTAAAATTCCCTCTACGGGATATGGCAGAAAATAGTTTTTTAATAAAGGGTCGTCAAAGGTTTCGCCAACCATCAACATGTGGCCGCCATTGAATGCTGACCGATAACAATATATGCGAGGGCTCGGGGCTAGCCTCCTGCCTAAGGTCCCACTAGTGTTGGTGACTAGGGCTGGGGCTAGACCTCGACCCCCTCCCCCATACCTTCGATAATTATAATATAAAACAAAGTTGTCGACTATAATGGTTATGAATTATGTGGATGGCGTAGCTGTGAGGCTTGTTGCTTGTTGCATTGAGGTCGAAAATTCGACTCCTTGAGGCTTCGTTCAACCCATGAAATTTTTTTTTTGCCGCACCAACTGCCACATGGCGGCCCCTGGTTGGGTCACGTGTTAACATGTGGTTGGCCCAAAAAAAAAACCAATCAAACTTCGCCAAATTGAACCTATCATACTATGCCACATGACACTCCTTGATTCACCAGAGGAGAACACACCATTGACCAATCAAACTTCCATGTAGGCATGCCCAGTCAGCTGTACGGACTATTGACAGGGCTGTTTGCACATTTCAAAAAAAAAATCCTTGTTTGACAAAGTGGACAAAACGCGTTTCTGGGAGCATACGGTGTCGTTTTTCCACGAAACGAGTTGCCCCGAATTCAAAGAGACAAGATCTACGAAATTGTTCAGGTTCCACATTGATCTGACAACTTTAATTTTTGAGCATAATTTAGAGCACTTGATCAACATCAATGAATGTTAAGGAGGGGATTCCTTTCAAAAATTTATGATCCTTATTGCAAGGTTTTCTAGTTATTTATCCTTCGAGAAAGAGTCGTTGCAGATATGTTGAAGAACTACAAGAGAATCCCCCAAAACAAGAAGTGAATTGGCATGATTTTCCTTAGCTAGCAAAATACCTTGATAGAGTCCATATGCTTCCGTTTCATTATTTTTCAAGTGGCCTAATCCCCATAAATACTTTAAACTTCAACTTCTTCGGGTTATAGATCACACCTCCCCCTCCTGCCACACCTAATGTTGATTTTCTTCGTTAAACTAATCAACACATAAAAATACTTTTAATATTTTAGATTCAGGTTGACCATCTCTTTCTGATAATTTAATATCCTTTTATTATATAATTCTCCATCCCACCATTATTTCTTCTTAAATCTAACATTGTTATTATAATTTAATTTATTTAATAATGGAATAAAGTAACATTAATTTCCTTTCAAACTTAAATTATTATTATAATTTAATACTCTTAATAATTAAATGGATTAATTTTGAATATATATAATAAATATATTTGACTAGAGATAGTTATTATTTCCACTTTACTTACATGTTAGAGAAAGAGAATGAGAATGGAATATATAATGTGGAAAGCATTATTTTATTATGAAATTAGTGATCATGTTTTTTTAGTTTAGTAATATTGGTTTTCTTCATCAAGCTAATCAAAACACAAAAATACTTTTAATATTTTACAATAGGGTTTATAATCTCTTTATAATATCTAATTTTGTTTATTTTCTATTTTTTTTATTTCACTACAATTTCCCCAAATTTAACATAGATTTTATAATATAATTTATTTAATAATTAAATAAATTATTATTAATTTTTTTCAAATTTAAAATTATTATTTTATTTTAATTTAATTTTCTTGAAGCTTTATCTCTCTAAGCTTGAGGGCTAGAGTGAAGTTGCAAGTCAGCCCACATGTATGCTCACTTTCTTGAGGGCTAGAGTGAAGTTGCAAGTCAGCCCACATGTATGCTCACTTTAGAGTTCACAATGTTCAAATCCAATATAACAATATTCCTCATAATGTCACAACGGGGATTTGAGCATGGATGGGGAAGATAACAACTATTTCGCCCAATCACCCAAGATAACCCCAATTAACATTATAATTTAATTTATTTAATAATTAAATAAAATATCATTAATTTTAATTTTAATGAATCATAACTATTTTAATGTTTAAACATAATATATAAAAAAACTATATTAATTCACTTTTTTTTATAATATTTTTTTTAATTTAATAATTAAATAAAATAATTTTAATTAATAATATATATATTTTTTTATTTACTTTATTATTGTGCCTAGTTTTAATTTTGGTATGTATATTCTTTGGTGGATTTGAGGCTCTTGGTTTGCATAAACACTTTTCAGGCTCTCAGTTTGCATCTTTCATCTTTGCGGTAAGCCCAGGAACCCTAAATATCCATTTACGACCTCCCCAAATTCATAGAGCTTCCATCAGATTAATGACAACTTAGGTTTTTGTGACATGTGCATAGGATCAATCTCTTTAGACTCCATCATACTTCCACCTTACCCAAAGAATATTATCTACTAGTGCCAGATTATATTCAACACTTCTGCAGATTCTCAGAAGTAAACTCTAATTGTCTGACGAGTTGTGCCACTCGCATGCCTATCTTGTTGTCTAAACTCCTCTCAGCAAGCATGGTTCCTCCATCGTTTTGCCTCGATCCACTGAATCCATATACATGTGTTATCTCAGTCCAAATTTGCTCTCATCTCAGCTTGCCTTAAGGCTTATGCCACAAATCTATCTCTGCAGTAGATCCTTCTCTAAGGTTGTAGTATACCTAGGGTGGATAATACGGGGTATGGATGGGGGGATCATATGGATTACATAAGGAGGTACCCAAGGAAATAATGTAATGTAAGGATGATAATTACATGGGCCATAATTAATAAATAAATTGGTTAACCCACATAATGCAAGGGACCACAACTAGTTAGGAAATAATGTGATAAGCCCATGGTATTGGATGTATGACCCATGGTATTGTATGTATGGATCCTATATAGATGATAGAGACTCTCCATTGAGGGATGTGAAGGATTATTGCATTGACAAGCATATTGACACACTAGCTAAATAACTTTTCTCTTAGAGGAAATGAAAGAACTTTCCACGAGAGACTATTAATTTCTTCTTTTATTTTTTCTAGCATTGATGTCAAAAGAGTATCACTTCAAGCAATTTTCAAAATCAAATGTCTAGTGGCATTGTTAAAATCCCCTACCACACTCAATGCCTAAATGAAAAATCCAGTGACAATCTTCAGGCCTTGCAAAATAGCATAGGCTCCAAGTTGTTTGTTTGTTGATGTGCGTAAGCCCAATGTGAAGGAAAATTTTGGCATTCTTTCATGGTTTAAAATTACCCCTCCTGTGTATGTCACTCAAAAACATATTAATATGTTAATAATAAAATAATGATCTACTTTTTAAAAAATTCTTATGGAATGTATATTCACAAACCTAAAGCATTCATCATAGCTAAAATCAATAAATAGTTGTTAGATTAAAGTGCCTTGCATCTTCTTGATTTGGAGTTATTTGAAGAGAACTTCAAGCATGATGGTTAAGAGAAGATGAAAAAATAGAATTGTTAAAACCCCCATTAATAATATTTAATGTGTTTATATTTGTTCATATGAATATATTTTAAAAATCACATAATTAATAATCAAAATAAAACAACAACAATGCGTATGATATATAACTATTTGTACACACAAAACACACAAATCTGTTTTTGGTAGTTTTTGCCTTGTGCACAAACATATGATCTAATTAATAATATAATAATAACTAAAATCTTCATAGGAAAATTGACTGTGACATGGTAACATCTGAACAATAAGTTCATATTGATAATATGATATTATTTAAAAGTAAATTATTTTCATTGAATTCTAACCAACAAGTTCAAACGTATAGTGATTGATGATGAAAAGTCATAAATTTGAATTAAAAATTTGGTAAAATTAATACAATGGAATGCAAGAAAATATTCATGGCACCCATAGGCACTCTACAACCTAGTATAAAGGAGATGTGTAGGCATTAAATGTTAGATGTTGTTGGCTCCCTGTGATTTGCAAGATTGGCAAGAACAACTCTGCAGGGAACCGCATCAAACCACTTTGGAGTCCAAGGATCTAGCATTCCTGGACTCAGAGAGGGCTCTCTCTATGTTTGTGATGAAAATAATGTGTCTTTATGCTAATGTTTCTAATTTTAGGCTAGTTATGAAGTTCTAGGACTGTTTTTTTTGTTTGGTGGTTGAATGATTTGTTTGATTAATTGATTGAGTGTTTCAGTTGAATAGATAGACTGTGGGAAACATTAATCCATTGGGTTATGGAGTCATAAAAAGATTTAATTGTTCATCAACTCTGCAAGGGTTTTTATAGGGAAAGCTAACTATATCAAGTGGATATCTTTAGATTAGATGAAATATGAAATGGCAGTAAGTTGTGAAATCAATAAAACTAAAGGGCAATTAAGAATCCCTTAACCATACTTTAACAAGAAAAGAATTTTAGGTAATTGTTTAAGAAGAACCAAAGGACAGGGAAAACCATAGACTAGACAACAATCCAACAATCCTAGAATTACTTTCAGACAAAGAAAACATTTAAGATAATAGTCAGTGAAACTAAAGAGAAATTAAGAATTCTTTAATCAAACTTCAAAGAAGGCCTTTAAAGCAACAGTTTAATAAAAACCAAAGTACAGGGAAAACCATAGACTTTTTTGGCTAGACTCTACTAAGTAAACTTCAAAGAAATATTTGAAAATAGCATTTCAAGTAAAACCAAAAGACAAGGCAAACCATAGACTTCTTTGGTTGGACTCTACTGAGTAAATTTCAAGGGAACAAGCTAGGTGGAACTAAAGAGAAATTAAGAATTCTTTAATCAGACCTTGCAAAAGAAAACATTGAGATGAAAGAAGAAGACAGAATTAAGGTGCCAAGACATCATATCTTAATCTAAATTTTATGTTCTTTTATCAGAGAAAAGATGGAAAATATGGAAAATAGAAGGGAAAAATTTGACAAAGAAGGATAACTTCACCATTAACATAGCTCAAGAATCCTGTGAAAGTGCTTGTATTACTGATGTGCAAAAAAGCTACAATACTCTAGTGCAACAATATTTGCAGCTCAAAGTATGATCAAATCCAGCTTAGCAGTGAATCCTCTAATCAGGCAGCCAACCAACCAACCAACCAACAATAACAATGAACAATACATGCAATATTTTCTGCAAAATGAGGAGGTGATCCTAAGCTAGGGTTTCAGCTTGTAGTTATTACAGAGAAAATGCTATCTTGACCTTTGAGACCATGCAAGGCCCAAGGTAAAATATCTGTGACTCTCACTGTAATAATAACTTCTAATTTAACTGTTGAGCTACCTTTTCAGATATTTCTGACTTTTAAGGCTTTTCATTAACTCTTTCAATAACTTTTGAGTAGCTGGGAAATATTTCTGACTATTTCAATAACTGTGGTTGCCTTTATTTGAGTAAAATAAGGTTGTAGGTGGAAAAATGTATTTTGAAGAAGTAATTATTGTTTTGATTTAGTATTTTGGCTCTGTTTCCTTCGCTGATTTGTCTTTGATCTGTCCTTTAACCTTGATTTGTCTTTAACTTGGATTTGTCTCTTTCTTAACTCTGCTTCTTCTGTTTAATTGCCTTAGTCTGCCTTTTCTCTCTGATCTCTCTCTAAACCTTATTTTGATTGTACTTTGTCCTTAACCTTTGTCTTTTAATCATGTGTTTGCCTTTGACCCTTGATTAACCATTTAACTCCTTTTCTTCTCTTCTGACTATGTTTCTTCGTTTGGTTTCATCTCTGCCCGCCACTGTTATAAACTTATTTGTTTTCTTTATCCTGCGTTGTGGAGGAATTTTACTGTTTTTGGAGTGCTTGAATAACCATCAATGGTCATGATCCATTGATGTTTATGCTTAATCTCGCGCTCTCAGTCCTTTTGATGAAACAAGTCTTACTGGATCGTCACCCAAAGAGCTTGATTTAATAATTCTTGGATTTAAACAATGAAAATTATGCATCCTTTCCCATGTATAATCACCTGCGCACTAAAAAAAATTGTTAATTAAAACCTGTGCTAGACAGAGTCCGGAAAAGGAGACTTGTCTGCTTTCTGTGTTTTTTGGGATTATCGGGTCTTTTGGAGGGTTGCAGGGGCATAAAATGGCGGATGGGAACTTTACGCAGAGACACAGGGGCTTATACGTTTGAATGGGTCAGCGGTTTTAAGTTTATAGCGCAGGAGCGATGGGGCGGTTTATTGCATGGAGTGGGGGCGGTAAATAGTATTGGCAAAAGGCGTGCGATTCCATAGAGGGGACACCATGTGGCGGGAGGTACGGGCGGTAATACTACCCATTTTACGAGGTTTAAAAGATTAAATCCCCGAGTACTTGGATGCGCAATATGGCTTGATGGTCGTTGAATCAGAGGGGCGAGCTCTAACGGTGGTCGAGGAAATAGGACCGCGGGTGAGTTAGAAAGGTGGGTCCCGGGGGATACGTGGCAGAGGGTTTGAATAATAACGTGGAGGTTTATTTAAACGAGGTGCGGGGTGTATTTAAATAATGCGAGGCCCAGGGTAAAGAGTTTAAGCGGAGGGGAACTTAATGCATAACAATGGGTCATGGTTATATGGTCGTGGGGGGTGAAAACTTTAGAGTGGGGGGGCTCTAAAATACAAATGGGTCAGATTTTTAATAACTAACAAATTTTATTAAAAAGGGAGGCCCGAATAGTATTATTTTTGAAAACAATGTAAAAAGGATTTTTACATTGTTTTTAAGGGAAAGAGTGAAATGAGTACAGAGGGAGTGGTTAGAAGGAATTTTAAGCAATGTAAGTGGGGATTTAGGTAGGGGAAAGGGTGAAAAATAGGGATTTAGGTCAAACTTGGGTTTTCAGGGCATGAGAGTGTTTGGAAGAGGCAAAATGAAAGATAGTGAATTAGGAAAAATAAAGATAATGAAGGCAGTGAGATTTTTGAAAATAGCTGATAGTCAAGGAATGATATTTTTAGCAGATTGTAAAAAATCCATAGTCACCTAGTGATACTGTGAATATAGGAGACTAACAGTGACTCTAGCTGGGGAGGACATCTCCTTTAGGAGGTGTCAAGAACCTCATATTTTTAGATCTCTGGTCTTCGTAGATTAGTGCCTTGTTTGTACTTGACAAATTTTTCATTTTGCAACTGCTGATCTGCTACAATCCTTTGTATTTGTGACCTTTTAACATTAGAAAAGCATGCTTCTGGAAAATCAATTCTACCTGTTAGCACCTGATCTGGACCCCAGGCTGAAAAAGGGCAAAACAGGGTAACATCTAAACCACGCTCAACCTTGTAGCTAGCCCTACAAGGACAGGAGAGGGCTCTCTCCGTGAAAGGATATTCAACAAAATATAATAATGATCTGATATTAGGCTAGGTAAAATGATGGGAAAATGTTTTAATAAAATGAATGAATGTTTTTCAGGGATGTGTGGGACAAATGGGATAGTTTAAAACTGGGGAATTAAATTATGACACAGGGTATTTCATGGGGCAAGGCAGGCAGGAAATTTTAGCAAATAAAGTTAAATAATGATGGAATGGAAAGACTGGTGAGGAGCTGAAAAGGGCATGGGAAATGGATCCTTTTCAAACAAAAGAAAAACACAGAGTATGAATGATTTCCCAAGGCAGGGCATAAAAATGGATCCTACCTTTCTATCTTGAAAGCATTCAACAGGAAATGTTTATGGATGAAAGGTGAAACATAACAAATTTACATATGAAACAAAGGAGAAAACAAATCTTAAAACTCATACCACATGGATCCCACAAATCAGAGCTATATCTCTTTATTAATTCCCTGTCAAAAACTGTTACAATGGAGTGCAGAGCTTTCTTCCACACGATTACCCTACTTCTGAGTTACAGACTCCTTTACAATTACATTAAATAGGCTGAAAGGTGGGAACATAGATCCACAGAAAGAGGAGCAGTTTTTATAGCTCAAGAACTAAAATCTGAAGATAGAAAAGAGAACCAACAATCTTCCTAAAATAAGGAGCAGCGTTACATTTGACTATTTGGCAGATTCACAGTTACACTGTTGAGTGAAAAATAGGCAATTTAAGGAGAAAATCCCTATTTTTATGCCTGCTATAGAAATCTAGGTCTCATTGTAGCTCTCAGCCCTTTTACTATCGCTTTTCTTTCTATTATTAAACTGACTTTTAATAAAATACCTTTTGAAATAACATAAAATGAAATTATGCCTTAGTGAAGGGAAAACCAATTTTTTAAAGAGACGGAGCAAAGGAAAGGAGGCGGGATCCACATTATAATCGCAATCGGAATCAGAGGGAGGAAGGGGGATACAATATAAAGTGAAGCATTTAAAATACGCATTGCGATGGAGCAATCGCAATCGGGGATTGGGGTTTGGATATTTTTGAAGCAAAGCCGAAAAGCTCTGATGCGATTTGAAATAATGTACAAGGGATAACAGGGCGGTAATAAAATATAAAAGGGAAAGGTTGGGCGCTTTATAAAGGAAAGAATGATTTTACATTTGAAATGGCGGAGGGCTTTAAGGTGGGACCCAGGAGGAATATTGCAATCGGATTCGGGCGTGGAAGAGGGGAAAAATATAATGTGCCAAAAGATTTTGCCAATGCGATTGGGGGAGGTCCTTTGGTAAACAAAATAATATAAAATTCGATTTTATAAAGGAAAATGGCTTTTTATTATGGATTGGGCAGAAGATAATATGGTGGGCCCAAAGGTCCATCAGCATCGAGGATTGGAGGAGAGCAGGGCGGAGTGTAATATGAAAATGCCGATGCCGATGAGCACGATGGCTTGTCGGTCGTTCGATTGGATGAACAAATCGATGGCGGGAGTGTAATCGGGGAATGTCAATTGGGAGTGCTCAATTGGAGGGGAATTTATGAAAGCGCCGATTGTGATGGTCGGATAGCATATGGGCCATCGGATTAGGGGGTCCAATCAACGGTCATGATGTACATCAGGCGGAGTCAATCGGGTGAATCGCATCGGAGTTTTTGTGATAGGCCAATCGGGACGCTCATATAAAATGTTGCAATTACGATGGGAAATGGTGGGGTTTATAATATAAAACCTTCAACTTTTATCATAAGGTTTTAAAAGGGATGGAGGGGAAGTGGTTTGGGAATGGCGGGGATTTATATATATATAATTTATTATAAAGTTTAGGGGTAATGGTGGGGAAGTTGTTATGTTTAAATCTCATTTGTGTTTAAACGATTTTATAATGTAATTTTGTAATCAGAGAGGGGAAAAAGGGATTTATAAAAGAAAAAAATATAAAGTTTAAGGGAAAGATGGGAAAAAGGGGAAGGTTAGGGTATAGGGGACTTTTTACTTCACTTAGGCATAAATTTAAATCCAGAAGTCAGTTTTAAGAGTGCAATATACCGTTGGAAATCTCTTTCTGGTCTCTTTCTGCTGAATCTACTCGGAACATGATTTGACACTGAAAATGCTATGGAAAACTTCGTTGAAGGGCAAGGTGATGACTTTGTGGAGATAACAGCTTCTGAAATGTGACTTATTACATATGATGACATAAAATTACATAATGAATGATAATAAAGGCAAAGTATCATGTTTTCACCTCAAAACATGGTTTTGAGGTGAAAATTACATCAAACTGAATAAAATATTTCTTTGATCTTCCTAGGTGCTATGACTTTGAGTTTATTGACTTCCTCATGACCTTACTGATATTTATTGACACTTGACTCATTAGTTTGACCATGGTGAGATCCTAGAACCTAATGAGACCCATCCTATGACCAACTGACATGACTCACAAAGTGAAAGTAGCTCATGACTAAAGACCATAGAGAGGAGAATCAGCAAGTTTCACATGAGGGAAAACTGATGAAAAATCACTACCATCAATGGATCCATGACCTAGCGAAATGGTGAAATTTAGTGGTATGGGACTCCTAATATGCAAATGCAAAAGATAAATTTTGATCACTGATGGCAGTATGAATAGACTGACACTAACACTACCTACCCATCATTCTATTATAACATTTTTTCTTCATTTGGGTGCATTTGGACTGGCAAACCCTTGATATCATTTTTCTTTTGGAAGAAAAACTATCTATTTCTACCCTTATAACTTCCAAGAGATTAGATTAGACTGAAGAGCTCTTTTATTCTCTACCTAATCTAATTTTTTGTCAAGATTAAACAATTTTACAGATTTTCATTCACTAACTAACAACATGAAATTTAAAGCATGACTAAATCAAGATTAAGCAGTTTGATTGTCATGATTTGTGGCATTTTGGACAAGCTGCACACAATATTTATTTTGCAAAAAGTAAAGCTATAACTAAGGGCTTTGATCTGGAATTTTTCATTTTATCCCTTTCTTCTCTTTTTTGGCTCAGATTTTAGACTTTGGAACCATTGTCACTTTCCTATCTATCTACTGATAAGCCAAGTTTAGACAGTTTGGCAAATATTCATTTCTATCCTATCAGCAGAAATTCAAATTTTGTTCAATCATGATTAGGCTGTATGATTGAACAAGACTTCTTTGTCAAAAAGCAGTGTCATTTGGAATTGCACACTTTTAGAAACATTCTTTTTGGTATGGGGCTTTATCTTTTTTCTTTTCATCTACCCTCTTTTCTTCTTTTCCCTTTTCTTTTGGTATTAAATTTTCTAAATTTTTTTTCAGCAATGTTATATACAACAAATAAAACTTTAAAATGAGATTCTTAGCTGAAATAATGCTTGAGCATCCTACCATTGACAGGACCCCCAAACAATCATGTTCCATCCATCTCTTGTAGGAAAAATGCATTGTTACCTATTGCAGAATGGATGATATATGGACCTTTCCATAGATTGTCAAATTTTCCATGCTTTCCTTTGTCCTCTTTCCTTGAATCCCACTTTAGCACTTTGTCTCCAATGCTGAAATCATTTGCCTTGGTTCTTCTATCAAAAATCTTCTTGATGTTTTCTTGTACTTGTTGTGTTTTGTTGTACACTTCTTCTATGGTTTGCTGCAGCTGGACAGTTTGGTTTATTCTCCTTTGCATATTATTTTCTTCAGTCTGCACCTCTTGGATGAGCTTCATTACTGGCACTCCCAAGCTGGTTGGGAAGACTAAATCTGCTCCATACACTAGCTGATAAGGTGACATACCAATTGATTTTTTATTTTTTAATCTGTCTTCCCATAGTGCATGTACTAGTTTGTTGTGCCATGACTTCTTATTCTCTTCCAGCAAATTTTTAATGATGTTCACTAAATGTTTGTTTGAGTATTCAGCCAGCCCATTACCTTGAGGATAATAAGCTGTAGAATGTCAAAATGTAATATGATATTTGTGGCAAAATTCCACCATTTTCTTGGATCTAAAGGCACCATCATTATCAGTTATGATTTTCCTAGGACAACCAAATCTGGATAGAATGTGGTTTTCAAGGAATTTGATAATTACTGAGTCTGTGGCAGTTCTGGAAGGGATGGCCTCTATCCACTTAGTGAAATAGTCAGTTGCAGTAAGGATCCATTTGTGCTAGGTAGAGGAGGCGAGGTGGATTTCTCTAATAAAATCAAGACCCCATTGTTGAAAAGGACCTTAAACAGAGATAGGTTGTAATGGAAAAGGCAACAATTTTATGTTACCCTCAAAGATTTGGCATTTATGATAGGCAACTACCATTTTATGGATGTCTTGGAAGAGGGTGGGCCAATAGTAACCAACTCTAAGGATCTTGTTGACAGTGGTTTTCCAATAGAGGTGGCCTCCACATTCTCCTTCATGAAATTTATGCTTGATCTTATCTGCATCTTCTTCAGGCAAACATTTAAGCAATATGCCACCAACATTTTTCGAATATAAAATTTTATCTAAAATGCAGAAATTTACAACCTTTAACTTCAAGAATATGGCCTTTGTTTTGGACAAACTAGGAGGAACATTCAGATTAAAAAGCACATATAATATATTAGTATACCAAGATGATTTCATAAATGCTTCCTCAATAGGTGGAGTCACCAGCTCCTCTTGTTTATCCAATGCATTAATCATGTTGATGTTGAGTGCTTGAAAATTTGTTTCAGCCATGAGTTTAGCTAGTCCTTTCCCTTTGATTAGCTTGGTGGGCTCGATTTCTAGATCATATTCTAAGATGACAACAATCCACTTACCTCTTTTTCCATCAGGATCTTATGTGAGTATGTCTTTTACTACTTTGTGAGGCATAAATGCAATGATGTGTGAATGCAAAATATAGACTTTGAAATCTTTTAGTGCTTTGACTAAGGCAAAAGCCTGTTTTTCTATTATATTATATTTCAGAGTCGCATCTTTTAATTCTTGGCTGAAGAAAGATATGGGTTGCTCTTGTCCTATTATTTTCTTTTGTAGTAAGATAGAAGCAACCATGTGTTCTGATGCAAAGGAGAAAATGAAGAAATCTTTGGTGAAATCAGGGCTGATCAGAACTGGTGTTTGTGTAAGTGCTTGTTTCACCAAGTTAAAAGATTGCTTTGCTTCTATGGTCCATTTGAATCATGTTTCTCTTTCCAGGATGTTAGTAATGTTTCTTAGGAGTTCTGCAAGGTTTGGTATGAACCTTCTCAAGAAATCTATCTTCCCAGTGAAAGATTGCAGCTCTTTGAGGTTTCTTGGGTGACTGATTTGCAATATTCCCTCAATCCTTTTTGGGTCAATATTAATACCTTCTTTAGATATGATGTTTCCTAGAAGCTTATCTTATTGAAGGCCGAACAAGGTTTTCTTGGAATTTAAAGACATACCATACTTTCTGCACTTTTCAAAGACCTTTCTTAAGTGAGCTAGGTGGTCTTCATCAGTTTTGGAGTAGACTGTTATGTCATCAAGATATATTACAATTAATTAACCTATTTCTTCAGAGAAAGCAATATCCATGGCTCTTTGAAAAGTGGCCCCAACATTCATTAACCCAAAAGGAATTTTGACATACATGAAGGTGCCCCAAGGTGTAGTGAAAGTTGTTTTATGTTGATCATCTGGATGTACCAGCACCTGATTGTACCCTGAAATTACAGCAAGCAAAGATATTCTTTGATCCCACTACCCTTTGCAGTATGTGATCCATTTTTGGTAAAGGGTAGTTGTCTTTTAGGGAGGCTTTGTTTAAATTTTTGAAGTCTATGCATAGCCTAATTTCTCTTGTTTTCTTCCTCATTGATACAAGATTTGAAACCCATTCTGAATATATCAGAGGGATTATTATTCCAACATCATACATTTTCCTTATTTCTTTCTCAACCAGTGGTAATTGGACAGGGTTTATTCTGCATAATTTTTGTTTGAAGGGCTTCAGGTTTTCTTTGAGAGGAATCTTGTGTTGAATTATCTCAGTATCACATGACTTTAAATATTCATAGCTCCAAGAAAACACATCAATAAATTCCTTGAATAGCTCAATATATTTCTTCTTTATAAGAGCTAGCAGTTTTTTTGACATTTTATCATTTTGGGTTCTTGTTCACTGCCTATATTGCATTCTTCTACATTTTCTTCAGTGGATTCTATTTTTGGCTTTTTAGCAACATCATTAAAATCAAAAAGATTTTCTATAGGGACTAGTCCTTTTTGCAAGACATTATCTCTGAACTGCAGTACTTCAAAGTCTTCTTTTCCTGAGCCTACATACAGTTCTATCTCATGGGGGTGATCTTTTGTTAACATATTTATATCAGCATCATCAGGGGGCTTTGTTTTATATGTTTGTTCCTCAACAGAGCAGTCATTTTCATGACCCGAGTCTGAATCTGGCATTTCAAACTCATTTCTGGACTGCAGGAAATCTTCAATCTGTTTATCCCCTTCAAAAACTTGCCAATACTTTATGTTATCAGGGACAGCTGGTCTATATTTGACTTGTACTGTGTATTTTTTGTTATGATAAGGTTTTTGACAAGTACTGGCTGCAAAGGCTAGACCGTTGGAAAAGATGTTCTGATTTTTTGGGACAAAGGCAAGATCATATTCTTTGAACGTTTTAAGGAGGTCAAGAGCATCATCCCTATATTCTCTTAATCTAGGATGTTTAGTTGAATATTCTCCCTTGATTTGCCTAATTAATAGCTCGAAATCCCCATGGACAGCTATCCTTTTGGCCCCTAATTTCTTGATTAATTGTAGCCCTAGAAGAAGTGCCTCATATTCTACTATGTTGTCGGTGCATTAAAAGTTTAGACTGTATGAATGACCCTCTGCATGTTTGTTTTCTGTGTTGTGTACCCAAAAACCTGCTCCTAAACCAATTTTACCACAAGAACCATCAAAGCTCATACTCCAAAGAGGTTCGATTTTAGGTTTATCATTATGTTGGTCATTGTGGTTGCCACTATGTCTGCCATTATGTTGTTCTTTATGATCTCCATCATGTCGGTTATTTTCTGCTGGGTCTGACTACTCTTCTTCTTCCTCTTTTGTTTCCTCTCTTCCCACTAATGTTTCATTCTTTGCTACTTGTTCATTAATGTTTTGATCATTGTAGAGGATAAATGAATCAAGGTCTGCGTGGATAGAATAGAGAGGGGAGTTATCTAGCTTTTCCTGACTATTGACCATGTATTTCATGTGAGTTTCCCTATACAATCTTCTTGGTTGACTAAAGACAGGTATGGTAGCATAGGTCATATCCATTTGGAGGGTGCCTTGAAGTTTAGCTCCCCATGAGCATGAAAGGAGCATGCCATATTTAGGGGGAATATTAGGCACTACAATGTCCATTATTAGGCTCTTGGCTAGTATTTGTGCTAAATTAACACAGATATCTTTGATTAGGCCTAGACATTTAACTCTACTGGAATCGAAAGAGTACAAATCTTTGTATGATCTAGTTATCTTAAGGCCTAGTCTTTCCATTACTAACTTTGGCATGAGGTTATGTGAAGCTCCCGGATCTAACATGGCATTGTGGAGGATTTTATTATGGATGTTCAAACTGACATAAAATGGAGGGACACCTCCCTCTTGGAATTTACCTTCTACTTCTGTTCCAAACAAAAGTTTAGGTATTTCATCATTTAAATTTACAAAATCAGCATTTTCTCCTATGTTTAAAGCTTTCAAAACTTGGGATCTATATACATATTGGGTAACTAATTCAGTAACAGGTATGGAAAATTTTATCTTGGAAATATCATTCTCTATACTGAAGGGTTTCTAGGCTTTTAACATATTTGAATCAATTTTATCAGACATTGTTTTTATAGCAATTTCAGCTTGCTGATTTTTATTGGGACACTCAGTTAAAACAGTTTTGTTAGGGCTACTAGTTGTTGCAATAGTGTTGCTTTGGTTGCCACTATGTTGGATGTTTTTGCTGTTGTTTTCATTAGAACTTTTAACCATCATGTTTGAATTTTCTGCTGTCTTTTTAGGGTCATTTTCAGGGGCCTTCCTAGCAGAAATTTCTGAATTCTTTCTCTTGGGAGTGTCTTGGGTTTTCTTGCTTCTGAGGTCATATTGTCTATGTACTTCCATTATGGAATTTTAGAGGCCTTGTTTGTAATCTTCGAATTCTAGGCTTTCTTCTTTAAATTGAATTGGGGAAAAAATACCTTATTCCTCCTTAGTGAGAACAACAATGTCCTCATTATTAACTCCCATTAGATTGATTTGACTATGTTTTGGTGCTTCAATTGCCCCCTCATCCTCATCAACATATTTTTCTTGAAAGGGAGGTATGATTTTCTGATCAGGTTCCCTTTGTTATCTTTGTCTTATTTGAGGGGGATTTCTTCTAAAGTTTTGGTTTTGGTTCTGGTTTCTATTTTGAGGAGCTACTTGGTTTTCTTTGGGGTAAGCTTTGTTATTCATGTTTACTCTTTCCATCATTCTTTCCATGGTCCTAACAAGGTTACAATCTTAGTATCAGATGATGAAGGTGCAACCTCTTCCCTATATGTGACCCTCTTTTCATTTTTCATTCTAGCTCTTTTGGCAATCATATTTTCCTCCACACGTACTACACCCCTCTGCATATCTTCTAATGTAAGAGGGTCTCTTTCTCTTAGTTGGTAAGACATCTCTGGATCAAAGCCATCTGGAAATTTCATTGAAGCTAGGCCTTGTGGAGGTTTTATGTTGGGAGGGAGGGCATTATATACAGTATTGAACCTAGTGCAGTAATCTTGGACACCCTCTCCAACATTTCTTTTAATTTTTTCATATTCTGATAAGATTTGGAGAGGGTTTTTCTTGACTTCCCACTTTTTTAAGAATAGTTGATGAAAAGTAGGGAGGTCATGTATATTATTAGGGGTTAAGCCTTTAAACCGTTTTCTTGATTCTCCCCTAAGTTTTGAGCAAACAATCTTAGTTTAACAACCTCATCATCTATTTCTTGTCTGTAAAAATAGTCATTCATTCTAACCACATGTAATTGAGAATTTGTAGAACTATTTGCATCATATAACGGAATCTTGGACTGATATTCCTATGGTAGAACAACTAAAGGCAATGGCAGAACTAATGGAGCATATGAGGTTGCCATGGCTTGTAGTTGGGGAAACAAAGGAGGGTTAACAAGAGGAGGGTTTACAAAAGGAGGTGGGGGGTTAAATGGAGGAAGGTGAATAGTGGGTGTATGGATGGGTGTTGAAGTTAGTGCAACAGGATTCTGTTATGAGATGGACGGGTCTAAAACTATCTGGGTTATCCAACTCTGGGATCTAGTCCTAGAAAAGCTGTGTTCTAGGGGTGAGTCAGATAGGATATTTTGCAAGTCTTTAAGGTTTTCAGGTAGGGAACTTGCTTTGTGAATTAGTCTACTAACAGTTGGATTTTTAGATCTAGGAGATTTCCTTAGGATGCTCTTAGGATTGTCAACTATTGTAGGAGGATCTGGGTCTGGATGGGATATGGTACAGATTCTTCTAGGAGCCAGAACTTAGACCCAAGGTTTAGAGAGGTTAAAAGTTTATAACAGTTTTTGAAAAAAAAACCAATTTGTGAAGGAAATACTTAATCCACAAATTATTCTTGATTGGGTTCTGTTGAGGTTTAATGATATCAGGATTTCTCAATAAATTCCCAGTGGAATCTATAGAAAACCAATGGAGTCAGCAGGCCTACTAAAAACTAGTGGAGTCACTAGGTGGAGGATTTTTAATTGTTTTGAGGTTGGATGTTGTCCACCATCAACAACCAGATACCATTCTTTGCTAACACTTGATTCATCTAAATTTTAAGGGGTTTTATGACTTCTTGAGGAGGTATTAATATTTATAATAACTCAGGATTCCCTAGTATGGTCACCATTATGTTGGCTCCCCATGATTTGCAAGATTGGAAAGAACAACTCTATAGGGAACCACATCAAACCACTTTGGAGTCCAAGGACCTAACCTTCCTGGACTCAGCGAGGGCTCTCTCTATGTTTGTGATGAAAATAATGTGTCTTTATGCTTATGTTTTATGATTTTAGGTTAGTTATGAAGTTCTAGGACTGTTTTTTTTGTTTGGTGGTTGAATGATTTGTTTGATTAATTGATTGAGTGTTTCAGTTGAATAGATAGACTGTGGGAAACATTAATCCATTGGGCTATGGATTCATAAAATGATTTAATTTTTCATCAACTCTACAAGGGTTTTCATAGGGCAAGCTAACTATATCAACTGGATCTCTTTAGATTAGATGAAATATGAAATGACCATAAGTTGTGAAATCAATAAAACTAAAGGGAAATTAAGAATCCTTTAACCATACCTTAACAAGAAAAGCCTTTTAGGTAACTGTTTAAGAAGAACCAAAGGACAAGGCAAACCATAGACTTATTTGGCCAGAATCTACTAAGTAAACCTTAAGACAACAATCCAACAATCCTAGAATTACTTTCAGACAAAGAAAACATTTAAGATAACAGTCAGTGAAACTAAAGATCAATTAAGAATTCTTTAATCAAACTTCAAAGAAGGGCTTTAAAGAAACAATTTAAGCAAAACCAAAGGACAGGGTACACCATAGACTCCTTTGGATGGACTCTACTCAGTAAACTTCAGAGAAAACTTTTAAAATAACATTTCAAGCAAAACCAAAGGACAGGGAAAACCATAGAATTCTTTGGCTAGACTCTAATGAGTAAATTTCAAGGGAACAATCTGATGGAACTAAAAAGTAATTAAGAATTCTTTAATCAGACCTTGCAGAAGAAAACATTGAGATGAAAGAAGCAAACAGAATTAAGGTGTCAAGACAACATATATTAATCTAAATTTTATGTTCTTTAATCAAAGAAAAGATGGAAAAGATGGAAAAAAAAAAGGGAAAACATTGACAAAGAAGGATAAATTCACCATTAACATAGCTGAAGAATCATATGAAAGTGCTTGTATTACTGATGTTTAAAATAGTTACAATACTCCAGTGCAACAATATTTACAACTCAAAGTATGATCAAATCCAGCTTAGCAGTCAATCCTCTAATCAGGAAGCCAACAAACCAACCAACCAACAATAACAATGAACAATACATGAAATATTTATCTATAAAATGAGGAGGTGATCCTAAGCTAGGGTTTCAGCTTGTAGTTATTACAGAATAAATTCTATCTTGACCTTTGAGACCATGCAACGCCCAAGGTAAAATATCTATGACTGACTCACTGTAATAATAACTTATAATTTAATTGTTGAGCTACCTTTTAGGATATTTCTGACTTTTAAGGATTTTCATTAACTCTTTTAATAACTTTTGAGTAGCTGGGAAATATCTCTGACTGTTTCAATAACCGTGGTTGCCTTTATTTGAGTAAAATAAGGTTGTAGGTGGAAAAATGTATTTTTAAGAAATAATTGTTGTTTCGCTTTAGTATTTTGGCTATGTTTCCTTCGCAAATTTGTCTTTGATCTATCCTTTAACCTTGATTTGTCTTTAACTTGGATTCATCTCTTTCTTAACTCTGCTTCTTCTGTTTAATTTCTTTAGTCTGCCTTTTCTCTCTGACCTCTCTCTAAACCTTCTTTTGACTGTACTTTTTCCTTAACCTTTGTCTTTTTAACCCTTTAAATCCTTTTTCTGCTCTTCTGACTGTGTTTGTTCATTTGGTTTCATCTTTGCCCGCCACTGTTATAAACTTCTTTGTTTTCTTTATCCTGTGCTGTGGAGAACTCTTACTGCTATTAGAGTGCTTGAATAACCATCAATGGTCATGATCCATTGATGTTTATGCTTAATCTAGCGCTCTCAGTCCTTTTGGTGAAACAAGTCTTTCTAGATCATCACCCAGAGAGCTTGATTTAATAATTCTTGGATTTAAACAATGAAAATTATGCATCCTCTCCCATGTATAATCACCTGCGCACTAAAAAAAATTGTTAATTAAAACCTGTGCTAGACAGAGTCCGGAAAAGGAGACTTGTCTTCTTTCTATGTTTTTTTGGGCTTATCGGGTATTTTGGAGGGTTATAGGGGCATAAAATGGTGGATGGGGACTTTACGCAGAGACACGGGGGCTTATATGTTTGAATGGGTCGATGGTTTTAAGTTTATAGTGTGGGAGCGATGGGGTGGTTTATCGCATGAAGTGGGGGAGGTAAATGGTATTGGTGGAGGGTGTACGATGCCATAGGGGGGACGTCGCGTGGTGGGAGGTATGGGCGGTAATACTACCAATTTCGTGAGGTTGAAAATATTTAACCCCCGCGTACTTGGATGCGCGATATGGCTTGATGGTCGTTGGATCAGAGGGGCGAGATCTGACGGTGGTCGGAGAAATAGGACTGTGGGTGAGTTAGAAAGATTGGTCTCGGGGGATACGTGGCGAAGGGTTTGAAGAATAGCGTGGAGGTTTATTTAAACGAGGCGCGGGGTGTTTTAAAATAATGCAAGGCGGGGGGTAAAGAGTTTAAGCGGAGGAGTGCTTAACGCATAGTGATGGGTCATGGTTATATGGTCGTGGGGGGTGAAAACTTTGGAGCGAGGAGGCTCTAAAATACAAATGGGTCGGGTTTTTTATAACTAACAAATTTTATTAAAAAGGGAGGCCCGAATAGTATTATTTTCAAAAACAATGTAAAAATGTTTTTTACATTGTTTTGAAGGGAAAGAGGGAAATGTGTGCAGAGGGAGGGGTTAGAAGGGATTTTAAGCAATGTAAGTGGGGCTTTAGGTAAGGGAAAGGACGAAAAAGAGGGATTAAGGTCCAACTTGGGTTTTTAGGGCATGAGAGTGCTTGGAATAGGAAAAATGAAATATAGTGAATTAGGAAAAATAAAAATAATGAAGGCAGTGAAATTTACGGAAATAGCTGATAGTCAAGGAATGCTATTTTTAGTAGATTGTAAAAAATCCATAGTCACCTTGTGATACTGTTAATATAGGAGACTAACAGACGTAATGTAAGTATGCCAACATTTTTTAAATGTTGGCTTTATTACACATCACATATGGCAGAGATACACATAGAAAAATATATAATCAACCAAATAGTAAGAGATTGAAACCATATAGATATTTGTTACTACAACCGAGTAAATAATTATCCCAACCATTGTTATCAATATTATTGCATCAATATCATTTATTTAGCTAAGTTGATGTATGCAATAATTAGGTTGGTTATATATTATAAGTTGATGTTGTAGCACATAAGATCCATATGGTTAACAACAAGCGTAATATACTAAAAAAAAACAGAGAGAATGTGAAGATATTACTAATATTTCTTGAAATGAACGACATTCATTTCAAGACCAGGGTTAGATACCTGTTGGTTGTAGTGAATTGAACATTTTTAGAAGGATAAAAAGATTATAGGTTGTTGTTTGTATTATACCTAGGGGGGATAATATGGGGTATACTTAGGGGGATCATATGGGGTACAATGTGCAGTACCCAAGGAAATAATGTGATGTAAGGATGATAAATACATGGGCCATAATTAATAAATAAATTGGTTAACCCACATTATGGAAGGGACCACAAGTAGTTATGAAATAATGTGATAAGCCCATGGTATTCGGTGTATGACCCATGGTAAGTACGCATGGTATTGTATGTATGAAGCCTATATAGAGGCTAGAGACTCTCCATTGAGGGATGTGAAGGATTATTGCATTGACAAGCATATGAACTGT
Organism: Pinus albicaulis; assembly: GCA_034641835.2. Taxonomy (NCBI): domain Eukaryota; kingdom Viridiplantae; phylum Streptophyta; class Pinopsida; order Pinales; family Pinaceae; genus Pinus; species Pinus albicaulis. Next base: position 1,150,857,192 of record CM076581.1, read on the forward strand.
GGAGTGATCTCCTTGAGGAAGGAGATCACTCCACAAGTAATACGCTTATCAATGCAATAAACCTTCACATCCCTCAACAAGCATATGACTTGTGGAGTGATCTCCTTAAGGAAGGAGATCACTCCACAAGTCATATGCTTATAAATGCAATAAACCTTCACATCCCTCAATGGAGAGTCTCTAACCTCTATATAGGCTTCATACATACAATACCATGGGTAATTACCATGGTTCATACACCCAATACAATGGTCTTATCACATTATTTGCTAACTACTTGTGGTCCCTTGCATAATGTGGGTTAACAATTTATTTATTAATTATGGCCCATGTATTTATCGTCCTTACATTATATTATTTCCCTGGGTACCTCCTTCCGTACCCCATATGATCCCCCCTAGGTATACCCCATATTATCCCCCATAGGTATACTACAAAGGCTCTCTCATATTGATACTTTCACCACTAATAATCTGCGGTGCAGTGATTTGATACAATAACTCCATATTACAATACTTCTACGACAATATAAACACTTCTTTTGAGGCACTTGATTCACATATTAAATCTCTGCGTTGTGCATGGTATATATTCATTACATGGTATGCAACAAAATTTATGTGATCTGTAACAAGTACGTAATCTTAGATTCCCATTACAACTCTGACAAGTGTATGCATTCCTTCTTACCATATTTTTGTTAAGTTTTTTCTTGTTTAAATTATGAGTACTTTCCCTCAAATTTATAATCCCCCCTCTAGCAAAGGGAGACCAAGTAAAATTACTGTAGAGAGTATTTATGAGTACATTTAATATTTAAACAGACGAAGAGAAGAAAGAGAAAACCAATTTAAAATAGAATTAACTACATTGCTTGACAACAATAAAAAATCACCAGAATATAACATAATCTCGTTTGAGATTGAAATCCAAGGAATGAAAGGTAGGATTCAAGAAATATAAAATAGCAAAAAATCAATGGTTGAAGAAAATGAAACCTTGAAAAGCGAGATTAAAAATCTAAAATAATAACTAAATAATAACTCAACCCTAAATAACACAGAGAATAGATTAGATATTAAACCCATAAAACAGGAAATTAACAAATTGATTGAACTCGATCATGAGCACCATAAAAGAGCCTTACACCTTATAATTGTTGGTATATAAGAATAAAACAATGAGGACACATTAGAAATAGTAAAAGAACAATTAAAAACAAAATCTCAAATTCAAACAACTTATATCACAGAAGCAATACGGGTAAGAAAGATACTTGAGCATAAACACAGACTAATAGGTATTAAGGTAAGTTGTAATGACCATAAATTATATATACTTTGGAAATCCCCAGGCCTAAAAGGAACAAGAATATTTATAAATGAATATCTTATTCCAAAAGACAAAGTTGAACTCATGAAAAAAGTCCAAAAGGTCAAGGAGGCAAGAAAAGAAGGGAAATAGGCTATCATTAAGAATAGGAAATTTATTATTAGAGATAGAGTCCAAAATAAGAGTGATAAAAAAGGACTAAGACCAATCCATATCCTATTCTAGAAATGATGTGGTTTTCCATGGTGTAAAGGTCATATCTTAAGTTGGATCCCAAGTGACATTGATCTTATTTTTTTAGTTGAAAATTGGGAGCATGACGAATCTAGGGTTCATCATCTTGACAAATTCATTCTTTGGTCAACTTGGAATAATAAATCCTCTTGGATGGGTCAACTTGGAATAATAAATTCTCTCAAATGGGTCTTGGTGGTATAGATTGTTATATAAAGAACTCTATTTCTTCACACATCTGACTTCATAAAATCGAATGCTTCAATCAATACATTTGGATCGAGATCTCCAATTCTACCACCAATAGGATTTTTCTAGAAATCTGTTGTTTCACTCCTATCAACCCCACCTCCTATAAGAAAAACATATTGGATAAGAAATTTCCTTTCAATACCTTAGAAAAATACATACACGTCCTAAGGAATGCAAATAATATCCTTTTAATCGGGGAATTCAATGCTAGAACTGCTACTAACCAAGCTATTATGTTAAGTTACAACTCTTACCCAAATCCATTGTGGCTTGATGAAGATGATGACTTAGCTAATATATTCAAGAGAAATTATCAAGACATAACTGAGAAATTTTTCAGCATTGAGCTCCTCAAGATTTGTAGTTCCCAAGACCTGATTATTTGTAGTGGTATTAACAAGTGGCCTTCCTCTGCCCAAATGATCTGTTTCCATGGGCTCGGCAGTAGTTTCATGGAATATGCGATTTCAGACACCCATGTCTTTACCTATATTACCAATTTTGAGCTTCTTAACGATTATGAGCTTGACTATAACCACAAGAATTTGTCTTTAACCCTGAATCTTGTTATACATACATGCAAGAAACCAATGAAAGTGAATGATAGACATTTCGATCGAAGTAATATAGACCTTTTCTTAAAGGATTAAAAAGAGGATTTAGGTTCCCTGACTTATAATAACAACATTGATCAAATTTATTAAAATTTTACTACTACCCTTTCCACTACCATTAACAAGTTCTCTGTTGAGGTTTCGTATAATCATATTAACAGAACTTCCAACCCTTGGTATGACAAGGACTATAAAATTGTCAATAAAACGATTATAGACGCTCCTAACGAAACTATAAAGCTCTGAAATATTAGTATATATAAATATCTCATAAAAAGGAAGAAGCAGTCATATATTAATAAGAGACAGTATCATCTTCTTCACCTTTCTAAAGTTGCGCCCAGAAAGTTTTGGTGGAATGTTCTTGTTCGTAAATAAAAATATAATCATTCGATCTCCTTAAAGAATTGGGACATATATCTTAATAATTTGTATGACTCTCTAGACACCATGCGCACCATCGTAAGCACTCCTATTAAGGAATACATGTTTTCTCTTGAATATTTTGAGTGTGGGATTAATGAGCTCGCTAATGGGAAAGCTAAAGATATTGAAGGATACCGAGCTGAAATATTTAAAATGGGAATATCTATCCTAATTCCTCATCTCCACAAGCTTCTCAATTTGGTTTTAAAGCATGGATTCCTTAAACCATCTTGGATGCAAATTCTCATTGTTCTTATCTTTAAAAATGGGGACAAAAACGTTCCCTCTAACTACGGGACCATTATGATTAGTCACATCTTAGCCAAACTCTATGGGCTCATTTTGGAAAAGAATATTAGCCTTTGGTTTAAAAGGCACGGTAAAAGAGATAAAGGGAAATATCGGGTTTGAGGAGACATCACTCGACTATCGACCATCTTGTCACTCTCAGGCTATTACCAAGGAATGTTGCAATAGTAAAGATGATACCTTTTGTTACTTTGTGGACATTAGAAAATCCTTTGACACTATTCCTCGAGATAAGCTCTGGAAAATAATTGATGAGATAATGGTCCCTCCTTAGTTCATAATTGTTGTGATTCGCCACTACGAGACTGTTGTTGGAAAGCTTAAGACCAACGAAGGGTGGTATAAAGATGTTAAATGCAATACCAAGCTTAAGCAAGGGTGTCCCCTATACCATACCCCTTTTGGAATTTACATCCATAAGCTAGAGGAGTGTTTGGAAATGCAGGTTGCAAGGGCACCCAGCTTGCTGGTATAATCATTAATCTCCTCCTTTATGTTGATGATATCGTTCTTCTTGCAAGAATCCATGATGACCTATACAAACAACTTAAGGCTCTTCATGATTACTGCTCCAAGATGGGTATGAAGGTTAATACCGACAAGACTAAAGTCGTGATAATTAAATCCAAAAATATCACACATGGTAATTTTGTCTATGATAAAAAATTCTTAGAGAAGGTTTCTTCTTATAAATATTTGGGTATTGGCATTCCTCGTCAGCTCAACTGGAATTATAACATTGAGAAAAGGATTATTTGAGGCTGGAAAGCTTATTATGAGCTTGAAAATAATTGTAAGTTGACCAATATTTATATTTGGAGTAAAAAAAGGTTCCTCTTTGAGACCCTCATCATCCCTGTTGTCTTATACAGATGTGAAGTTTGGGGTTGTAGTATATCCAGAGAGTCATGGATAAATATTGAGATGATTTAAAAGCAATTCATAACATATAACTTCACGATAAAGGGAAATACCCCCTATCTTATCCTCCTAGTCGAAGTTGGTCTTTCCCACATTGAAAGAAGGATTATGTTTTAAGTATCCAATGTATAAGAAGAAGCTTTATAACATGGAATCCAAGAGGCTTCCCAAATTTACTTCTAACTTTCGTCAAAATCCCCACCTCTGCCTCAAGTGTGGGTGGCATAAGGATGCCTAGTCTCAGCTCAACAATTGGGGGGATAAAGGAGGAGATCATCCTCAGAAGATGCAAGGATAGTGTCAAAGATATTATCACCTCCAAATTTAAGGATAAGTTGTGGGATGATAATGAGCTGGAGGGTAAAATGAAGATAAGATATTATAAGGAGGTAATTAAACCCACCCTTGATAAGCATAATTATCTCTCTGTTTTGACCAACACTAAGTAAAGAATGAACATCGCTAGGGTAAGAACTAATTCTCATGAGCTTTGAAGTAAACTGGGTGGTGGTTTACTCCTAAGATTCCCTGGGACGATAGAATCTGCTAGTTTTGCAATACAAAGAAGGTGGAATATGAAAAACACTTTCTTTTAGATTGTCCGACTCTCACTCACATCCACTCTCATTTCCCTAACATGTGCCACACTTCCAATCTTGTTGACTTGTTTCTCACTCACATCCACTCTCATTTCCCTAACATGTGCCACACTTCCAATCTTTTTGACTTGTTTCTCTAACATCTGCCACACTTCCAATCTTGTTGACTTGTTAACTATAGTGATCTTGGAGAGCTTCTTTCCTTTCTTTTTTATCATAGAAATAAGATTTTGAAGAATCAAAATTAGATTATTTTTCTTCTTAGCTTCGATAGACCACATTGGTCTTAGTGGGTGCTAATAATCATCATCATCATGTGGGGGGTTGACAAGTGTCCCTTTTAAAATAAAAATGAAATATTATTTAAATAAAAAATCTTGGCTATAACAAAATCAAAAATAAATATACATGTTTAGTATGAAGTAGATGTGGTAAAAATATTTCACTCTCATTCTTTCCATAAATAAATATTTCGATATTTGTGTGAGGTAATATAATTTTATATTATCTTTAGAGAGATAAAATAGCTAAACATTAAAAAACCTTATATTTTCACCTAAGCTAGAAAGAATAACTCTTATACTTATTAAAAATATTCCAATACAACAACTAAATAAACTATTTGAAGCTATATACTAGCTAATTTATTTCAAGATAAAGTGTTATACTAATTTCATATATATGTATATGTATAGAGAGAAAGTGTTATATATATATATATATATATATATATATATATATATATATATATATATATATATATATATATATATATAATAAAAAGGAATAATTGAAAGTAAAAAAAATCAATTACCTCCTAGTAAAAATAATAAGAAAAAATATTATAATTCACTCTATTTTTAATATAAAATTAACGTAAGAAATTCAATGCCAATCATAGATAAATTATTTCAATGTCTATGTCAAGTAAAATATTTCAATATCAACTATAATAAAATTTTATAATTAAAACATTTTGAGTAATTTCACTATTCTACTTATATTTGGGCCTCTTTTCACATATATTTTTCTATCAATTTTGTATGAAGTCCAACAAAAATATGTTGAAATTTCAAGTTATATAATCTACATCTCCAAGTGGTCTATCAGATTTATGCAATGGAATTTAAACCACATAAATATACCTCTAGAGGTGTCTCTATTTTAACTATGGTTTTATATCAAAATTTTGATCTTGAAAATATTTATAATATTTTAAATTAAAAATAACCATAATTTTATACTAAAAATTTCCAAAAAAAATTATTTAATTCTGGACTAGATCTTTAATTAAAATAAATATATACTAATTTAAATTTAAAATTATATATATATATATATATATCCTTCCCACTTACATGATGTTTCATGTATTATTTTATGATAATATATTCATTAATAATTTTATTTTTTATTAAATCATATTCTATTAATTAATTAAAAAAAATTGTATTATTTAAAAATATTCAGTTATCAATAAAACAAATTATATCATTTAAAATAATTTATTAAAGTAAAATTGAATTATTTCTACATATATTACTATCTAAATAACTTATACCTTATTATAAAATTAAATCAAAATAACTTAAAATCTAATTTATAAATAAATCACGATAACTTATATCTTAACATCAAAATAATTACACCGTAAGGCGTCACTATTTAAAAACAACATACATGTTGCCTTGCTGTCCTTCGTGTGCATCGTTCAATTTTTTGTTAGATGATTAAATTCTCCTTAGCCGTTGATTTGAAATCGTTACTTATTCGCCAGGTGGTTGGTTCCGAAACATGGATAACCAGAAAGCTCAGCAGCTAGAGGCATTAGTTCAAGAAGGTCAGCATCTATGACCACGACATCTGTGTTATTCTCGGTCCAGAATCGAGAAATCGTGAATCCAACATCGGTGGATGTTCAATCAGTCCCAGACATTAGTCCCTGCGTTGAGATTCAAGCCGAAAATTGAACGCCGCCGGTAGGGACAAGGTTTGGGAAATCCCCAAGCGAGCGATGTAGGGTTTGAAGCAGGAATTGATTTACAGGAGGAGAAATCTCCTGTGGACATCAACATAGGGGGAGAAGAAACAAATTCGTCAGATATCATAGAGATAAATGAGGATGATATTCTGGCAGAGCACACGCATTTCTGAGAGATTTGTGGAAAGGGTTTCAGGCGTGATGCAAATGTGCGAATGCACATGCGATCCCATGGAAACAAATACAAGACGAACCAGGCACTCATGTCAAGGCCACCAGAGCAGGGCATCAAGTTGCCCTCAGCTTCTTCTCCTTCCCCGAGTACGAGGAGGTATTTGTGTCATTATTGTGAAAGAAGGCACAACGAGACAAGATAAGCCAAAGGTGTTGATGTAGCTAGGTTATGAATTAAGGCACTGGATATTCTTGTTGTATTCTAATTTGCATTTCAATATCATAAAATCCCATTTTGTTCCTTTCAATTTTAGTAACTGTTTATGGATGGACAGAGCATCCATCAATGACCCAGTTTATTGACCAAAGCCAATCCAGTTGTGATACTGGTAGGTCCAATATCGATATTGTCAGTGCCCATTAGCCCTTTTCTTTTTGAAAGTAATTCGGAAACACCCAATGGGCTTGTTGTTTGTTATTGAAAGAAAAGATAAACCTAGTGGCTTTCAAGTAGGTATGTAACATCCATGACTTCCAGATTGGATTCACATTACAAAGGATTTTCTATCCAGATTTATGTTAGCAACATAATCGCCATATCTCAAAGTTTAGGGCGATCTCATATCTCTATGTCAATGTCTGCTATTCCCTAATTCCTTTTATTCATGAAAGACTGAAAGAGTCGCTTGATATAATGTTTTTAAATACCTCTAAGCTAGCTGTGCTAGATAAATTTCTATCAGGATTTTAATTCTTCGTGAATATTCCAATGTAGAATTTCTACTTATCTGTGTCAAGAAAATGGCCCATGGCCAAAGTTTTGGAGTCCAGTTCTATTTAGAATTATTTACTAAATATTTCTTAGTATTTACATTTAATTTGTTTAACTTTTCCCTCTCTCCCAATATTTCATGTTCATCTAAATACGAGCTTGTTTTCCAGGTACTTGCAGATTTTTTGGCTTTTCACCAGTGCAATTCTGCATTTCACGGTTAATTCTGACTCCCTATTGAGAATACCTGTCGAAGCAGCATCTTGGTTGACTCTAATATCCATCATGCGGAAAAGATACTTGCAGTTGCTACCAATCAGGGCTATGGATTATCATATTTGTTCTATGGATTCCAGTTTTCTTCGAGAAAATTTTCAAGGTACTCATTCTGGTCTTATGCTAATAAATGCTATTATTTGTAGATTCCTCATTTGCAGGTCTGTCGATGAAATATTTTGCATAAGATCAAATAAATTTAGGCAGGCCTTTCTTTGGGTTAAACGTAACATGAATTTTAATTCATGGATGTGGGACTGTGTCCTTTTGTGTTAAAAGTATTAGGCCTGAGGATACAATGCTCATTATTTCTGCAGGCATGGACAGTGAACATTCCAAAAAGAAAGGCCTGGTGGCTGGGTCTGATGATGGCTTTGAATCCAGCATCATGGGTATTTCTGACAGGAGTTCAGATGATATTCATCACACTGCATATTTGGATATGGTAATGATTTCTGTAGATTTCTTCTCAATATGTGTGGGGAAGCTCATGAGCATGCCGAGACGGAGGAGAAAGTGTTGTCGGAGGAGTTGGTTGAAGCCTTTAGTGTTTTTGATAAGAATGGGGATGGGTTCATCAGCCCATGGGAGCTTCAATAGGTCCTGATCAGCTTAGGACTAAAAGAAGGACAAGGTATGGAGAGTTGTGAAATGATGATCACAATATTTGACAGAAATTCAAATGGTAGAATTGATTTTGAGGAATTTGAGAACATGATGACCATGACGGACAAATCCTTGTAAATATGTTAATAAAAACTATGTCCCTTGGATTTCTTTTTGTAAAATTTTGTTCCCAATATTTCTTGATGATATGAGAATAATGAACAGTTGCAATGACATATGGCCATGGAATTCCCAGTGGTTTGAATTAGCTTTTAATGCATTAAACCCAAGATTGAATTCTGGAGCAAGCCAAATGTGGTATATACATACTTCCTGTATATAACACAAGAACGGTTTAGCCCTCTTACAGACCAGAGCAACAGAGTCCTTTCCAAATTGGCTAAAATGAACCATTGAAGAACAATAATGATTAATTGCTATAACACTACGAAGGCTACAAACTAAATCAAATCTATGGCTAAGTTCGGAGTTAAACCTGAGCTAACTCTAAAATTTCCACAACATATTAGACATATATTTGGACATAAGGCTAGATTTACTTTTTGCTTGTGAATTGATGTTACAAGATTGACCCGAACCTATATATGACTTGCTTCCCATGTGTGAAAAGGGCAAAATTCTGCATATGGTTCAAATTTTTAGGGTAAATGGTTTCCATCACTATAGAAAAGTCTAGCAGAATTCTCCATGCTTTGGGGAAATTGGTGTCTTCAATTATAAATCCCCTTACCTTTTACATTGGTTATTTTCTTAAGCTAACAGGGGCATGGATCATTAATGGTTGATTAGTTGGAAATTTGATAAGCAGTACGTTTATGGCATATCCATCTCATCAACATAAATCTTATAGGAAATTTAAGTTTAAAAATGTAAATATCATTACAACTTTGTCAATGCTAAGTTTAAAGCTTATCCACTGCTGCTCATCAGAAGGCATGATTAGATATCTCTGTTTTCAAATGTGTCTCACTGCTTCGTTGCTTGTGATAGTCGGATCATTGCCCATCAATGGGATTGGGAAGCAAGACCAAGTCTGTTATCGCCAGCTCTATTATGGAAAATTAATGCACCTCTGTTGCATGATGTTCAAACCAACACACTAATTTTGTCAAGCCGGTTTCAATACATATACTCTGTTTTATAACCAAATTCATATCCCAATTATAAACCAGTGACCAATTTTCCCATTCAAAGATCCTTGTAGGTGACAGTCATAGCACAGAGATAGGAATGTATGGTTACTAATTGACCCAAAGATGGTTGTAGCATGCGGTTTGCACACCGTTGTGCAATTATTTTAGCCACTAATTCTCAAACATTAGGAAAAGAATTCATGTTATGCTATGCAAAAAGAAAACAATGCAATTTGTGGTTTTGAATGTGCAATCATAGCGTTGTATATGTGTCCATTCATACCTTTGTTTATTCTATCAGCTGACAGTTCACAAATTAATATGATTTCTTTTAATTTTTAGTTTTGGTTTTTTAATTAAATTTTCAATTCATTTTATTTAAAATTTAGAAAAAATTATTGGAATTACAAATTTAAATTGATAAATATATATAATTTAAATATATCAAAAAAAAATTTAAGAATCTAAATTTATTTATATATTTAAAAACACTTTTTAAATTAAAAAAACCTATTATTTCACCATAAATTATTATATCACTAAATTCAAATAGAAAAAATAAAAAACTCACAATAGCTAAACGACTCCCTCAATTCTGACTAGAATATTAAACAAATGAACATTCGTATGTTAGAGGCATAATTTTAGACACCATTAGTATTTAAATAAACCCAACCCTAAGAGGAAATTCACATCTCCTCTAGAGAGGGGAGAGTGTGGGTCATGCCTGGAACTTGAGTTTTTATATTCACATCTCTTCAAAACACGAGAATCGACATATCAGGTCAGAGATTGAATTCGCAGCAACATATTACTAGTTCCCAAACCACAATAGATACTGATTTAGAATCCCAGACTGATTTAAAAGTTATGCAGAATGAATATTCAAAAGGTATTGATGCTTTCCATAAAAACAAGAAAAAAAAAACATTAGCATTGAAACATAATTACAAGATGAGATCAAAAAAGGTCAAAAGCTTCAAAGGGAAATTGAAGATTTGCAAAAAAATTTGTTCTCCCTAGAAGAAGAGAACAAGGCTCTCAAAACGGAATTGCAAGGACCTGTTCAGAATAATGATGGGTCAAAAAGGTAGTGTGTGACATGGAAAATAATGGTGGATGCGGTGGTGTTTAAACACTTGAAACCGATAAAATGATATGTAAATCAACAGAACAGGGGGGCGTGTAGTGAGCAGACAGAATGATAGAAATGTCCAGAATGAAAGTAGCAATGTGCAAGAAGAACTATTATTACAGAATAGAAAGAGAAGCCCTAAAATCGAAGCATCCAGTGAGTTGTAGGAGATGAAGGGCTCTAGAGATGGGGACTCTAATTTATTGATGGAAAACGAGGACCATAGAAAAGAAAATTCTAGGCAGATTGTTTGGATGCAAGACCAAATTACCCTTTTGCTACAGGAAGTGAAAGCTAAAATTGAGTTTGTTGACATCCAACAAAAACAAATTGGGGATCTTTTACAAGAACTTGTAAAATCCAAGTGTGAAAACTTCAAATTAACAAATGAACATAACAGATGTATGGAAGAGAAAGGTGATGTCAATACTTTGTAGGTAGACCTTGCGCGAGATGAAAATCAGAAGCTACAAAAGGAGATTTCAACAAAGCTCACTGATGTTAAGAACCTTCGCATTTTGTTCTCTACCTTGGGAAGGGAGAAAGAAATCATGGCAGCAGAATTGGCATTGAAAGCCAAACTATTGGGTGAGATGGAGGAACACTTGAATGACCTAAAAGAGCAAAACAAGACACTATCAAATAGGTGAGAGACTTATGCCAGGGAAAATAAAACCAAAAACCGAGGTACCCAAGAAACAATTTCTTCTCTTCAGAACCGCAACAAACATGATTTGATTGCTGTGAAAGAAGGCACAGTAGGACAAGATAAGCCATTACTATGAAAGAAGGCACAACGAGACAAGATAATACAAAGGCGTTGATGTAGCTAGGTTATGAATTAAGGTACTGGAAATTCTTGTTGTATTCTAATTTGCATTTCAATATCATAAAATCCCATTTGTTCCTTTCAATTTTAGTCATTGTTTATGGATGGACAGAGCATCCATCAATGACCCATCAATTTATTGACCAAAGCCAATCGAGTTGTGATACTGGTAGGTCCACGATCGATACTGTCAGTGCCCATTAGCCCTTTGTTTTTTGAAATTAATTGGGAAACAACCAATGGGCTTGTTGTTTGGTATTGAAAGAAAAGATAGAATAAGATAGACATCGATTTCACTACACATATCTTGCTTAGCAACTATTGAATCTCTTTAAAAATCTTAAAACGTTTCCTTTGCAACATCTACTAATAATGCAATTGCTAATTTAATGATAAATTAAACTTTCACTCTTGTCACATATATCTTTTCCCTAGAATGTGAACTTTCATTGTTATAAAGTTAATATTCACTCTTAACACAAGGGAAAAATATAAAACTTTCACATAAGAAAGATATAACTTTCACTTCCCATATAATATCAACTTTAATTATTACCATGTATAGGGACCATGAATTATAGAAGATTATATTAATTCTTTAATTCTCATTATAAAGAAACGAAACTACATGGATATTTTGTTTTCAAAAGTTTCGACGGTTGAAAGGGACAGACTCTGACTCGGAGCGCGCGCAACACCTCTCCGTACATTGAAATAACGGTTATCAACACTCGAATCAATGAAGCGACTTACTCATTTCCACTCTCCCTAAACTTAGAACCATAAACCATAAACGAAAGAGACTTGGTTTCGTTTATGTTCCTTTTTTTATCGTATATTTTTCTTAGGGAGTGATTTTTTAAAATTTTAAATGTGTAATTTAAGTGTTTTATGGGTTTTCTGAGATTTTAAATTGATTTATATAATTAAAAATGTATTTTAAATAATTAAATTTTATCATTTTATTTAAAATTGTATTGTCAAATTTTAGCAAAAATAAAAATAAAAATGTTTAATAATTACATTGAGCTAATTTCTTTTCAACATCTTATATGTACTCAACTATGCTACTTACTTTCAAACATTTATCGACCTTTGCTCACAAACTTGCTTATGCCATTAAAGGTTAATGGTTCAAAACTTTATCTCAACTCTAAATAGAAGCCTTCAAAGCTTCCTTTAGAAAAATGAAACCTAAACAACTAAGTGCTATCATTAAGCATTGACCTTTTAGAATGCTAATTGAAAAAAAGGTATTTAGAAAAATGCAACCTAAACAACTGAGTGTTATCATTAAGCATTGATCTTTTAGAATGGTAATTGAGAAAAAGGTAAGGACATTATGAGACAAAGTAAGCTTAGTGACTTTGAAACCAAGTAAATGTGTAACTTGTTTGGTTAGAAGTGATAATGATCTTAGAATAATTAATTATATTCCGTGCACAATCTTACATATCGCAAAAAGTGTTTTCTCATATCAACCTTTTTCATTTATGACATTAAAGCATCTAAAAACACAACAACCTTTTTCATCTAGGACACTTTTGGTCTTTAATTCTTATTATAGGTGTAATACCCCCTTCCCACATCTACCCAAGCAACCGGCCAATTGGGGTAAATATGTGACAAGAGGCTACTATGGTGAGATTTAACATCCTAGGTGACCTTAAGGAAGTGGAATCGACAAACACTCTACACATAGACCTTGTACATCAAAAATAACAACCCCAAGAGATAACCCAACCATTCATGCAACCTTCCCCTGGGTCCCACTGACCTAATTTTCTTCAAGGCCTTTGGATGCATGCACAGGCCTGCAAGCCAACATCTATGGGTCTATGGACGCATGTATAAGCCCACAAGCTAGCGTCCAGTGACTACATTTCTTAGTGTTGTGCCAGCGTACCTAGGATTTAACCACTTTTTTTAGGCCCATAACCCAGTGTTCTGCCCAAAGCTTCATGACAAGTTCAGAGATGAATTATAATGACCAAAAAATGATGTATTTGTAAAAATATCCAAAAGGACTAAACTGGACCCCCACTAGCCATGACTGACATTTCATCAAACATATCACAAATATGAAAGCTATAGGTATAAACAACTTAACTGAGCATAAGGTTCTCATACTTATCTGAGAATCGCTAAGAAGCATTACTCCCCTACATCATTAGTTGCAATACAATCTATTTGACCATAGATACATTGTGCATTCATTTACAAGTAAAAACATGGAGAGAACCATATATCATCATTGTCAACAAACATGCTTATAACCATCATAATAACAACAAAAATACAATGGATACAACAACAATAGAATCCACATAATAACTAGTACAATTATACATCAAATACCAAAGGAATGAGATTCTCATTAATGGATGTAAAAACCAACCGGAGATGGGACTTCCACGTTCCACCCAACCATAGATTGGCTGAGCCATATCTCTCTTCATCCAATCACCCCCATGCCATATTCCAATATGAATGTGGGACTCAAACTGAAAGAACCAATCAAGGCATCCTGAGGCTAAACCACCTCACCCTCATCAATAAAAACTAGGCCTTACCGTGAACCACACCTGATCACTAGGCCAACACCATAAACATGTCATAATCGGTTTTACCATGATATACACCCGATCACTAGGCCAAAGAAGGCATGGATATCACCGTATTCTCTCCACCTAAACCGTGAGGAATTTTCTTGCCTCCTAGTCTCTCAACCTTTACCACAACCCATAGTCCAAATCAAGGGTCACTAGGCCCTAAACCGAGACATACTCTCCAGGCTTTATGGGGTTCCTAGGCCCGATGGAGAGCAAACCACCTCTCAAGATTTACTGCAATCCAAACTCGGACCACTAGGCCCTAAACCGAGGCAACACATAAACCGGTTTTCTATCATATCATTTAGAGATCCACCTCACTCAGCTTCAAATCCATTCGACAATCCAGCTAACAAAAAACAAGAGAACTAAAAAAACCATGGCTATCCATTATTGGAAAGGCTAGGCTGAAAACACCGTCACACCTAGAAAAACCTATGGCAAGATAGAAAAGAACCACATGCAATACCATGCATGCCAAATCTAGTAAGGAAAACACACATGCAAATCAATAGCTACCAAAAATCCTACTATAGTTACTTGATTCCTTCTCCTCCTTGCTTGCTTCCTCCTTCTTCTTGCTTTCTTGCCTTTCTTGGTCCAATGCCAAAATGATCCAAGAAAATCTAAGTATCCAAGTGTGTGTGTGTGTGTGTGTGTGTGAAAGAGAGAGAGAGAGAGGGAATAATGAGAGAGCTCCAAAACTGAGCTGACAAAAGGTACCAACTGATCCTTAGAAGCCTTTTCATTGACGTGGCCTCTATTTTCTTCATTTTCCATTATTTTCCCTCATTTTCCTCCTCACATGCAACCTATGACCTTTCATCCCCCTTTTCTCCTAATTTTCACTATTTTCATAAATAAATGTGCCAAAAATTCCATTTTGCCTTTCCAAAGCCTTTTCCATTGCCTTTTTTAATTTCCTTAGCCATAAAAAACCAAATGAACACCCACTAGGATGTTTTGCCCAACATTCAGCTTGGAATAAGTGTCCCATTAACCATGGTTATTATTTTTAATTTTTGTTACATGGACTTTTCACCAGGGCTGTTACAAAACCCTCCCCCTTGGGGGACACCATCCTCGGTGTTCAACCACACATATACCTCAACAAAACCACTGAAAATAAAACATACTACCCATGGAGCTTTATAACATAGATCAATGTAGTATTTACAATGATCACCCTGCTGAAAAGCAGCCAACATGACATCATAACAACATGACAACTATAATGACATGACACCCATACCTCTTATTGGATCTTTATCACATAGCTCATGGCGGTATTTAAATCCATACGCATATGTACATAAACCCAAAAATCACATCAAAACATATATCAAAACATCACCAAAACATATGCCAAACATATACTAACATCACACCAAAATTGTTTTGCCTCAACCGGAAAACAAGGAATCCGCCATCTCCCATGTAGCTTCATCGAGACCAAATTACTTCCATTTGAATTTAACTTGCTCAATTGCTCGGTTCCTGAGCATGAGAACCTTTTCTGCAATATACATTGAGGCTCTGGCTGGAATTGTCCAGCTGATTCCACCTGCAATACATACTAGTCAATCACATGATCAACATCATTAACATACTTCTTAAGCAATGATATATGAAAAACATCATGGAATTTCATTGTGGAAGGCAGTGCAAGTCGATAAGCTATTTGTATGATCCTCTTAATGGTCCTGAAGGGTCCACAAAACCGTTGTGCCAACTTCGCACATGATCCAATCCACAAGGAGATCTTCTTGGGCTTGATTCGCAAGTACACCTATTCCCCAACTTGAAACTCCTTGAACAATATGTTCCTGTCTGCATAACTCTTCTGCCTATCCTACGCTTCTTTCAAATTATTCTTGATCACCTTCATTTCCCGTTCCATTTCTACCAACATATCTAGTCTAACCAATACCTTGTTAACCTAATCACTCCAACTGATGGGAGTGTTGCTACTTCGCCCATACATAGCCTCAAAAAAACTCATCTTCAATGACTCTTGGTAACCGTTGTTGTAGGTGAACTCTATTAGTGGAAGATACTCTCCCCACTTGCGCTATTGATTCATCACATACATCCTCAACATATCCTCTAATATCATGTTTACCCTCTCATTCTGTCCATCTGTTTATGGATGATAAGTTGTGTTGAAGGCCAACTCAGTGCCAAAAACTGTAAACAACTCCTTCCAAAACTTGGAAGTGAACTTTGCATCCATGTTTGACACAATATTCTTTGGAACACCATGCAATCTGACTATGTCCCTGATGAACACATATGTTGCATCACTAGCTGAGTATGTATTCTTCACTGGAATGAAATGTGCAAGATTTGTAACCCTGTCCACAACAACCATGATGGAATCATGTTTTTTAGCTCTATTAGGAAAACTTGTGATGAAGTCCATGGAAATGACCTCCCATTTCCACTCTGGAATCACAATTGGTTGTAGCAGTCCACTTGGATGCTTACACTCTACCTTAACCATTTGACAGTCCAAACACCTAACTACAAATTCCACCACATCCTTCTTTAGATTCAACCAATAATAGAACCTCTTTACTGTAGCAGTCAATGTCTTCTGGTATCCTGGGTGACCCAAATATTGTTTCAAATGAAAATACCTCAAGGTCACCTTCTTGAGCTCACTGTTGTCTGATACATATATCTTGTCTCTAAATCTAACAAATCCATCTGATGTCAGAAAGTAGTCCAAATATTGTACACCCGCACCTGTACCAGTACCTGTACCTATACCAATGCCTATTCCTATACTTGTACCTATACTACCACTTGTACCTGTACTTGTACTACCACCTGTACCTGTACATGTACTACCACCTGTACCTGTACCTGTACCCTGATGCAGTCTGTGCACAATCTCCATATACCTGTGATCCTGCTGACCTTCCTGTAAGGTCCTCTCTTGTGAGTTTGTCCCATAGGAGCTCATAGCTACTATGTGATTTACCTATACCGCATGCTAAGAGAATCTGCGACCCTATTCTCCTTTCCCTTGATGTACTTGATCTCGAAGTCAAACTCATTGATCGTGGCCAACCATCTAGCATGCTTGGTTTTCAGATTCAGCTGGTCAAACAAGTACCTCAACCCAATGTGATCACTCATCAGTACAAACCTCCTTCCAAGAAGATAGTACCTCCACATCTTTAGTGCATGTATGATTAATGCTAGTTTAAGATCATGTGTCGGGTAGTTCTTCTTGTGCTCGTTTATTTTTTGTGACTCATAGCATACCACCTGTCCCTCCTGCATAAGGAACCCACCAAGTACTCTCTTGCAAGCATTTGTACAAAATAAAAATTTCTTATCTGGATCTGCAATCTTTAACATTGGAGCATGTGTCAACAATTTCTTAAGCTACTCAAAACTAGCCTCACACTCTCTATCCAATAAACTTCCTACCTTTCTTCCACATTGATGTAATAAGATAAGCAATCTGTGAGAAGTTCTTGGTAAACCTCTTGTAATAACCTGCCAATCCCATGAATGATCTCACCTCATCTAAATTCTTAGGAGTTACCCATTCCATGATGGTTCTTATCTTTTCTGGATCTACTGCAATTCCCTTCTTGGAGACGACATGTCCCAAGTAGTGTACCTCATGATGGAAGAAACTACATTTCCTGAGCTAAGCATACAATTTATTCTCTTCAACAACCTCAACATTTTTTCCAAATCCTCAACATGCTTTTCCTTATTTTTAGAATATACCAATATGTCATCAATGAACACAATAAAAAACTTGTCCAAATAAGGATGCACCACATTGTTCATCAAACACATAAATGTAGATGGGGCATTAGTCAAACTGAATGGAACTACAAAAAAACTCATAATGCCCATACCTAGTCCTGAATGCACTCTCGTAGATGTCCTGCTCTTTGATGCGTACCTAATGATATCCCGATCTCAAGTCGATCTTAGAGAACACTGCTACTCCCTTCAGTTGATCGAACAAATCATCAATCCTCGATAATGGGTACCTATTCTAGATGGTCACTTTGTTCAGCTGCCTGTAGTCAATGCACAATATGGGAGTGTCATCCTTCTTCTTCACGAAAACACCAGTGCACCCCATGGCGAAACACTTGGCCTAATGTACCCTTTGTCAAGAATTTATTTCAGCTGCAACTTTAACTCCACCAACTCATGTGTGCTCATCCTGTAAGGTGCCTTTGATGTTGGAGCTGCCCCTGGTACCAACTCAATAGAAAATTCTACTTCCCTGTGAGGTGGAAACTCTGAAATCTCTACTGGAAACACATTATGAAACTACTGCGAAACTGGATACCTGCTCAAAAAATATTCATCCTCCACTTCCTTACCTTTGTCACTAGAAATATGAACTGCAAATAATACACACCCTTTCCTGCGATTGCCCTTGGCCTGCATGGTTTTCACCATCCTAACTGATGTGGCTTTCTTATTTCCCTATAAGACTCTTGGTTTCCCATTTTCATCCAAGCACTCAATGGATTTGTCATAGAAAAATGCCTTGGTCATGTGAAGATATAACCAACCCATACCCAATAGCATATTGTATGATCCCAATGGCAATTTGTTCAAGTGCGTTGATGCAAGCATACCATTTAACTAAAATTCACATGCTCTTACCTAATGGTGAAATATTTTCAACGTACCTATGGACAACTGCACTAAACAAGATTTTACATGCATTTTTGTATGAAACTAGCTCCAAAAATAGAAGAAAAGAGAGATCGATGCCTTAGAATTCAACCACTTCGAGGGGGCAACCTCCTTTACATTATATAAATGAACAATTCTTCCATGATACAAATGACAATACCTCCTTTATATATATAGGAGTCCATGGGGTGACAATATAATCCTATCCTACCTAACAATAATAATGTAAGGACACAAACAATAACAATATGGGGGTTACAGGGGTACAACAATAACAATAAGGGGGCTATACTAACAACAATAAGGGACTACACTAGTAATATAGGGACCTAACATGCCCCTCTCCTTCAAAAAAGTGTTGTCCTCAACACTTGAGTAGCTCTGGATGCTTATGTATAAAATTAACATCCTCCCATGTAGAATCTTCAGTGGGTAAGTTCTTCCAATTGATGAGATACTCTGAAATTTATTGATTTCGTAGCTGTCGAGTTCTTTTTTCAGTGATTGCTTCAGGTTACAATATGATTTTTCCTTCCTCATCAAGTTTTGGAAATATTTTTTGAATTGGAATTTTGTCACCTATAAACTTCTTTAAGCATGAAACATGGAAAACTGGATGCACTCGAGAAGAAGTAGGAAGCTCGAATTTGTATGCCATAGAACCCATATTTTGCAACACCTTGTAAGGACCATATTAATTTGGTGATAATTTATTATCCTTCTTAGCTTTCCTGAGGGACATTTGTTTGTATGGTTGTTTCTATAAAAATACCCAATCTCCTACATCATCAATTATCTTGTTGTGATGTTGATCTGCCTATTGTTTCATTTGAGTTTGTGCCAAATTTAGGTTATCCTTTAAGAGTTAGAGAAGTTGTTGTTGATGCTCGATGTGATCTTCCACTGCTTTAACCTTAGAATTTTCTCTTAAAGATGATGTGATGAACCGTGGATGGTATCCATAAAGTTCCATAAATGGGGTCATTTTTGCTGTAGCATGGAAGGAAATGTTATACCACCATTCAGCCAGAGGTAACCACTTGACTCATTGTGTTTGTTTATCAAATACAAAACAAAAAATATATTCTTCCAAACGTTTGTTCACTATCTTAGTTTACCCATCGGATTGAGGATGATAAGATGAGCTATGAGCTAGTTGAGTACCCAAACAACAAACTAATCTCTTCCAAAAATTTCTAGTAAAAATGGGATCCCTGTCGCTTACAATAATCTTTGGGTTTCCATGTATATTTTGAATTACTTCCATAAATGCATTAGCAACTATACTTGCTTTAAATGGATGGGATAATTCACAAAAGTGTGCATACTTGGTAAGTCTATCAACTATCACCATGATGACACTCTTTCCTTCAGACTTAGGTAAACCTGTGATAAAATCAATTGAAACATCCTCCCAACGTTGACTTGGAATGGATAAAGGTAGTAGAAGACCTGAGGTCTTAATTATCTCAACTTTATTTTGCTGGCAAACCAAACTTTCCGCCACAAACTTTTGAATATCAGATTTAAGGCTTCTTCACCCTGTCGTAAGTTTTTAAAAATCCCGAGTGTCCTCCTAAGGGAGAGGTATGCAATTCCAAAAGAATATTTTATTTTAGTTCGGAATTCTTACAAAGATATAAGCGATATTTGTACCATATAGAACCATTTTTCCAACGAAATGTATCAGATGTACTAGGATCTTGCTGCAAATTTTGAATGAGTGTCCACACTTCTTCTTCATTCTTCCATTCATCCCTTGCTTTGGTCATCCAATCCAGTTGGATAATAGAAATGGCATAAAGCAATGCATCCACCTCTTCATCCTTTCTTGAGAGTGCATATGCAACAAAATTTAGCTTCCATTTTTTGTAGATGATTTCAAAGTCATGACCCAACATCTTTGTGACCCATTTTTGCTGCTCTTCTGAAGATAGTCTTTGTTCCAAAAAGTATTTAAGAGTATCATGATCATTTTTTTCCTTGAAGTGTCTTCCCATTAGGTAAGGTCACCGTTTCTTTAGTGCATGTAGTATTGCCAAAATTTCCTTCTCATAAATAGATTTCTGTAAATACTTTCATTTGATTGGACAACTTTCAAAAGCAATGGGTCTTCCTTCTTGCATTAAAAACAACACCAATTCCATTTCCTGAGGCATAACATTCCACAATAAAGGTTTTTGTGAAGTCTGGCGTAGCTAAGACCGATGCTAGGTACATTCCCTCTTTAAGATGTTCAAAGGCCTTAGTTGCTTCAGGAGTCCATGAAAATGCATCTTTCTTCAATAATGTTGTTAGAGGTGATGTGATTCTCCCATAATTCTTAACAAACTTGTGATAATACCCTGTTAACCCAAGAAATCCTTGCAACTGCTTTATGGGTTGTGGGGACTTTCCATTCCTTAATGGCTTTAATTTTGTTAGGGTCTACTTTAACACCCTCCTGAGATATAATATGACCCATATATTCCACCTCTTGTACTCCAAAGAAACATTTGGAGGTTTTTTCATATAATTTTTTCTCCTCCAATAGTTTGAGTACCATGTCAACATGTTGAACATGCTCCTTCTAAGACCTTCTATAGATTAGTATATCATCAAAAAATACTAAAAAAAAATTTCTAAGGAAGGGTTTGAAAATGGAATTCATCAACCCTTGAAATGTAGAAGGTGCATTAGTAAGGCCAAAAGGCATGACCAAAAACTCATAATGACCCTCATGAGTTCGAAATGTTGTTTTCAGAATGTCTTTAGTCTTCATTCTAATTTGATGATATCCTGAACGAAGGTCCAACTTGGTAAAATAGATTGCTCCATGTAATTCATCCAATAATTCATCAATCATAGGAATGGGAAATTTATATTTAATAGTGATTTTATTGAGCTCCCTATAATCCAAACACGTGCCGTGATCCATCCTTCTTGTGCACCAATACTACTAGAGTAGAGAAAGAACTTTGACTAGGTTGAATTCTACCAACCTCAAACATTTATGCAATCATAGGTTCAATTTCACTCTTTTGGACATAAGGATATCTGTAAGGCCTGACATTTGGAGGAACACTTTCTGGAATCAAATGAATAGCATGATCATGATCACGAATAGGTGGGATTATTTTGGGAGTTTCAAACACCTTGGAAAGATTGTCCAAGACTTTTTGGAGATCTATAGAAATAGATGATTTTGATGTTGGAAATTATAGTGAGCATAATTGTGCAATTACGCCTCATTTTTCTTTCTTCAGAAGCTTTGTCATGACATTAGATATTATTATCTTTCCCAAACTTCCCTATGATACCCCATAATTCAACTTCCTTTCCTTCCGAAAGAAATTTCAATAAAAGTTCTTGAAAATTAAAAGCTATCGTCCCCAAAGATTGAAACCATTGTACTCCTAGTACAACATCAACACCTCCCAATTGAATGGAAAGAATTGGAGTATTCAATACATATTCCCCCATGGTTAGCTTGATATTATGGCATTTTCTAAAGCAATTTATAGTTCCTCCATTTGCAACCATCACTTGACACTCTGGTGTTGGGTATAGGAAGCAATTCAATTCCTTGACTACCTTACAATGAATAAAAGTATGGGTACTACCCGAATCAATCAACACTACTACCTTTTTCTTCTTGATATGTCCTTCTATATTGAGAGTTTGAGGAGTGGTAATTCCTGCCAATGCATTACAGGATATGTTCAGACTCATTTCTTCTTTCTCTAGGGTTGGTTCCTAGTGTATATCCTCTTCTTTTGAAGTTTCTTGTTAATTGTCTTCCTCTTCTTCACAATCTATGTAAAAAAAATTATTCTCAACACACTTATGACCTTTAGTGTATTTTCTATCACAACTATAGCAAAGCCCTTTTTCTCTTTTTTCTTCCAATTGTTGTGGTTTCAACCTTGTAGGTTGTGGAAGACTAGGAGTAGCAACGCTTCCATCTTTATAGATGTGAGTGGTAGGCTTCCTTGTCGCCATAAGTTTACGTTCATTTTTTCTTGCCAACCTGAATGCCTTCTCCAATGAATTAGGTTACAAAAGGGGAACCCCATGTTGGATGTTATCCTTTAAAGTCCCTATGAAGACATCAATCATGTGTTCTTATGGAATATTAGTTACCATTATATTAAATTTTTGGAAGTTCTCAATGTGCTCCACCACTGAACCCTTTTCTTTTAGATTTATTAATTGGCTAAAGAAGGTGTTTCTCTTTGTACCCTCATAATGTGCTATCATTTCCTCCATAAAAATTGACCAAGTGACAATTTGTTTTTACCGGATAAAAGCCATCGATACCATACAAATGTATTTTGTTCTAAATATAAAGTTGCAATGCATACCTTTTGTATGTTTTTCACATTATTGACATCAAAATATTGCTCCATTGCAAAAATGACACAATGAACTGTTTGGAGCAATGAAACCCTAGAATCCAAATATCTGATACCAAATGTTATGAAACCGGTTGCAAAAATAGAAGAAAAGAGAGATCAACGCCTTAGAATTCAGCCACTTCGAGGGGGAAACATCCTTTACATTACATAAATGAACAATTATTTAATGATACAAATGACAAAACCTCCTTTCTATATATAGGAGTCCATGGGGTCACAATATAATCCTATCCGACCTAACAATAATAATGTAAGGGCACAATAATAACAATATGGGGGTTACAGGGGTACAACAATAACAATAAGGGGGCTATACTAACAACAATAAGGGAATACAATAGTAATATTGGGACCTAACACATTTCCTTACTCCAACCACACTTATCCACCAAGTCAGTACTAACATAGCTATAATTAGATTCAATGTCAATTAAAATATAAATAACTTGATCACAAATCTTACTGTCCATCTCAATGATATAAGCCTGGTGATATGCATGCCTGTTGTCCACGACTGCATAAATATGAGGAATTATCTTCCCAACATCCCTAACAGTCTATGCCCCCTGTGCACTATATATATGAGGCCTACCACCATGATACTATGGGCAATCTCTCTGAATATGCTCTTCACCGCATATTTATCACTCCAATCGTCCACTACCATTACCTCCATGTTGATGATGTGATCTATAATGCTGTTGTGGCCTATGTCCCTGTATACCGCATTGAAATTATTTTGTGGTGCAATATTTTCCTTATCTTCTATATTCTGAGGCCTTGCTCTCTTAGGCTAACATTTACCTTTACCTTTGTCCTTCCCTCTTCATCCTTGTTGAGACTCATTATTGCACTTTGACTACTCATAACAATGCTTCAGCTTCCCAATGACTTCCTCAAGTGCCTGAGGCTCATCATACTCAGTATGATATTTGAATTCTAATGGAAAACCATTGGAAAATCAATGAGCTTTAGCTTTATCATCCTCAATATATGGT
>CM076581.1:1150881598-1151115296 GCA_034641835.2 Pinus albicaulis
TTTGATTTTAAAAGATTAGTGGGAATAAAGAGATTTCAAGGTAAACCAGAAGGATCTACCAGAATATTGGGCAATGGAGTCAACTCTCTAGGCAAGCAGAACTAAGAAATAAGGCTCAGAGATGAAAATGTGCTAAGGGAAAGATAGGTGACCTTCTAAGGCTATGTATAGGCTTGATTTGATGGAGTGGATGGAATCTGAGCAAAAGGGCACTTAAGAATCCTTAAGCTATAGATAGGAAGATTGAAGAAGGGGATCTAACTGGGAAACGTAGAACTGCCCATAAGGTTTTACGAACAGGCTATTACTGGCCTACCATCTTTAAGGATGCCAAAAAATTCGTGCAGGCCTGTGATAGCTGCCAAAGGGCAGGACGCCCTGGGCAGTCTGATGAAATGCCTTTGAACCCTCAACTAGTGATTGAACCATTTGAATGTTGGGCACTTGATTTTTTTGGCCCTATTAGTCCTCCCTCAAACCAAAAAACATACATCCTAGTTGCAACCGAATATGTCACTAAGTGGGTGGAAGCAGAGGTAGTTTCAAAAGCTACAGAGGACTCTGTAGTACAGTTTCTTTTCCAAATATTTGTGCGCTATGGTCTCCCAAGGGACATAATCACAGATGGAGGACCACAATTTGTAGGTAATAAATTAGCTGAAACATTGCAAAACTACCACATTCAGCACAAGATTACAACTCCATATCACCCACAGGCCAATGGCCAAGTAAAGAGCACGAACAAAGTAGAAAACATTAAAATGCCAAGTAGAGAGCACGAACTATAGTTGTCTTGAGAAATTTTATTCACACTGAATACTTCGAATTGTGAAGTATTTATACAAAAAAATGTTTACAAAATATCTCAGGAATTGAGATAATGTTTAATCAAAAATAGGAAAGAAAACTTAAAAAGAGGGACAGCTGCAAAAAATTTTGCAAGTTGTTACCTTTTTACAAGCAAAAATAGAACTGATTATTCTAATTTGAACTGATTGTTGTTGTGCACTTTAAACCTGTATTTTTACCATTTGAGGTAACAGTAAAAAATGAATTTGCAAGTGAATTTCCTATTTTTTATCCATTAAATTTACAGCAGATCTGTGAATTCTTGCCACTTTTCTGCAGAGGGGATCTTCATAGTCTTCAATTTTCTGTAACTTTCATCTGCCTCTGTATACTTGGAAAATTTAGGCTTTATAGTGAACATATGCCTGATCTCATTATCTAAAAAGAATAGATTTTCAAAATACTGAAGAAGTATTATGCATGTTGGTGATCCTTGAGGCAGTTGTTGTCTGGCTTGCTCTTTTGCATGATTTCTGATTTTTAGATCATAATCTTTCTAAGGCATTAACTTGTCATTCAATGCGTGAATATCAGGCAAACCTGCTTCTGACAATGTTTTGTATTTGGCTAAAAATCTTGAGATGGATAAATTCATGTCTTTACACCGGTCCTCTAGAGTACTCATTATGTTTCTTTTGTTCAGGACCTTTTTGATTTGAAGAATGGTTTCTGCTCTATCAAAAATTTTCAATTCTTCCAACTCTTCCCTGGTTTTATTGTTTAAAAAATATATGAGTTGGATTGCTTGGGCTGGTTTTTTGTCAATTTCCCTCTTAGTCTTGTCAATATCTGCACTAGCAACTTGAAGTAACTCCCTCTGTTCATAAATTATCTGAATTGAAGGCCATTGAGAATGAATGCCATCAATAATTTTGGTCCATAAATTATTTTTTATAAAGGCCACTTGATCTGTAAGATTTACTTGTGCTTGCAGAATCTTTACCTGTTCTTGTAGTCGATCAGCCCTTTGCTCATGTCCTCTAGAAGTAGTCAAGGCATCATTTTTGGATTTTTCCAAATTTTTAATAGTGCCTCTCAAACTAAGAATCTCTTTATCTTGGTCTTGTGGTGTGGTCCTCTGTGAGGATGAAGAAGAAGAGGCATAGATTAGAGAAGTAATTGGCACTGCAGTTGGCAGTACTTCGTTCGGTGCCAAGTGTTCTGCCAAAGTAGATGGTATAGCAGTGTTTACAGTGGGGATCACTGTAGGAATGACCATTGGTTGTGATTTTCTTAGTTCTTCATTCTCTTTCATTAGAGCTTCTATTTGACTTTCCATTGTTTTTATCTTATCTGTCATTTGATGTACAAGCTGCTTTAAATCATCATTCTCTGTTTTTTGCTGTAGAATTTATTTTGCTTGAGAGTTTTCACTCTGAGGCAACTTCAACTGTTTTCTAAGAGCAGCTATATCCTCATTTTTCTGTTTAATTAAGACTTTTTCCCCTTCAATGTTGGCTGGGTCACCCCCTGCTTCAATCAATATATCTTCTAGTGCTTTTATTCTTAAATTATTAGCATACAGTGAGGCTTTGTCCAACCTCATTTGATTTTGGAGGTTGAGCACTGTTTTCTCAAGCCTAATTGATTTCATAGTTTTACTAACAATTTTGGAATATAGCATTTCAATATTGCTCCTATGAAATTCAGTTTGATATAATTCATGAATGGCATCTGCATCCAGTTCAAGGTCTGTTTTGGAATAATCTGCCACTGATTTTGGCTCAGCCACTGTAGGCTTCAAGAATGACATTACCAATTTATTGGATGAATAATCAAATGCTAAAAGAAGCATGTCTTTATTTCCAGGCTTTTCCTTAAGAAATATAGAATGAGCTTGATTCTTGATCTCTTCATTCTTCTCTTTAATATGTCTGAATCTGATCTGAATCTCTGACTCTGTATTGTCAGTTTCCTGAGAAGAAGGAGGCAAATCGACAGTAGCCTGGTTTTCCTTCATGACTGTATCTTTTTTTTGTGTTCCAATTTTTACATTTTGAAGCTCTTCTAATGTTTGAGTGACTATTCTTGTTGCTTCATCATTTATATCAATATTTACAACCTTATCCTTTTCTTCTTCTGTTGACTTGCTTCTTTTACTATAAGGAGTTCTGAATTTTATGTCCTCAATAGTCTCAACTATGAAACTATCTCCTTCTCTGTCTCTTTTATGTACATTATAAGTATCTTTGCTTGTAGAAGCCACCTGTACTGTTTGTTCAATCTGTTTGCCTTTGCCACTGTCTACCTGTATTACCTGTACTGCCTGTGAATCATCATCAGATAGGGTGTTTGGCACCCATTCAATTTTATTTACATATCTTTCAATATGGGGCTTAGGATCATGCAAGTAAACAAGCAACTTACATTTTACCCTTATTGCACTCAAAATACCTTGTGGGTCATACTTCCATGTAAAACTACATGGGAACTTATACTCTTTAAGTTTGACATTTATCTCATTGGCAGATTCTCTGTTATTCACAATGAATGGCCCAATTTGATTTTTCAGCTTAAATTGGGTCTTTTTCTTGAAAGCTATGAAGTGGATTTCATCTACATTCAATAGTTGTCTCAGATATTCTAAAGCAAATATTCCCTTAGTAACAAATCTGGGTAACTTATATGGGGCCAGGGATGAGCCATACACTCTGATTTCTGTATGATTTTTATATAAATACCAATCTCCAGTTTTGTAGCTCTCTGATAACTGCAGAATTCTTCTTGTCTCATCATTGATCCTAGGGATCTCCTCTTTTCCAAGAGATACATAGCAGGGGCTATAAATGAGTCATTGAAATCTGTAAAACTATACTCTCTGTTCCATTTCCTTAGAATAGATGACCAAAATACTACTGATAGAACTTTTCCTTCTGCATCCACTTTCTGACATTCAATTGGAAACTTATCTATTTGATAATATAGGAAGAGGTGTAGTAGATAAGAGGAGTATATGAAAACTCCTTCTTCTGATAATTTGGATAACTGATAATGCATATTATCAGCAATACATCTAGCAAAATTGAACTGAATGGATGGTGATTGACCAGGGTTTAGAGTTGACAGAAAACCTAGGATAGCCACATTAGTGAATTCATCACTGGCGTATCCTAGTATGAAGGAGAGCATTGAGACAATCTGTCTAGTTTCATCTAGGAAATCAACGGTGTCGAAAGGAGGATCTAACTTAGGAATATCAACTTGATTTGGAAAAAAAGTCTGGTATATTTTGAATCTAGCATTGAAATCCAAGTCAAGATATAGTTGGGTTAAATCTTCTATTGTTAGGGAAGCATAATTGGGGTCATGATTCATTTGTAGCATGGAATTTATCGACTCTTCAGTGATGTAAAACAGGGGTTCTTTTTCTTTGTTTACAATACATCTTTGTTCTGGCATATAATAGGCTTCGCATAATCTAATAAAGTCAGGAACAAAATGAGTGAGAGGGACAATATATCTAGGCAGATTGGATTCCCAAATTGGAATATCTTTGTCACCCTTTTCCACTGATTTTCCATAGCACCAATTATAGACATCAAGCGGGTTAAATTCTACATTAGGGTCTAGTATTCTATAGTCCAGATCAACTAAAGGGCTCTTCTCTAGAGAAATGACTGGAGGCTGGACTGGTCTGACCACTTCTGTAGAATCAGCCGTGAGTGCAGGATTTGGTTTGTCGATTTTGAAGGACATAAGCTGAGGAATCTTTGCAGAAGACTTCTTTTCAGATTTTGGGCCTCCATTCTTGGGGGTTACCTATTTCTTGGTCATTTTTAATAATGAACGAAGCAAGCTTAAAAGGTTTGCTAAGTTCCTTTACGAGAAACAGGGGTTTCTTGAAGAATTTCTACTGAAAATGGGGTTTTTGCGCAGGGTTTTTAGGAAATGCAAGGAATTTAAAGCTCAGAACGTGTATTTAAAATCGATTTCAACAGCAAAACGGACTAGGGTATGGAAAAAACTGCGAGAAAGGGAAATTAGGGATTCCAGGGAAATTTTGACAGAGTTTTCCCTGAAAAATGGACACTTTTTTGCAGTAACTTTGGTAATTATTTGAAATCGACAGGAATTTTGAAATCTCAGAGGTAAATTTCGAATAAAAGTACCTGGAGAACCAGCAGAATTCGGTTGAAGACGTTGCAGAGGTGCTCAGTCTTCAATTTTTTGAAAATGGCTTCGTAGAGGACAATGTAGTACTTTGTAATGGAAATTCAGGGCAATGGGCGTCGAAAAATGGTACTGGTAGGTTGAAAATGGCTCTGCAAAGTTTCTCAGGGTTCAAACGACGTGATTTTGAGGAAAACGGTTCTGCAATGTTTTTACAGGTTTAAAGCGAAAAGGTGAAAATTTGAATGCAAATAATAATTTTAATGTTATCCTTCGATGGTATAACCATAGTTAAATGACATTAAACTCGGGTTAAACGGGTGAGGTTTAGGGAATACCGCCAGTGGTATTTGTGAGGGTAAATGGTGGTAAGCGGAAACTAGCTTTTCGAACGCGATACAACGTGGTGGCGACACGTAAGCACAGGTGGTTTGGAAAAACCACCCATTTCGCGCGGCTTTGCCAAAACATCAAACAATTACTTTATGAGCACGGAAATGTATTAGCGCCGTCGGATCTGGATTCAACGAGCGAACGGCCACGATGAAAAGGAAAGGTGCGGGGAAAAGGTAAGTTATCGGGTTCACTTTGGGCCATTGATCTTCGGAAACCGTCACTATACCGACATTTAGAGAAAAGTCTCGCAATACCGACACTTAGAAAAAGTGTCGCAATTGTAAAAGTGCGACACTATTGCAAAAGTGTCACAAGACCGACGGACGTCACAAGACCGACGAAAATGGAAATCGTTCAAAACGTCAGAAGAGCGACGCTTATCGAAAAGGTAAAAGGTAAGTTATCAGGTTCACTTTGGGCCATTGATCTTGGGAAACCGTCGCTATACCGACATTTAGAGAACATTCTCGCAATACCGACACTTAGAAAAAGTGTCGCAATTGCGACACTATGCCCCAAAGCGTCGCTAGAAGGCTTCCTCCAAACGTCGCTATTATATGTTTTACGAAGATATGGTAAGTAACTCTCTCTTGTTCTTCTTAGAAATAATTATATATAATTTTTATTTTTATTTCAAAATAGATTAAAAAAATTATATGAGAAAAATTATTAATTCATCAATATGTGTGTGTTGTGAGGAATAATTTCATAGTTCAACTTAATGGTTCATTATATAATCATGTGAGCATCACCAATGATATATCTTAAAAAGCAACTGAAAAGCCATGTGTACAAAATCAATGTATACTCTAGAGAGTGGTTCTCATATCATTATGTAAATTGTTGTATGCTACTTCAACAAAATTATAAGATAAACTGTAATACACATCATATATGCACCATAACAATTTCCATACAACTAATTTGTTTTAGGATACATGTGGCATTCTAGGGGTAAATTTTATATGATGTGTATATCAATCTATTAGGTGTTGGTAAGTTTTGAGTATCTAAGAAATGATAAGGAATATCCATACATCATGATCTTGTAATGTGATTATAAATTGTGTCTATAATTTCCATAAAATGTATAAATGATTTGTTTAAAAAAAATCATCACAATCAACCCTAAACAATGCTCATGATGTGGAATGTCATCGGCGAAACCAAAATGATGGTCACATGTCCCATTTCTATGGTAATGGTGATCATATATATGTTGTAGCGACACTTGATGAGTAATTAAATAAATCTCAGAGTGTGACTCATTGTGCCATCTTTTTTTAAAGCATGATTTTTTTTCCTAGTTTTTACTAATTTGTTAACGTATTTTATTCATTTGGAAAGCTAATTAATGATGCTTTAAGTAATTAGGACCTAATGAGAGATTATCTTCACATCTTCACTGAAATATATTGGTAATTGTAGTCACTATATGGACCGCACATGCATGCTAGAAAAATTGAAATATAAACTATAATACACATCTTATATCTGCCATAACAATTGTCATACAACTTATTTACTTCTATATACATATGAAATACTTCAGGTAAATGCCATATTATGTGTATACCAATATAGTAGGTGTTGGTAAGTTATGAGGATCTAAGAAATGATAGGGTATCCACACATTAGTAGTGCCCTAGTAAATTTTTTGCATAATTTTCTATTTGTTGTAATTTTGTTGCCTGGATTTGTTATAGATTTCAAATAATATATACAATTATCTACCAATTGTTCTTTATAAAGAAGAAGTACAATAAGTAGTCACCTAAAAGTGAGCCATGTGAAAATATTGGTAACATGAGTAACCTGGTAAGCTGTAAATGAAAAGTGAATAACCTCCACTCACCAACAAGTGGCAGGCAGGGTTGGAATTTGGATTTCTCTTTACACGTCACACAAATTTTTTTGACGTTTTGGTCATTATTTTTCTAGTAAATAAACGTTACGTTTAAAATTTTGCACTTCATTAATGATGTTCTCGTAATAAATTAACCCTTCACCAATAAAAGTTTGATTAAAAAAATTGAACGCTCTTCCATTTTCTTTGGATTTTGGAGTGTGATATATCTGTGTCATGGACTTTTAATACCTAAAGTTTCAAGATAAATAACTGATTCTTGTCAAACTAATATTTTCTCAATATATGCTATGTGTTGAAATTACTTACAGCTGATGTACAGGCAGCCGCCTTCCATTTCCAGCGATCAGTCAAGATCGCAGTATAACAAAAACATTGCAGAGAGCCGCTTGCCATTTTTGATTGATCAGAGTTTAAAAAATTGAAGGACAGTGGTCCCAAAACTGAAATTTCTGGATTTCAAATCTCACTGAGGCGGATTTAATAGAAATTCCGCATCACACTCAGCCGTCCGTACGAGTGCCCAAAATCGGACGCGGAAAATTCATAAAGCAGATTGAATAGAAATTTTGCGTCACATTTTTGATGACGTCAGCAAATTTTTTTGGCACCCGAAATTGATTGAAGGAGAGTTTAATTTTTGGTTGACGTCCGGTGGTCAAAGTTCTTTAATGTTTGTTTTAAAAATTTCGTGCGTACAGGTCCATATATATATATGTTTTACATATATACATCATATGCACAATTCAAAGCAGTGAGTTGTAAATGCACAGATAGAGTGAAATTTTAGAGTGTGAGTTTTGTGTTGAACTGTGTTTTGAAGCAGTCAAAGTTTTTTTATTCCCTCAGTCAGAGGATATTTTGTAACCAAAGTTTTGAAGTTTAATGAAATAGTTTTTACAGTGAAAACTTTGTTTCCAGTGAAGAAATTTTTTTTTATATTTTCTCTGTGTTGAAGAGGGGAGTTTTATTCTCCATTGTTGTTCTGGAATTTTAAATATTCCAACACTATGATCTGCTAAAAATTACTTCAAAAATCAAGTAAACCTTCCAATATAAAGAAAAAAACATGAACGAGCTTTCCCTAAATTGCAATAAATTTATGTTTATTATTAATATTGCATAATTTGTCTTATAAAAATTGCATAATCGGACTAAGAAAAAATCCTTAGTGCATTTTTTATTGTTGTTGTGATTAAAAAAATGAGCCAAAGAACGTTAAGGCACTTAGAGAAATCAATCTATGTATTATTTCTCACAAAACATGTTGAGTAGTGGAGACTAAGCCCTAGATTTTTTTCTGTCCTCAATCTCTCTATTAATTATGTCTATGTGGTTATAAGAATAACAAGCCAAAGAAATCTGAGGCTTCCAGAGAAATTAGTCTCTGTGTGCAGAAATTGATGATTACCGTTGACTAAATGTTATACCATTTGAAATTGCTGAGCGAAATTAATCAGGCCATGATGTACCATTTGTCAGTATCTATTTTCTCATGTATGAAAGTTTTTTTTTTCTAAGTAAAAGTAATTATATTAACAAAAGGAGTACAGTACAGCGGGCCGAAGCCTGATCATTTCCGAGTGCTGTGGCATTTGAAACAAAAAACCATAGTTTGAAGACTGCCCTGCAAGAGGGAAACCAGTCTGAAACAATTCATTTGAAAAATCCCGCGCAGGGGAACCAGAGAATTGTAGTACAGGAGACCATATCGAAGCAAAAAAAACAAATTCATTTTCAGAGACAGCAGAAAACACATGAATAGGCCCGTGAGAATGGGCAGAAATAGAGCAAAAAACCAGAGTGAAGAGGAGGAACTATTCATCAGGATCAGGTTCGTAGACAACTCTGCACCAGAATTCATCTGGTTCCCCGTCAGAATTATACAGGTCAGCAACAGAATGGATCACCTTCCCGCGAGGAGGAGGAGTAATCTGCGCCTCGCTCGCTTGCACTGCGTCCTGCCTCTCAGTAGGTTGACCCATCGCTTTTTTGTTCGCATGGTCCTGCGTGGCCTTGCCCATCTGACCCTGCACGTTCACACTATCAGGTTGCTTCAGCCCAACAAACTGCGCCGAATCCTGAGCCACCAAGAGGCTGCATTCCGCCGGGCGAGAACCGGGAACAATTTCCTGAGGCTCTTCACGAAAGACGACCGTAATTGAGGCAGTCACCCTGGGTTGATTGAGAGTGCTGTTAAAGGAAAAATGCGCGGTGTGGGTTTGAGCAGGAGGAGCGGAAGGAGTGGGGGAAGCAAAGCGACGGCCTGAGCGGAGAAGGCGCCCTCTAGGTTGACTGTCAGAGTGGGAGATAGACGCAGAGGAGGTGCCAGAGGTGGAGGGAGAGCGTCGAATTTGGCGCCTCGTGGAGCCTCTTCGGCAGCGCATTCTGTGCCTGAGGCGCGACATAGTCGGACTCGAGACAGCAGGGCAGGGAGGCAAAAGATGGACAGAAGACTAAGGCGAGAGGGGCAACAGGGCGATAGAAGAAAGCTTGCAGGAACCAGCGTGGCAGAAGTGGAGATTTTCTCCAAAATCCAAACAACAATTGAGACAGCTCCTCTTACCAGTTACAGTGCGAACATTAGAAAGCCCTGCTCCTGGAGCGCACCACAGATTCACAGGCGGGGGAATTCTGTTCAGACCAGAGGGACGTTCCATAATAACAACCCAGTCTACCGTGCAACTGTGAATCGACTGCAATAAACCACCATAAGTATGAACTGGCGGCTGAGTCATGTCGCGGCATGCGAATATGTATCGAGGAGCGGGACTATGGTTTATTCGACCACCAGGAGTAAATGGCATTAAATGCCGATCAGTCGACATTAAGAGCACTCTTGCGGGTGGGCCAGTGGCTTCCCCTTATGCCACACCCCCATCCCATCACGTTAAACACTACCAACTTCACCCGCATCCGAGTTCTCATGTATGAAAGTTGATGTACCATTGAAAGTTTAATAACTATAATAACTATGTGTATATATGTATATATATATTTTTTTTTTTTAATTTAATGATTAATAATAATTAAATTAAAATTCTTAAAAGACAAAATAAAAGCCTAATAATCACGAACTATTATGATAATTTAAAAATATAGAACTCGGGCTGAACATAGTTACAAAGATAACAAGAAAAGAAGAGTGCATGTGCATGATAACCTCTTTCTTGACAACCTATGAATGCCATTCTCAATGAAGACTCAAGACTCAAGTGGCTTGGATTGTGTATCAAAATAGTAGGAATGAATCAAAGTTCAATGAATGAATAACTTGATCGAGAAAATTTGTAGGGAAAGGTAACTTGACTATCAATCTACTAAACCTCACTTCCATGATTAAAAAAACACCCCCACCTTCTCAGTGGTCCCATCATGGTCCACCTATTGAAAAACAACCAACAAATATTATTTTTTTTATATTTTTGCATGGCCATTGGATAATGATTTACTATGGTTTTCCTAATAAATTCCAATGGATGATTATTCAAAAATATTGAGAATTACTTTAGTCTCAAGGCATAGCCAAGAGTCTTACTGGATAATTATAGATTACCTCTCCATTGGATGATTGTACATTTTTCATCTACTTTTTCACGTGAATTTTAGTTGATGCTAGATCTTTGCCTTCTATTTCTTTAGTGAAGCTAAGAGTTAACTTTGATCTTACATTAATAACTATACTTGCATGAATATCCATGCTTTTATGCTTCCCCACTGTGGTCAATGTTGATGTATGGCCTTGGCCCATTGATCTTACAATTAACTCACTATTCATATTCAATTTTCTCCAGTTCAGCCCAATAAAATAAGGAAAATAGAAAATGAAGTCCTGATTTATCTTTCCAGTGCTCCTACATAATACAAATACTCTTAAAAACCAATTAATATATAAATTGTCATCATTCACGCTAAAATCAGTTTGAATTTTTATAATGAATCTACTTACAATTAATAGATTACATTGCTCATAGAAAAAGAGATAATTTAGAACTATGATTTCACAATAATAAATTATCGGGCTCCCACAGGGCGATGAACTTGGTCGGATGTGACCCTTCTGCAGCAGCTCCTGAATCTGCCTCTTGATTTCATTGTTCTCCAGAACAGAGCACCGATAGATCGGTCCGTTGGGTAGCGACGCACCTGGGATCAGATCAATCAGGTGCTTGACTTGACAGTGTAGAGGAACCCCTGTGGGTGAGGTGAAAATGTCCCCGTACTCCTCCACAACCTTATCCATTTGTTGTTGTCGTGCAGAGGAGCCTTTTCTGGAGGTCGTGGCCATAGTCTTCTTCTTGCCCTGGGGGCGGATCATCAGGAAAATGAATTTCCTGGTTTGGGAAATGAGCTTATTGCATTGTTTTGCAGAAAGCAAAGAGATAGTAGCAGGAGGTGGTACCTTTGGTATCCTGTACAACTTATTTCCCAAAGTAACAATAATAGCACAAGGCCGAGACTCATACACCGCATGATGCTTCCACAAGTATGGTTGTCCTAATAATACATCAGAAACATCAATAGGAACAACGTCGCATAATACCTCATCCGTGAAGGGCTTGATGCTATAGGGAAGGCGACACTGCTGGTTGACGCGGAGATCTTGTCCTTGGTGAAGCCACCCGATGGTGTATGGATGTGGGTGAGCTATGGTCGGCAAGCCCAACTACTTCACGACATCTGTCGAAATGAGGTTTTTTTGGCTCCCATTGTCGACAATGAACTGTACCGGGGAGCCCTTTACCCACATTTGGGAGTGGAAGAGATGTTCCTCCTTCTGGATCCTTGTAGTGGCAATAGTGGCATTGGGCTCCGCATCAATAATATGTTTCCCTTTGTCATTCCCCTTGTTAGGTTCTAATTCAGAGTCAGAGCATGCATCTGACTCAGAAGCCTGCATCTCGGCCACCAGCGACTGCTTGGCCCGACACTCACTTGTGTTGCGAGTGGAGCTCTTATGGAACTCACAGCACTTTCCCGTGTCCTTCTTTGGCTTTGTGGTGTTGTTCTTTGCTTGTGGCTTTGACAGGTTTTCTTGAGTCACCATGCCTTGGCTCTGTCCTTTGTTCTGTGGTTTGGGAGCACCTTTCCTTTACTTTTTATTCACAGATCCAAAGTCTTGCTTCTTCTGTTTGAATTTATGCTCAATCTTGGCAGCATACCGGTATTCCGTACCAAGCGAGGAGATGTCGAGGAACTCCATTACCTCCTGAATGTATCTGTGCAGACAACTGCGATACTTTAGCACCAGATGTTTCTCTGAATCTTTGATACCCAACTTGGTGCGCAGGGTATGGAACAAATTCGTCAGCTCATGCACATCTTGATCCCTTTGTTGTCGTAGCATGGTCCATTGTATGTACTTGTCCTCATAGCTCCCCACGGGATAGTACTGTTCCTTGACAGCATCTCGGAAAGAATTCCAAGTTGGTACGGCCGAGAACAGAGAGGGTTCTGTCTGGTCCTTGTTCTCACAGTAGGTTTCCCACCAGTCCTTAACATGGGGGGTAGCTTTGAGGAGTGCAAAAACAATCTTCTCCCGGTCTGAAAAGTCATGAACAGAGAAATATCCTTCTAATAGATTCAACCATCTATCTACGGCATCTGCGTCTATTTGACCCTCAAATATGGGAATGCCAAAATTTACTTGTACCTTAAAGGGAGTCGCAACTCCAGAGTGGCTACTGGATGCAGATGCGCCGCCGGTGGGCAGCCGTTGAAGGATCTGAGCAAAGTTATCCATCATCGCGTTCCTTTGTTTTTCGAGGGCTTCCTCGAGCAATATTTTGATAGGATCTCCTGCTCCCTCATCTTTCTTTTCGTCCCCCATGGGCGTCCGTCGAGGTTTGCGAGGCTGATCTTGCAAAGGTTCCACCAGATCAAGCCCTAGCTCCTTATACCCCGACCTCGTTGGGGACATGCAAAGAAGGATCGAGAAAAAGCAGACCGCTCTGATACCATTGATCCGGATTTATGCAGGAACACAACAGAATAAACACATAACCATAAATACAGAGATGCAGTGGAAATAACACTTCATTTTATTAATATCAAAGAACTGAAATTTGCTTATAGACAGAATGGAAATAAAACTAGCTAGGGCGCTGGTAGCTATCTCTGAGGAGAGATGAGGCAACTACAGGCCTCTGAACTGAGTTACAATGAGGCTCGAGGGCCTATTTATTATTGAGAAACAATGGAGAACCCTAAACATCCAAAAACCAAACCCTAGGAGATGAAGTGCCAAAACTATGGGCCTCGTTTGGGTAAATTGGTGTTTCAACTTCCCAGGGACGTAACTTTGGCATACTATCTATGTTTGACGCACATGATACATCATTAGAAAGATCTATCCGAGGACTACAACTTTTGCCACAAATATAATTCTGGAACAAAATGATACATAATGATATTCGCTGGAGGTGAGATGCCCAAAAAACATCGTTTAGGGCCTCAAAACGGCTCCAGAAGTTCAGGACCCGAAAAACTGCTAAAAATAGTAAGTTGTGCCGAAACTGAAAAACTGAAAGAGACAATGGTGGGGCCCCAAGTGGAATAGGCAGGTGGCCACCAGTGTCCACTTGGATCATTGAGTGAGCCAAAAAAGTAACTTTCCTTACTTTTTGAGTACAGCCTTGCAATTGCGAAGAGGACTAGTGTTGCAAAATTATTGGTAAGTGGAAACTAAAGGGCGTAAGAACGTTTTTGAAAAAATTTCAAACGTCAAAATTAAGTCTTCTATCCTTCCTAGCACCTCATGGAAAATGGGAATCCGCAAATTCTAGTTGTCAAATATGTGCAAAATGCCTTATAACGGGAAAAATGGAGGACTGGTCCTATGCTGCTACATGAGTTAGGGTTTCATGTGGCAACAAGGAACCTTGTATAGTTTTTCAAGGATAGGAAAGGAGAATATTGTCAGTTAATCATCACTTGAAACTTCATCACCATTTGAAAATTGTGTCCTAATTTGAAACAATAAGACTACCCAACTATTTCATTATTTAATTTTGATTGTGTAATACAAAAAATATCCTAGATAACTTAAATAATGTAAGCACTTTTGCAAAAATTTAGTGGAGAGAACCTTCAATTACATTTATTTTGAAGTTCCACTTGCATTTTAAGCCATTTTAATTAGTCTTTCATGGCTATCTAGTAAAAATTGCAACCTCTTGTAGAAATTTGTTTGTCACTTGTATTAGAAATGCAAAAATCAAATGTAAATAAAAATGATTTGAAATGCTAAAATTCAAATGCGCGCTACATAAAAATGATTTTTTTAAAAACTACATTAACGTCTGATATCACGCGCGCATTTGCCCTCAGCTCTTGCAAAACAACATTCGCCCTCAGCATTCGCCCTCAGCTCTTGTAGAATAGCATTTTCCCTCAGCATTGGTCCTCAGCTCTTGCAGAACAGCATTCGCCCTCAGTTCTTGCAAAATGGTAAGTTCTTACTGCAGGCCATTCCTCCTGTAGTAGGGTTGACCCTATTTGGGTTTTTTTGGAGCCTCTGAGAATACAAAGGTTGTGATTGATTACGGGGCACTGCCTATATTTGTGGAACTTCTTGCCTCTGGGAATGATAATGTTCGAGAACAGGTAGCACGTTCATTTTAGAGGCATAAAATTATTCTTCCTAACTATCTTTATACGTCTGTAATTTTGGAATTTGATTTAAAAAACTACTACCCAACTTTGAGTTCAACTGGTGTTCGTGTAAGGCTGTTTGGGCTTTGGGAAATATTGCTGGAGACTCTGCATCATTTAGGGATCTTGCCCTCAGTCATGGAGCTCCGAGGCAGGTGCTTGCCCAGTTGAATGATACTGCCATAATTTCAATGGTACGAAATGGTACATGGGCTCTGTCAAATTTTTGCCGTGGTAAACCCCAACCACTATTCGAACAGGTAAGCAGAACACATTTTCTGCCTCTTCTTCTTAGTTCGCAGATACTGTGGATTTTTTTTTAGAGATCTTGGTGCTTGGTAGATTTGGACGTAATATGGACCTAGGCGCTTGTTCATTACAATGACTCTGTCATCAGGTTTTAGAAAATGCTCAGAAATTTGGGTTTCACAAGGGGATTACCCTTGCTTTCAATTATCGATTATCAATCACATTCAAAAAAATTCTTTCGTAGCATTGCTGAGCTCTTTGTAGGTGAATTTTCGAGGCAATTTCACAATATCTGAACTAAATTTGTCTGTCCTTTTCAATACTTTGCGCTTGTAACAGAACCAGACAAACAATCTAGTGGCCAATGCAACAACAACAACACCTCCTGTTGCAATGCCTGCAATTCACCCTCTCTGCACGCATGAATGACTATGGCACCTTCTTTTGTGAACAGGTACTGGAGCTGAAGGTACTGGTTTCCATTAGGATCGTGGAATTCAACATCCAAAATAGTATCAAATTCCACTGCAATAGTATTCCCCAGCGAGGGCAACAGTTCATTGAGACCTATTGGACTCAACACCCCCAAATAGCCTCCAGGGCTACCCAGAGTGTGATCATCTGGAGCAATAAAAAATGCTCATCCATCCCCAATTGAAACAAGAACAGGACCCACATTGGTTACAGAAAAGGAGAAACGCGTTTTGAAAGAAGAAGAAACTTTTGTATTAGGGTCCAGAAATCTAACTGGTATATTGTACAATGCCCTACCTGCACTTCAAATTGGTACTCCCAACTCCATGCTAAGGCTCACTATGCCATTCTTCAAATGAGCATCTTAACCTGAAGTTTGATTCCAAAAAACCCAAGTCCCCCGTTCTATGCCCAAGACCTCTATTACAACGAGTAGAGTTCTGAGCAAAATACTTCACAATAGGAAGCAAAAGAAACATCGCAAAATTGCTCCGCTTTAGACTGATAATTTTCTGTGCGAAAATTCAACTGCGGACAGTAAAAACATAATATCAAACACAACCAATCCACAATGGAATTTGAACATGAGGATTTATAACCACAGAAAACCCTCTCCAGGTTAAAAGAATTCCATAATGGCTTTAAGATTCTACTAATGAGCGCTTACAACACCATAGCAATTACCGTCACAATGAAATCTACTGGAAGCAAAGCCCTTGTACAGTTTCTACATTTCCATAGTGGAAGCAAGAATCTTGCTATCTCTCATGATCTGGTTCTGTGGTCAAATCCTTTGCTATGGCTGTCTTGTTCTGCTAAACGTGGATCTGTCTTAGCTTTGGCTCTAGTTCTCATTTAGGATCATGGCTATCTGATCTTGCTGTGGCTTTGACTATACAAACTTGTTCAATAGGAAAATGTTGACTCTGCTATATATAGGAGCTTCAATGGGTGCTCTCAAACACTTTTTGGGGCAGCTTTGTTTTGTCTCTGATTCAAGGCAGAACTATGTTGGCCTTGGTTTTTTAGTCCTTGGAACTTAGTTCTCTCATATTTGCCATCCTATCCCCAGTTTGTTACCGAGAAAGACATAACTTCACGATATCAAAATTGACTATTTTTGGCCATTTATCTTTAGTAATGGTACAACTTTAATTTGGTGCATTCGTACAGTATCTGAAGAGCACTCTCAAGCTATTATTCAGTATTTTAGCATAACTACTACATTTAACTGCCATGCTCTAATATTTATATCAACCATAAGAATTCTTAAGGTAGTTCCACGTTTGTGAAGTAGAAGGAATGCTTCTGACAGCTTCTTATCATAGTGGTACAATTATGTTCGTAGTTTATCTTTTATAAACCTCCAATTTTCCAAACGTAGTAGAGACTACAGTTTGCATCTGAAATTTTGGACAAATATGTTTAGTATTCTACAGAAAATGCATTAAGAATAAAAAAATCCCACAATTTGTAAAAATCCCACAATTTTGTAAAAAGCCCACATTTTGTAAAAAGCTCACAATTTGTAAAATGCCCACTTTTATTTTCTTTTTTCTTATATATTGAGCTCCCATTGAGTTCAACAAGTCTTGGGTTTTCTACACCATTGAGAGAGATTTATTGTTTTCTTTATAGGATAATTTGCATCAATGGAAGAAAACATTGGAGCTGGAAAAACAATTCAAAAGGGTGAAAGGGGTGATGGCGGAGTTTATTGCCCTTGTAAAAAATGTTGTATGAGAAATAATGTTAGAGTTTTAATAGCAACAACAACAGTGCATTGTAGGAAATATGGGCACATTGATGGTGGATCGAATGACTATCGTCCCGTGGTAATTAATTATCTATCTTCATTTTGATTATATCGTAAAATTTTATATTATTTTAATATTTTTTATATGCGAACTAATGTTTAATTATTAATGTTTGTAATTTTCATAAAGGCACAGTTGCCCCCCAACTTTTTGCAGATGATCAACCAGCTTCCACAGCAAAATAGTAGTATATTAGATGATGTTGCACCAATACAAGAGAATATTGCAGCAAATATTAGTATTGGAAATGATGTTGTACAAGGTGAAGAACATGAAGTGAATGATGAAGGTAATTTTAATGATCCCATGGAGGTA
This sequence comes from Pinus albicaulis, assembly GCA_034641835.2. Taxonomy (NCBI): domain Eukaryota; kingdom Viridiplantae; phylum Streptophyta; class Pinopsida; order Pinales; family Pinaceae; genus Pinus; species Pinus albicaulis. The sequence goes on from CM076581.1 coordinate 1,150,899,329, forward strand.
GATCATGATGACAGTAATGAGACAATTCACATTAATGATGGGACAAATAAAATGCTCCAAGACTTGTATGGTGAGTCAGATGATGATGGTGGAGATAACAGTGATGGTATTTATGATGTACCTCTAATTGAAAGGTTAGGTGAACGACTTTTTGAACACTCAAATGCAACTCTTCTCTCTGCTACATTGTTGCTGGTGAACTTAAAGGTTATGAATAATTTGTCGAACATATGTATGACACAACTCCTAAGGTATGCAATATGTATATATGATCACATATATGTAAATGTTGATTATTTTCCCTTTTTTTAGTTGTAATAAATGTGTAAAATAATAAGTTATATATATATATATATATATATCATAGTTATCAAAACCGGCCAGTCACGACGGCTGCCGGTTGGAACCGGCCTTGCAACCCGGTCAATAGCCTATTCTCACCTGTTTTGGCCAGTTAACCGGACCTAACCGGCCGGTTAAGTAAGGAACCGGCCAGTTTATGCATAAACCGGTTAGTTCCGTACTTAACCGGCCGGTTAGGTGCTCCTCCATGAGTTGCAAATTCCTCAGTGTCTCCTCCATGAGCTGCAAATTCCTCTATTATACTAGCAACAAACTTGTCTAATAACTCATACTCAACACCTTATAGTAGCAACAATACACATGATGAATGATAAATACAAGGCTGGATAGCATAAAATCCCTAGCAGCATGCAACTCATCAAGTGTACTTGATGACAATTTCTGTTCTCAAAACAATCAGCAACAACCTTATTTCACACTCAGCTAGGAACTGTCAGACCCCCTCTCTCTGCTCACACATAGCAGCAGCATAAATACAAAACCTTTCACACAGCATACAAGCAATTTGATCATGGCATCAAGACTGATGCAAATGGTCTGACGCCACTCAAGGGACAACAACATACAACCTAATGAAAATGTGACTGGCAATAATAAATTGACCACAAGAAAATTCCCGCTTGGAAATGCACTAAACTGGCTACTGAGTTTTCTGGGTTTTAATGAATCTTTTCAGTGATAAATTTTGTCAAACACATTGTGAGCAGACCGCTGAAGTTGTAATGCTCTCTCAACTTGTTACAAATAGCACTAATAGTGGGTTTCACAAACCAATTCAATACCTCTAAGTGTTGTAGATGTTTTTCTAAAAATTTATTGGCAAGCAAACATAGATAATGAAGAATACAAGATCTTCAAAATGTTGGTCTGATATATATATATATATATATACTGAAACCAGAATTGTCTTCAAGGCTGATAAAATGAATTGACAACAGATCTGAGCAGGGACAGATTGTATATTATAATATTAACTCAGCAATAAAACACAGTGAATAATATAAGAGAAACCTGATACATTACTTCAACAAGTTTGCTTATGTATTTTTCGATGATATGTATTGCATTTGGTGCCATTTTGATATATTCACCTTTTCATGGTATATAAGTGAGCAAACTTTTCATATTTTGTCTCTATTGGCTTGGAATCATGGTTGCAAATCTTAAAAATAGTTTTTTTTTTTTTTTCATTTTATTAAAAAATAATTATTTAATGTATTTTTTTTAACGGTTCATTGAGATCTGACCACTACCGGTTAGACCAGTTCCGGTTCGAAACCTGGTTCATTAGCTCCACCGATCCGGTCACCGGTTCTGGTTTTAATAACTATGATATATATATATATATATATATATATATATATATATATATATATATATATATATATATATATATATATATATATATATATATATATATATATATATATATATATATATATATGATTAATAATCTTTACAAGACACTACTTTTTGTTTCTGTTGTAGATTGTTGGGTGAATATTTGTTACCATCGCTAAATACTTTACCTCGAACATATCGAGATCTACGTGCTATTATGAAACACTTTGGAATGGAATATAACACTATAGATGCATGTCCTAAAGATCATATTATATATTACGGAGAACATGCGTTGAAAATAGAATGTCCGAAATGTGGTACCAGTAGATATCGAACAGATCAACTAACCAAAAAGGTGCCTCAAAAGGTTCTTCGTCATATTCCCATAATTCCACATTTGCAGTGAATGTTTAGGTGTAACAACATAGCACAGTTTATAGATTACCATTCAAAGAATAGAAGTGGAGATGGTGTTATTCGAATGCCTGCAGATGGTTCTGCATTTAGAGAAATCGAGGAAAAATATGCAGATTTTAAAATTGAACCTCGTAATGTCAGGCTTTCATTGGCAATTGATGGTGTTAATCCATTCGGAGAGCTTAGATCTACTTACTCAGTGTGGCCTATTTTCGTTATCAACAATAACATTCCTCCTTGGATGTCAATAAAGAGGGAGCACATAATGTTGACTATGATTATTCCAAGTATTTGATACATTATTTCTTTGAATGTAACATTTTCATTTCTCTCGTTGTTTGAATAAATATATATTTTATTTATTTACTTACTTATATATACATATATCATGGGAGTAATTATTATGTTCCGTAATTTTGAACAATTAGGTAAGTACCAGGTCAAAGATATGAATTTATATATTGAGCCTCTTATCGATGAGCTAATACAGTTATGGCATGGCATCACTATGTATGACATCACTAAGCCAATCAAGCAGAAGAGATTTCAATGTCGTGGAATGCTTGTATGGACAATTCATGATGCCCCAGGACTAACACATGTTTGTGGCATGTAATATTTCATTGCACTTTAATATGATACATAATTATCTAAATTAGATATACCATATTGCATGTTTTAAAAATGATCTCATAGTATATTAATTGTTATTGATCCATCTATTGCAGGTCTTCAAACAAAGGGTAGATTTGCATGTCCAGTTTGTGGCCCTAAGATGAAGTATCGTCATTCACCAGACTTTAAAAAGATGGTGTTTGATGAGTTTAGGCACTTCCTCCCTAGGAACCATAAGTATCGTACTACTGAAAAACATCTTTTCAATGATAAAGAAGAAACTAGATTAAAACCACAAAGAATGACACCTCAGTTGTGGATGTTGGAATATAACAGAATTAATAATCGTCGAGCAGTTGGTACATAATTTGTGTGTGTATATATATATATATATATATATATATATATATATATATATTATTTGTTTATGTAATGTTTGGAATTTTTGTTTTAACTAATGAATTTATTTTATTGTATTTTATAATTAATATTGTTCTGATTTATTTTATTCTTTGATATCAAGGTCATCGTCGCCGTGAAGGTACTAATATTGCACTTCCACCTGGAATGAAATGTTATCCTTCTCAATTCGCGAGGTTGCCCTACTATGAGGACCTAAAAATAGCTCATTTGTTTGATACAATGCATGTCGGGAAGAATGTGACAAAAATGTTATGGCGAACCATAGATGGTGCACATGATAGAGATAAAATTGACAAAATTTGTGCTGACATTGAGAAATCAAATCATGCAATGAAAAGTGTGATCGACGGATCAAATAACAATGGAGGTCAAAATTATAACAATATTCCATGGTTATTAACAGAACAACAAAGCAATGATGTAAAAGAGGTCGTTAGAAGAATTAAATTTCCAACAGGTTTTGCTTGAAACATAAATAATATCTTAACGAAGAAAGGTGACTTCAGTGGGGTGAAAACACATGATTGGCATACCTTTATTAAGGTAATTTTTTTGGTATATGTTTTTGTTTGTTATTGCTTGAATACATATTTTAAATTTTCCTTTTTTCTGTTTAATTTGGAAACCAATAACGATTCATTTTTTATTGTTATAGTATGTTCTACCTGTATCTCTCCCAAACGAATTTGACAACAATGTCAAACAAGTTATATATGGTCTTAGTAAATACATGAGGTAAGTAGTTTTGATTTATACGCAAAATCTAATTGCTACAATTTCTTTTTGTACTTGATGAAATGATGTATTAATTTACTGATAATGAAATATATATTATGTTTCATTGAAATAACCTTGCGTAATGATTTGCAGATGGTTGTCATTGAAAGAAATCCATCAAGATGAAATAAAGTATTGGAAGAGAGAAATTTCTCGGCTAATGTGTGAAATGCAAAAGTATCTACCTCCAACATTTTTCAATGCACAAGAACACTACTTGATACACCAAGTTGAGGAGATTGAAATGTGTGGACCAGTACACACAAGGTCAATGTGGATGGTCGAGAGGCACCTGAAATCCTTGAAGGCTTTGGTTAAACAAAGAGCACGACCTAAGGGTTCTATGGTGGAGTGATATGTGGTATATCAATCCATGGTGTATATTAGTCATTATCTTCCTAAATTAGCTGCGCCAGTCATGAAGGCGGTGGACTGCATTTGGGATGTGAACTCCATCAAAAAATTTGAAGAGGAGCACCTGTTGGGAAAAGGTAGAATGAAGAAAGTGAGAGGTAAAAGATTTATTATGTATAATACATATAATGTTTCATTTTTTTACATCATGTATATGATCATTATATTCATTTAGGTCTTATTTTTTCATAGTTTATTAATTAATATAATTTACCATGGTTATAAGTAATATTTATTAATATTGGTGAATTATTGTTTTTTTATTCAGGTGCTCAAGATTATGAGGCGCTACTTTTATACATTGCAAACAATTTTGAGTGGATGAGTGAATGGATTGAAACATGTAAAGCACGTAACGACGGTAGGTTATCATGGCAACTACTGTCTGAATTGATTAGAGAAGCGTATCGTAGTGGATATGGGAACGTTACGGACAGGGAAATCGATTTAGCATATGGTTTGAAAGATAGAAAGGTAAGAAATTAATTCACCTATTTATAATGTGACAAGAAGTTTGATTTTTCAGTTAATTTTCATGTTGTGTAAATTATATGTTTAATTATTAATTGAGAATGCATCCTTTTCATGTTTGGCATATTGCAGTTGAAACACCACAAGGCTATGTGGTGCAATGGTCGTCAATTTCGCGTTAAACAATTGGATGATAACAGGAAAACTTCTGATAGTGGGATAACTGCAGTATTCCAGGTCACTAATGTTTCCTCCAGGAGTGACAGACATCCTCGAGAATCTGAAAATAGATAGTATGGGTTCTTAGATGATATAGTTGAGTGTGACTTTAATTCCTTCAAAATAGTTTTGTTTGACGTCAAATGGTATAGGCTATGAATGAATGTACGTGATGATGATAGAACACTTATTCAACATGAAAATGGATTTCCAATGGTTAAAACATCGCAGTTTGAAGCAGGAAAAGATTGCTATGTTTTTCCAAGCCAATGCGAACAAGTCTTTTACTCAGAGGTTCCAGGTGAGAAGGAATGGTCATTTGCTATTAGATATGATCCAAGAGGAAGGCCAGTAGAGTATACTGTAGAGGAAGAAGATGATATTGATCAAGAAGAAGATGATGCAATGGCAGATGAGCAGGAAGATGCATTGACAGATGAAGAAGATATCTTAGAAGATGAACCAGGCATAGGAGATGAGGCAAAAATTATTGATGATGATGTCGATGAGGATATTATTGAAAATGACATAATTGATGATGATGATGACATGGTCAATCATTTCAACACCATTTCTGAATCAGATGTTGATATAGATGTCGATCAGTTGGATGAAGATCAAGAAGATACAGAATAATATTGATACAGATGTTATGTTCGAGTATGAGCTGGTATGTTATAACTTTATATTTTAATATGTAGGAATTATTGTCTGTTGGGAAAAATACTGAGAGGGGGGGTGAATCAGTATTTAGGGCTGACTGAAAAATTTTCACCAGAGATCTTATTATGCTGTTAATTCTTTACTTGGATTATTGCATCATTATTTTAGTAAACATGTGAAAAGAAATAACAGAATAAGCCATTACACAAAAGGAACACATATGAACACCAGTATTTAAGGTGGAAACCCAATTTGGGAGAAAACCACCGCTACTGTCGTCTCAGTATTCAATATTTATTATAAAGAAAACATCTTACAATTTTGTGCTAGCGCAGACTCATACCAGCACGCAGGCACCAACCTGCAGAAGGCTTCAACCTTCTCTCGTTCTCCAGCCTCTCCTAGAAGGGAGCTTTGACCCCCTGATTTAACACCAGCTTGAACTGGCAGAAAGCTTCCACTTCTATGCAAAAGACTTCAACCCTCAGATCCACCGAATTTCTTCAATTTCTTCATCAGACTTGCATCAGATCTTTATTATTTCTTTGCTGATCTTCCTAGAGATTTTTCATTTCCTCGATCAACTCCATAGGTGCATCATGGATTCAGCGTTATCAGACAACAGATTTCGATCATGCAGATCTCATAAAGAGATTTTTATTTACAATGCCTCTACATGCACACCTCGTACTATGATTCTCATCACCTTATATTTTTTTTCAGAAAGAAAAAAACGTTGTTTGAATTAACAGTGCATAGTTCGACATAACATTCCATCAAGGCTGATGAAAAAGCCTGATCAAAATAACCTATCCATCTCATGCACAACTTCTAAGGAAGAAGGTGTCAAGATAGAGGATTAAGTTTTGACCAATTAAACATAACAGGGGAAATATCACCCAATACAAATATCGAGTCCATAAAACATCAAGACTCTACCATATCATAAGCCATAGGGACGAGGAATAAGATCTGGCTCGCCTGTGGAAATAGACATCCCAAGAAGACAGAGATGAACCGCAAAATTGTAGATATAGATAGTAAGTATGGACCTGTATGCATTAAAAACTAAAAAAAAAACGGAGCCTATATATTCCTACGGCAGAAATCTGTTAGAAAAGTAATTGAGCCCCACATATCAGGTCGGCATCTGATGAAAAGATCCAGGCTCACATGAACGCACTTGATGCCAATTCAAAAACCTGTAGACAAAAACAAGGAAAAACAGGCTCGCTTGATGGATTAGCACATGGGAACAAATCTGTGCAGGCTCGCTTAATGGATCAACAATTGTGTAGATGGATTTGTAGCTTTTCGGGTAGTTTTCGCCTATATTTTTCGGATCAATATAGTTTTCGCCTTTATTGAAACCATGGGTCAAAACCATTCAATTGCTAATAGTATTATTAAAATTCGAACCAATCCAAATAATACTATAGCCAAGGTAAAGTACCAATAGCGTGCCGCTGATGGTTTCCTTTCTTTTATTTATCAAATTCGTGGAATTTGATAAATAAATATTATTCACAACCTTTGGCAATTAAATATATAATACAACTTTATAGTAATAACCAACGCTTTTATCAAAATGATTTTAAATAGGCCTTTGGTTCCGGCCCCACATTCATAATCGACGGCCCAATCAACATAATTTAAAAAACTGGGGCCCATCGCTTACGATCGTTTCCATCCAACGGCGGAGAACACATCGCTCGGCATCAGATGATCTGACGGATATCGTTCGTTGATGATGCACGGATGATAACGCGCGATGGCGCGCCGTACCTTGGGTAACTTTCGCGCATCTATAGCAAATGAACATCGTCCGATGACCCCTTCCCAGATCAACGGTGCTTATCAATATCGCTGGGCATCCTGGGTCGAGCAATAACGCGCGATGGCGTGCAGTGACAAGCGGTTTTGTGGAGTCGTACAAGGACGCGTGTCACGCGTTCTATGGAATCGCACCCATACCTCTTGAAAACTGCTTGCCCGTCGAAGGTGGTGCGATAGAAACCACAAACCACCTTTACTGTTTTCTCGGTCACGGTTTCGCTCTTCCACGCAGGGTTCCGTCACGCTTCCGTTTGTTATGTTCCACCTCTTTCCTTCCAGGTTCCGTTCATGATTCCAAAGGGTTAGTCCGTGTTCCACCGAAAGTTCAATGCCAAATACTCTGTTTTAGTTCTTTCGCGTTATAACTGGTTTTCTCTCGCTCCTTGTTCCTTTCTCCATGAAAGCCAGTCAGCTCCTTACTAATAGAGTAGACCATTCCATCATATATTTAACGAATATATATAACTCCACTATGTACTAGTTTGGATACACTGTCAACCGTATTAACATCGTTTCCTCGATCAACATACAGAGCACAGGGTTTCTTACGGCTGTCAATTATCCTTCATCAGGATGCATACATATGTTCACACATGAATTAACTCGTCCTTATTTATATCGATTCTCCATTAAATACAGAGCTTGCCATCAAGGACAATCATATAATAGGATACAGGAAACATATTGCCAACATTGTATTTAAATAATTTACTAATTATGCGGGTTTGTTGCATGTTGTTTATTATTTCAAACCAATAAATAATGGCCTTACTATTGTTTATTATTTCACAGGATTCGCAGGATTCATTTGATTCTATGGTCAGGTCTCTGAAAAAACCAATTAAATACTTAAATAGTCAAGATCTGGAAGACAGGCTTTACCCCCACCATAAATTGCTGAAAAACCGGCCTTCAGTTCAGCTTGCTGTGCTGAAGACGAGGGTGGATTTGCATGATCAGTTGAATGAAAATGAATCAGATATTCAGGATGCTTTTGAGGGAAGATCCATAATCCCCATAGATGAAGATCCCATTGCTGCAGAATTTCTATCTGCGTTGAAGCACAAGTATAGTGTTGTATCGGAATACAAATTAGAGGACAACTATACCAAGTCTAAATCAACTGAATCCAGTTCTAGTGCTCTTGAACTTACCGAATTAAAGCCAGAAACAGGATTTAAAATCTCTAATGGGAACGGGTATGGTAGTTCCAATATTGGATTGGATGTCCGGAGCTCTGCAATAGGCACTGGACCTGATCGTAATGAACCCCAACTAATTCAATGTGATGAAAATATGGACTTTGATGATGATCAGGAAAACAAGCCAGAGCATTTTGGCAATATTGAAGAAACTGAAGAGGTTTCCCGTGATCGATTGAATCAACTCAGCCATAAGACATCTATTGTAGGCAAGTTTGTATCAGAAGGAGAATCGGTTTTTATTTCCCATGATGATGGATGCTGCTCTTTTCACGATATAGAAAATTCAGAGGTGTGGAGGTTTTAATTATTGTACTTAATTTTGGGGTTTATGGGTGTTATAATTTATACATTTTGGGATTTTCTATTAGAAATAGGGAAAAGCCGAGGGGTTAGATTATTCTCATGGTTTAAATTTCTATATTTGAAATAAAATTCACCAATTTCTGTTTAAAAAAATGATTTGCCTAAATATTTGATGTAGTTTAAATAGGATGTAGTTCATTTCAAAGAATGTTGAAATTTTCTAGAAACTATGATTGGGATTTCAATAATATTTATGCACTCTTTAAATTTTCCCTTAACATAAAGGGAAATTGATGTATGAGTAATACTCGGTATTGTTATTTTCCAATCTCCAGGAGAAGGCTGAATATAAAGCTCCATATGGGCTTACCCCAGACATGTGGGGTGATTGCTGGTTGATCAGAGCAGCTGGTTCAGATGGTCGCTCTGGTAAATATGTTGTGGCAGCATCTGCAGGTTGTACATTGGACTCAGGTTTCTGTTCATGGGACTTTTATAATAAAGGAATTATGGCATTCCATACTGAATCAGAGGCCTTCACTTCAACGTCCAGTACCATGTCTTCAGTTTTGGCAGAGAGGGATGTCTCGGGGAGAAATTTTGGCTTTGCAAATGTTGTGCCAGAGAATCAACATTAGTGGTACAGGCCATGTGGGCCTCTTATGGTATCTACTGCCAGTGCCCAAAAGACAATTAATATTTATGATATTCGTGATGGAGATCCTGTGATTTCAATGTGTTTGTTTTGAAAGTTTAGGTTTCATAGTAAATCATCAATGGGCTCTAAAATAAGGCCACATTGAAATCTTGGATACATGTTTCATGCCAAAATCAATTGTATCTTCCATAAATACACAATCTTGGACCACTCTGTATAAATTTTCTTCTTGGAAAATATTACATCTCCCTCATTATACAGGTGGTGTTCTTACATGCATAGCAAAGGCATTGTTTTGGCAATCATTTTTTAAGTCACTAGATATTGTGGGTACAAGGATCTAGGGTCTCCACATGAAACTGTGTTGCCCGGAGACTGACTCTGCCTGTCCTTAAATTTGTAAACATTGTAGTATGCCAATGCTTCTTTCATTTTGTATGCATAAGACGATTTTTTTTCAAAGTCCATAATTGTTTTTAAGTTTTATCCATCCCAGTTTTGTTGTGAATGCACAGGTTTTTGGCTCAACACATATCTATTATATCTTTGTACTTTTCCTTTACTAACTATTTGAAATTTCTAGTTATATTTAGAGGTGTCTTTTAAGGGATGAGGGGAATTACTTGGATTTAGTGCTGCCAGGCTTATCATTTATTCTCCAAATGAAGCCCTGTAATCTTTAACACTATATGGGCATGCAGCTCACTTGTTAAAATATAGTTGATACAATACGTTGTACATGAAGCCTGGAATTGTGTACATTCCTGCAATATATTAATTTGTAGGCATGCTTAAAAGAGAGATAGGTTTTGATAAAATCAAAAACCCTGAACATGAAGAAAAAAAGAGGCAATTATTTTATACAGATAGAACCAAGACACTATCTCCTCATTAATAACAAAACCTCAGTCCAAAAATCATATGTACAAATTCTAGAAGTCGAAAGTTGAAAATTTCTGAAATGGAACCATGCCCTTTTCAAAAGAATAAATTTAGTAAAAACGAGGGTGAAGAAAGTTATCTTATCAAAATTTCCACATACCATGTTAGCAAGGAATGAATACGAGTCCTGAGCAGTGAGACCTGAGGAATTGCTCTTTTGTTGCAGGTTGCAGTTCTCTTCTCCAACACGATGAAAAGAAAATTCTTAGCTTTGGAGTCTGAAGCCCGAGTCACAACTTGGAAGTTGGTAAGGAAAATTATCAGGGTTGTTGCCAGTTGGCTTGGAGTTCGCAGCCTAATTAATTTTCTTTAATGCATTTCCTTCAATGCTGCGCCAGTTGTCACTGGCTAGCAACCTTTACATTAAAATTTATTAGACCCGTCACGTTACGAGAAAAATTTGATGTGATCACTGATCATTGATTTCTTATTGTGATAACAAACATTGGAGATTTACTGTCCTATTTTAAAGTTTCATTTTTTTTTTTAAATTGAAACCGCCGTCGGCATACCGACGCCTTGTAAGCGTCGCTCTTCTGACGTTTTGAACGATTTCCATTTTCGTCGGTCTTGTGAAGTCCGTCGATATTGCGACAGTTCTAGAAACGTCAGAAGAGCGACAGAAAAAAGAGGTCGGAAGGGCGACGTTCAAAATTTCGGACCACATTTCGTCGGAATTGTGAAATTTCTTCCTGGCGTCGATATTGTGACGCTTCTGGAAAGCGTCGGTCTTGTGACACTTTTGCAATACGTCGATCTTCTGACACTTTTGTACGGCGTCGGAAATGCGACAGTTTAGACACGTCGAAAGAGCGACAGTATAAAGACATCGGAAGAGTGACGTTCAAAACGTCGGACGACATTTCGTCGGAATGGCGAGACTTTACAAATGTCGGAAGAGCGACGTTAAAAACGTCGGACGAAATTTCGTCGGAATGGCGACACTTTACAAACGTCGGTTTGGGAGACGTCGGAAGAGCGATGCGTGTTTGGAAGCGACGGGGAAGTTTCGGTAGTGCGACACTTTGTAAGGGCGTCAGAATTGCGACCGCACGACAAACCACGTTTTTCCCGGCCTCGAACTGTCGCTCTTGCGACGACTGTGTGTTGGAATAGCGATTGGCCGTCGGAAATTGTGCCAAATCCTCTAGTGATGAGGTCCTCAAACAATTTCTACAATATCAATATTTTTCTTGTTGTGATATCTTGGGTATAAAAAATAACATATCTACAAAAGAAAAATGCATATATTACTTATGGTCAAAAATTTTATATGGTGTATTCTTAAGCAATTTTTTAAGATGTTCCTCCACCTTTACCAAAGTGAATTGCAATTTGGTTAAACTATGTATCTTTTCATTCAGCATCAATTTCTGTAAGATAAATTTCACACATTATTCTTTCCCATTTCTCAACATTCTACATATGATAAATTGAAAGTCGCATAAAACAAAGAGCAAACCCTTTTCTAACCAAAACAAACAAACAATCAATGTCTCTAATAAAACTTCATTATAATATGAGAAAATGAAAAGAGAGTGGACCATTTTTGTTGTTTGACTTTGCATATTTTTGTTATGAAAGTGCTCGAGCTTCAAGACCCAACAAATGTGAGGGAAGTCGTAAATGTGAAAAAAATTATGTTGACCTAATTTGTAGACTTCTTCAAAATGATGTGAATGATGCCATTTTCGGATGTGGTATATCTCATAATAATAAATGGCATGTATTCTAATAAATTACATTGCAATAACTACCATGGGCCTCCACGGATTATAGGTCCTCAGTATGTTAATCTTGATGATGAAAGAGAGATGGCAACGATAAGCATGGGTGGTCCTAGTTTGTATGGTGGATATCTTCAAACCTAGGTCGCCATTTTAATGAACCTAGGTTCTGACATGGTAAACCTAGATTTGGTCTTCACCCAATTTCATTCTATCATACTTTTTCAAGACTCAAGAGGACATAATGGTCCTTCAGCTTATAATAGGGTTTATTTGGAGGTTATAAATAAAGCTTATCCAAATCAAATGGATTTCTGGGCTCCAAGAGATATGGATAATTTAAATGATAAAAATTAAATGTTTTTTTCCCAAGATTCAAATGTAGGGATACATTTTGTGGATTTTACTAATAAATAGAATGAGAGAAAAAATCCATGAGGAGAATCTATTGGTCATTGTAATTAGGGAAATACTCGAAGATAATAAGACAATTTAGGTTCAAATCAAAGATGGTGTTGATTCTTGTAGCTCCTCAATTTATAGTAGTTTTTTAGGTAGGAAATTAAGTTCTTCAAGGGCTGGGTCCTTCAGCATAATTTCATCTACCTTGGTCATATCACCCAAACTAAAAACATAATCAACAAAGAGTAAATATGTCAAGTTTAGGGCAAATCCTATTTGTATAGTTGTCAAGCTTATAGTTCTTTTTTACTTTGTTATAACTCTGTTGAGACCACCTACTCTACAGTAAAAAATGGTAGAGAAGCCATTAGTCATACCTACCCATGGTCTCTTGTAGACATGATATAAGAATAGGTTGAGCCATTAATTAGAATTGCACATATATTGAGGAAAGACAATTCATTATCTAGTTAACCAATTCCACATTGAACCCTATATGGATGAGTAGCCTAAATAAAGCCAGTTTTCTCTATCATATCCCTGGGAAAGACAAACTAACATTGGGCAACTCATATTCTATAATGGATTTGTTTCCCAGGAAGGATTCAAAATTGTTCTAATTACATGGAATCATCTTAGTGTATTTTGACCCTACATGACCAAGGAACTCAGGAGCCTTGGGCGCATCAACAGTAGCATCCTCCAATGAAAATAGTACAATCTCCAACCTAGAAACATCAAAATTATATATAGTTATAATTCATAATCGCAAATGACCATAGACAGTAGCAGTCCTTAAATAAATTCAAACTTGAATAAGAACAAACACAAAATTTCACATTACCCTTCAGTAACTTGTCCTTGATTTAGCAAGAAAGGCTCAAACTTGCATAAATGTGTAAGTAGATTCCACAGAAGATCAATTTAAACATATTTCCTGAAAAAAGAATCTAATATCCAAAGGGAAACCATAGTTGAATGGAACAATGGTGCTTTAAGGTCATCTACACAAAAATTTGCCTCCAAATCTCTCACACTAGATGGTATGTCATGAAAAATAAAGAAAAATTCTGGGAAACTTGTCGACTTCTCTAAAAGACATAATGAAAATGAATGGAAGCTTTGTAAAGGAATGCACCTGTAATATTTCTTGATTTCCATTTCAGCCTTTTTCCTAAGTTGAACCTCAATGAGTTGTGAACTCAAAGTTATTTGAGAAGAATGCTCTTACAGTTGAAATTCAACATTTGCAATCTTCCCACCTCTGTCACCAAATGAGTATGAATTATTAAACTCTCTTATGTAATTATCCAAAACATTTCTTTCCTAGACACATGATTTTTCAAATAAATGCTTTTCTGCAGCATAATTCCTTGTCAAAATTTCATCTCTCATACTGACTAGCATCCGGTTATAACTGCAACCTGAAATCGGACCTGCACCTGTTCGTATATTACTCAGGATGTAAATGGTGGAATATCTACTAGAGAACTCTTAGCATATGGAATTGGTTGAACCCTCCCTCTTATTCCCTTGCCAAGGCCTCCCTTAGGACCAAGATTCAAGTGGTGATTTTCAAATTGAGCCCTATCCACAATCCGAGCATCTTGACTGGTGAATCCACGGTCATGTGGTCCCATATGGGGTTGTAGCCCTTTAATCCCACCCATATGTGGAAGTGAATCCGTCTATGCACCTGCCATGTAAGGTGGCATCACAGGTCCTCTCACACCATGATCAAGTGGTGTCACAAGTCTCCGCCCTGAATGTCCCATATTGGTACCTCGAGATCGGCCTCCCTGTCCATGTATTTCTTGCACAGCATCCCGATGCACTTCCTCTATTTTCTTGGGGCCCTCACCTTTCTTCCTTTTTTTCCATCCATTCACCCTTGGATCAATCAGATCCTTCAACATGAACCTCAGCCTAGAGGGAAGCCCTTGGTTATTGGACATTTTTGTCATCCTATCAAAGTAAGAATTAATATGTTCCTTGGCCTTTAAATGATCAATCATATGACCAATAGTGCTCATCAGTTTGCACAAAGCTTCAACATTTTCCTCCCCTGGATGCTAAAATTCACCAATTAATTTCTTGATGCATGCATGTATAATTCTTTCAGTCAGCATACTTTCTTTCTAAATCTCACCAATAAACCTTATATTTCCTAGCATTCGCTATCATGCTACAGCCTTCTTCTCCCATCTTTCTTCTGCTGAAAGGATTTTTTCACCATGCTCTTCTATTTTCTTAGCCTCGGCCTCTTCTCTTTCATCTTTTTCAAATTCTTCTTGACATTTGTTCAATAAAATTCACTTGAAAACAACCTTCTCATTATCTTCATAAAATTTTGGTATTCCCACAGCAAGCTGAAAACTAAATTTTGCATACATTTCACAAAAAGCACCTCCATCAAGGCTTTGTTAAATATTGAGATATTATACCATGAAGATATGATGTAGAGTCAATGTTCACTTCTTTGACCTGTTCAAAAAGTTTCTCAAAGTTTTGGGGCGTTAATTTATTAAGGATGGATTTAATTTTTCTTTGTTTCAACTGATCCTCATCAGAAACCTTGCCCACTTCATATTGGTTATCTAATATATGAATTGTGGGAAAAGAAGGCTATGGAGGAGGAACCAAACCCTTATGTGAACCATAAGCACACTGCCACCTATCAGCATCAGAATTATTTCTCACTAGCCCAACTTATGGAAGTGGTTCTTGCACATAAGGCCCTTCAGAAAGGATGACGTTCATACTCATTTTTGTTGCACAGGTATTTCTTGCAAAGCCAGTATTATAACCTTGGCCAGTTTGAAACACTGCAGAGGAACCACTAAGATCTGCATCCATCTTCATATCACAAGCATCAGCAAAATCATCCACCGGCTTGGCCCATCTATCATCATCTTAACTGGCCTTATTGATCCCATGACATTCAATTAGATAATTCCCACTCAACTACCTGTCAAGTCCTCTTGCAGTGCTTGCTAATGCATCGACCTCTCCTACATTACTTGCAAGTGCTTGGGAAAAATTTCAAAATGATTTGGTAGATATTTTCACTGATAATTGATTGTCAAAAAATATCTAGAGTACTTTCTGTCTCCTGAACATTCAGTAACTAAAATAGCTACTTGATTCGTAGGAGTTGAAGTCTCAGTTGCATCTTCCCAGTCATCCACTTCTTTCAAGACTTGCTTCTCAGGCTCTTTTGAAGAAGTCTTACTCTTGAAAACATCGGTTACTATTTTGGATTGTTCTGGAAGGTTCACATCTTCCTCCTCCTCCTGAACCTTATTAGAATTATATAAATCCCAGTGGGAGCTGCAACATTTGCCTTACTAGAAAAATCCTTCTTTTTCTTCTTCTTGTTTACAACTACTACCTTGGCAGCATCACCAATATTTAAAACGTTATTCTTCTCAGAAACATTGGAAGAACTTTTATTCTCCTTTTCTGTCAATCTAGCTACTAAATCCTGCTTTCCTTCACTTTCAACAAGCAAATATGACACCTAAAGTAGAGTAGACATTTCACAAATATCACTATTAGTGGTGGATACTTGACACTTATCTTGTGTGTGAATTTCCTTCACATTGGCAGCTGAACCTTCCCCAAGTACTTTAGCACTATCATGGTTAACTCTACCTTTGTTTCTATATCCAGAAGATTGTTTGCAGTCAACAACTTTGTTACCAGACAGAAAACTTGGTTTTTCCTCCAAAATAGCCGTATGAGCTTTAGGGAGTGTTATCACTCAGATTTTCCTTGAAGTTGTAGGGAAGAGGAAAGGGGTCTGAGGTAACCACAAACCAATTTTTAGGTACAGAATCTAGCCAATCTGTACCTAGAGAGGGCTCTCTCTTTAATTTTTAGCTTTGTTTTGAAAGATATTAGGCTAGTTATGAAAGTACAAGGATTTTGATTGTGTTTGGGTGATGAAATTCTATAGCAGAATGGTAAGACTGAATAGTTTAGGCCATTGGGCTAATGGAGTCAAAGAAAGATGGATTAACTAGATGAAGTTTCTTAACAAGAGATGGTTTCACAGGGCAAGGTAATCAAATAGGGAACAATTTAATATCTAAAATGAATGAAATGGACTCAAAATGGATGAAGGGAAATTAAGAATCCTTCAACATATTCGAAAGAGGGAAGTTGAATGATTATTAATAAAGAGAAATTAATTATTATTTACCAAATAATCAAAATGATTAAACTAGAAAACAGGAGCAATCAAGAATTCACTGTTTAAACTAGTTCAGAAGAAAACATTAAGAATAATAATGATTGAAAACAGATTGGACTTAAGCACTTTCTGAATTATTCCTTTTCGTTTATCATTCAAATATGAAACACAGATGGTATAATAAACAAGTATAAAACTTTAAAACATAAGAGATAGATGAATTATTGATCCGTTGTTTGATTCAAGAATCCTATGAAAAGTCCTTTGCATCAATTCCTTATCTAGCTAGCCATGCAAAAATTGTCCAACGGCACTTTATTCCAAAGTAATCAATATTACAGCAAAATCTATGAATTCCACACCCTCAATACTCCAATTGAGGGAGTATTTATACAAAAAATTATCAAAAATATCTCCTAACAAGGTGAGATATAATTTAGGATGACTCATGGATATGTTACAAGAAAATAGAGACAAATGGTCTCGTGGATAAGAGAAAAGGTAACCGATGTTGTGTTGTTTCCTTTTTTTATGAATGTGCTGGAGGCAGGCCCTATGATGTGGCTTGCTGCTATCTTCTTTAGTAACTCTGTGCTGGTTGCTCTGTTTTACTGATACTCTTTACCTGTACTGATACAATTTGACCTATTTGATCTCTGTTTGTCCTTTTTATCATGACTTACTGTAGTAAAAAATCAAAAATTCATGTAAGGATAATTTTTACAAAAGTTCTAACATCTCTTCCCACTATTGGGCTTTCGGTATTCTGGTTCTTCGAAGCTTCCTTAGAGTCTCATCAGTCTCTGTATATCTGAAGAAAGTAGGCTGAATTGGGAATAAATTCTTTACCTCATGCTCGAGATAAAACAAATTTTCCAGACTGTCATGAAGAATTTTGCCTGTAGGCAATGCCGTTGCTACTGATGAACTAGTTGATGAACTGGCCTAATTGTCAGCATACTTATTCAATTTCTCAACATAGCTTTCAAGGCTCATTAGTTTATCATCTGAAACTAAAGGATTTGGTAATCCTTTACTCTGCAAAAGATCCAATATTTTAGTAAAAGCATAGATTTCTTCCTGCATATCAGAGCATCTTCTTTCTAGGTTCTGCATCAGAGTTCTTTTAGTAAAAACTCTTTTTATCTCCAAAATTGTTCATGTTTTGTCTTGGATACCTAGCTCTTCAAGTTGATATCTGTTCTTGGTGTTTAAAAATTGTATGAGCTCATTGGCTTCTTCAGGCATATTTCCTGATTCTTCTCTTGCCTTTTGAACTTCCTCCAGAGCCAATTTAACTAAATCATTCTGCTCATACATTATTTGAATTGATGGCCAGACATCATTTATTGACTGAATGATGTTGGTCCAAAGAATTTATTTGATTTCCTTCAAAGGCTTCTCCAATGTGAGATCCTTCTCCAATGCTTTAACTAATTTTTCTAATCTGTTGACCTCTCTTGTTTTTTCTGCAACACTCATCTTTGAAATATTATATTTTTGTTCTAAAGTGATAAATTGTACCTTTGTTTTCTGGAGCTCTGTCACCTGGAGTTTCAATTCCTCCATTAATTTTATTAATTCTTCAGTGCTTAAATTGGAAGTGTTGCCCTGTAATAATTCTACTGACTGATCTGTTGTTGTTGTACCTGTAATCACTTCTATTGTTGTAGATGCTGGAATGTTTGACTGCTTGTCCTTTAATGCCTTTTCAAGTTCTTTTTCAGTCTCATTCAGTTGCTCATTAAGTTTCAAGAGCAAATCCATCAATTCTTCTTCAGAATTTTTCTTTATTATCTCAGTATTCTGTGGATGCCTTGAATATGGTAGCTTCAGTTGTTTTCTTAAGGTTGCAATATCATCATCTTTCTTCTTAATCAAGGCTTCTATACCCTTGACATCTTTGGGATTATGACCCAATCCAATAATTATTTCTTCAAAAGTCTTTATTCTGTTTTCCTTGGCCTGGGAAGAGGCTTTTTCAAGATGCAATTGAGCAGTAGTATTCTCCAAGGAATTCTGTAATCTTTGGGTCATCATTGATTAATCAGTCAAATTTGAGTAAATCATCTCTCCAGTTTTCTTGTGCAGCTCAATCTGATCCAAAGGATGAATGTCCTTTGCCATGACTTCAAAATTGGTTCTAACATAATCTGCAGCTATTTGAGGCTGCTGCACTTTGGGTTTGAAATGACTCATCACCAGTTTACCCTGCTGGATGTCATAGGCTGACATCAATCTTTATTTATTTTTGGGAGCCATCTTCAAATATTGATTATAGACTTGAAGTCTTAATGGATCATTTCTGGCCTTTATATTTATAAACGCCTTTTTAATATCCCATGCATCCTTCACTGGTGGTTTGAAGGAAGATACTTCTGCACTTTGTTGTCTTTGTAGCTCTTTTCTCTATGAATTAGTGGATGTCCCACTGATTGTGCATGTTTTCTGACTATCTAACTCTTCTCTCCTTTGACTATTAGGGGTTTCTTGAACAAATTCTACTTTTGAAAGAGGATTTAATCTTTGTCTTTTGACACCAGGTTGTTTTGAAGATCCACTGATATGGGTACTTGTTTCTGCATCTCTCTTCTTACCTTTTTCTTCATTGAGAGGAGTTTGAAAAGTTGAAATTTCTGCCTCATTAATTTGAGTGGGGGAAGTCTGTATTTGGGCCTATTCCTTGGAAGTTTCAGGCTGCTCTGCCATTGCGAATTTCTTTGTAAATTGAATATCAGTCTCCTTTTCCTTCCCTTTGGATGCTACTGTGGCTAGTGCACTTATTTCCTGCAAATTTTGCTGAGAGGTTCCAGTAGAAGAAGGACCAATTCCTGGTCTTTGCACCTACCCAAAAGAGTCCAGGTCAAGTATTTTCTCAAGGTCTTTGATAAAATTTTCAACACTGACCTATTCACTATCTTGTTCTACTAAGGTCCCTTCCATCCATTTAGTCATATTTGCAAATTGTTCAATTTCTGGAATTCTATGGTGAAGGTATGGTGACAATTTGTTTTTTATCCTCCTATCACAAATAAAATTGTTTGGGTCATAAGGTACCCAATGGAAAATTTTTTGCAATTTGAGATAATCTTCTAGGATTCTTTCAGCTTCTTTTCCTGCATCTCTAGAATTACAGACAAAAGGACCTAATTGACTCTTAATTTTAAGCTGAGCTTTTTTCTTTGCATTGCAAAAATGTACTATGTCTGAATTTATCATTTGTCTGAAATACTCTTAGGCAAAGATTCTCATTGGGACATACTTTGGTAACTTGAAAGGACATAGCTCACACCCATATATTCTAATTTCTGTATGATTCCGGTATAGGTACCAATCACCTATCCTGTATTGCTTGGAAAGTTGGAGAATTTTCTTCATATCATTATTGACCCTAGGAGGGGAAACTCCTATTAATAAGGTAATTGCAGGGTGCACAAATAGGTCAATGAACTCATTGTAGGAATAAGGAGAATCAGAGGAATTATAGAAGATTGCAGACCAAAAAATTACAGACTTTGGATTTCCTTTGGCATCAAGTTTCATGACATGGAAAGGGAAACTCTCTGATTGATAATAAAGCATGAGATGGTATATAACAGTGGAATATTTGAACACTCTTTCATCTTCCAATCTCATGAACTGGTCATGAATTTTATCAGCAATGTAGGAAGCAAAATCATATTTGACAGCAGGGGGCTGTCCAGGGGTAAAAATTGACAGCAACACTAGGGTTAACTTATCAACATATTCACTAGTGTTGAAACCCATTACAAAAGATATCATATTCAAAATGAGTCTGCCCATATTTGTGAAAAAATTATATCCATAAGGAGGAGGGCCTTGGCTAATGTTCTTGAAGGATAAAAGTCTGACAGAGGCGATTTAACTCTTCTTGGGATAAATTGGTCGATTTTTCAAGTAAATCTCCCATGGAAAGGGGAGTCAGGTTTTGACCAGGATGAAACTGTAACATTTCGTTGATAGATTAAGCAGTTATTGGGAAAAGGATGGTTTGACTCAGGGACATGACTGCTCGTTGATTGGGATCATAATTGGCATGGCAATGATAAATTAATTCGGGAAAAATATGAACTGAGGGTAAAAGATACATCGGAAGATTGGATTCCCACAGTCCCAAAATGTTAGAGCCGTTCAAGTAACTATCTCTGCATCGGCAAAAAATTCTGAGAGGATTTTTAATAAGGATAAGGTCTTTAATTTGGAAATCTCTATCTGCTAGAGGCAGATAGTCTAAATCCTTATGAGGGGCATTCAGAGGTGCATTATTCAAAGCCACGGGAACTTCCATTTCTGGTTCTTGTGGATTCAGAAAGGAAGTCGGGTTTTAATGGAAAAACATGAAAAATTACAGGTCTGGGATGAAATGAAGACCGAATTGTACCATTTTTTAGTTTTTTCCTGTGGAATTAAAACAAAAAACCAAGATTTTGCAGAGTTCAACGGGAATTTGGGTAAATACCTGTTTTCGGGGAAATGAACAGTGACGAAAATAGGTGTAGGCAACGGCGGATGAGTTCTGGATTGTTCGACTGCAATTTTCTCAGCAAGGTGGCAGTTGACAGTCTTCGACAGTTGGTTTTGAAGTTTTTTGCATGGGACACTGGTCGCTGCACGGGATAATGAAAATGACGTGCGTTGGTGGGTTTTAATCTCAAAGTCAAAGGTTGGCAGGATATTATTTTTTTAAGCAGATGACGCAAGAGGAAACGTTGTTTTGTCATAGGCGGGAGGGCGGTAAGCAGTATACATCGCACCGCTTTTGGGAACGGGCAGTTTTCAGCGGAAGGCCAGCGATTCCATACAGCTTGCGACGCGTGGCGAGGCACTGTTTGGAAAACCGCTTAGCCATCGCGCGTTATTGTTCGGCCGTGGGGTCGCAGCGATATGGATGACAGCCGTAGATTATGGATTGGTTGATCGGACGGCGGTCAGGGAGGTGAGATGACGGGGAAATAAAGGAGCGGGCCCAATACAAGTAAATATAATTTAATCACATCGGGGGCGATTTGATTGGCAGGGTAAGCTATTAATTAACCAAGAGGGTTAATTAATCTTTTTTGAAAGTGGCGGGGAAGCGGGCTTTGGAGATTTAATTAATTAATCACAATTAACATATTTGTATGGTTATTTTTCAACCAAAGGGGCGGGATAATAATTTGGGAATTTTATAAAAATAATACGGGAATGGGTGGATTTATATAGGGATTTAGATAATAAGTTAAAGTTAATATGAAAAATGAATGGAAGTGCTAAGTGTAAAAACATTAGAAGTATGTATTTAACTTATGCTTGAATGAAAAGGGTTTTTATAAAATATTGTGCAATTTCCCTAAGTAAAATGGGATTTTACTCAGGAAAAGATTTTTTTGGAAGTGAATGAATGACATTATGAATGGTTTTAAGTACTTAGGCTTTTTCGATTATTGGGCCGAGGGTCCGGTCCCTCCAAAAGTCAAGGAAATGCCTTGAGCCCCTCTAATTTTCAAATGCCTTAGTACTTAGGGGAAATAGTGAAATTTTTAGGGAAAAATGAGAAGGGAAGTTAATCATTTGACTTTGTTTTGCTTGAAATTATTCTACCTACTTTAACCTACCATTTTTTCTTCTTTATTAGGGTGCACTTAGACTGGCAAACCCTTATCACACTTTCTTTTCTTTTACATGTAGAAATATATCTAAATCTAACCTTATTACATCCAAGGGCTTAGATTAAACTATTGAGCTCCTTTTATTTACTCTACCTATCTACTTATCTGCCAAGATTAAACAGTTTGGTCAGATTTTATTCTCTATCTCTAAAACATAAAATTGAAAGATGAACTAGCCAAGCTTAAACTGTTTGACTGTTCATAAATTGTGGCATAAGATACAAGTTGCACACAATTTGTTTATTTACATAAGAGCAAAAAGTAGTGGCATTTAGACTTGCGCACTTTCCTTGGCCTTTCTTTTGGTGGGGTTCATTTTCTTTTACTTTTTTGGCCATTTTTATTTTTTTCACCCTTTGATTTTTCTTTTAGGGTATACCCTCTTTACATTTTTTTAATTTTTTGATTTTTTTTTTTTACAATATGGAAAACCTTTGCAACAAGGAAAGGTATGAACATATTACATAGCCCATCAAGTCAATCATGATATATGACACCTATTGGTATAGGAGCATAACACTGGCTCCACTTGGGGATGGATTTTCCTGGTGGAAAGTCAAGAACAGCAGGTCAGTTGTCCTCAGAATGATTTTGAATGAACTATGGAATCTTCTTCTGCTTGTTGCTTTATTGTATGTATGACAGTGATACTTCTGAAGCTTAGGGCCTTCTCTTCGGGCTTCAACTCCAGCAAGTTACTATCCACTCAAAACTGTGACATTACAAAGGATATAGTATGTACATGTTAAAAAAGAGGATATCCTAATAAATAGGATCAAAGTAATGTTTCAACATTCGACCATTAACTGGCCCATCTTCAGTTTTTGTACCATCCAAGTTTTTTAGAAAATATGTATTGTTTCCTTGTAAAGCATGGATAATATAAGGTCCTTTCCACAGGAAGTCAAACTTCCCATGTTTTCCCTTATCCTCTCTTCTGGAATCCCATCTTAAAACTTTGTTTCCAAGTTGGAAATCTTCTGCCTTGGTCCTTTTATCAAATATCTTCTTTAGTTTCTCCTGCAATACTTGGGATCTCTGATATACTTCCTCTCTGGTCTGCTGCAAATTGATAGTCTGATTTATTCTCCTTTGAATATCATTAGGTTCAACCTGAGCTTCTTGAAGAAATTTCATTACAGGAACTCCTAAAGATGAAGGAAATACAACCTCAATGCCATAGACTAACTCATAAGGACTGGTCCCAATAGATTTTTTGGTGGTGAGTCTGTCTGCCCATAGTGCATTTGTAAGTTTCTTGTGCCAATTTTTCTTATTTCCCTCCAATAATTTCTTAATAATATTGATGAGACTCTTGTTGAAAGATTCAGCTAGTCCATTACCTTGAGGGTAATAGGCTGTGGAATGGCTTAAGGTGATATGATATTTGTTACAGAAACTTATCATCTTCTTAGATTTGAAGGTAGCAGCATTATCAGTTATGATTTTATCAGGACAACCAAATCTTGATAATATATTAGTTTCTAGGAATCCTATGATCACAGTGTCATTGGCTTGTCTGGAAGGAATTGCTTCTATCCATTTGGTAAAATAGTCTGTGGCAGTGAGGATCCATTTGTGTTGGCCAGAAGAAGGAGGATGGATTTCTCCAATGAAATCCAGGCCCCATTGTTGGAAAGGTTTTTCAGTGGAAATTGGTTTCAGGGGTAAAGGTAATAGTTTTCTCTTGCCTTCAAAAATTTGACATTTATGGCAAGCAGTGACAAATTTATTTACATCAGAGAACAAGGTTGGCCAATAAAATCCAGCCCTAAGGATCTTATCTGCAGTTGATTTCCAATAAAGGTGTCCACCACAGTCACCTGCATGAAATTCATGGAGAGCCTTGTCAGCTTCATCTTTTAATAAATAATTCAATAGAATACCTTCATGATTTTTCCAAAAAAGAACATTATCTAAAATACAAAACTTTGAAGATGTCATCTTTAAAAACCTTTTCTTTGTTCTGGATAACCTTGGAGGAGCTTGCAGGTTTAACAATACATAAATTATATCAGCATACCAAGGTGAATCTAAGAAGGCCTGGCTGATTTGTGGAGTCGCCATCTCCTGATCGTCATCCAGTTGATTAATATCCAAGGCTTGGCAATTTGTTTCTGTCATGAGTTGAGCCAATCCCTGTCCCTTTATAAGCTTTGTAGGTTTTATTTCAATATCATACTCTAATATGGTAGCAATCCATTTACCTCTTTTGCCCTCAATTCCATCTTGAGTTAAGATTTCTTTGACAACAAAATTTGGTACATAGGCTATCACATGGGAATATAATATGTAGATTCTAAAATCTTTAATGGCTTTTACAAGTGCAAAAGCTTGTTTTTCCATGATGTTGTATTTTAATGATGCGTCTCTTAGTGCTTTACTAAAAAAGGCTATAGGTTTTTCACATCCTTGATCATCCTTTTGTAATAAAACAACTGCTACAGTATGTTCTGATGCAAATGAAAATATTATGAAGTCTCTATCAAATTGTGGACTGGTAAGAACCGGTGTTATAGTTAAAGCCATTTTAATTTCTTCAAATGCTTGTTTGGCTTCTACTGTCCATTTAATACTTGAATCCTTTCTTAACATGTTATTAAGCAATATAATTAGTTTAGCTACGCTAAATATGAATCTTCTCAAAAAATTGATTTTTCCTAGGAAAGCTTGAAGTTCTTTGACATTTCTGGGGTGAGGTATTTGCAATATGGATTCTATTCTAGTAGGATCAATTCTGATACAATCTTTGGAGATGATATGGCCCAAAATTTTACCTTCTTCAAGACCAAACAAGGACTTTTTTGGATTCAAAGAGATACCATATTTTCTGCATTTTATGAATACTTGTCTGAGATGGTCCAAATGTTGCTGATCTGATTCAGAAAAAATAGTTAAATCATCCAGATATATGACAAGAAAATCATGAATTTCTTTTGTAAATGTGATGTCCATTACTCTTTGGAAGGTTGCTCCTGCATTTTTAAGTCCAAATGGCATTTTAACATACTTGAATGTGCCCCATGGTGTTGTAAAAGCTGTTTTTTCCTGGTCATCAGGATGAACCAGAATTTGGTTGTATCCTGAGAATCCATCTAGAAGAGAAATCCTAGAAGCACCTACTACCCTTTGTAAAATGTGATCCATTTTGGGCAAAGGGTAATTATCCTTCAAAGAAACCTTATTTACATTTCTTAAATCAACACATAATATGATCTCTCCAGTTTTCTTCCTAGTAGGTACTAAATTAGACACCCACTCTGAAAACCTAATGGGAGCAATTATCCCTGCTTCATACATTTGTTTGATTTCTTTTTCAATTAAAGGCAGCAGTACAGGGTTAATTCTTCTGAGTTTTTATTTGAATGGTTTCTGATTTTCTTTCATAGGTATTGTATGCTGAATTATAAAGGTGTCATATGATTTCAAGTCTTCATAACTCCAGGCAAAGACATCCTGGAATTCTTTCACCAGTTCAACATATTTTAGTTTTTGGTCAGGAGGCAAAGATTTAGATAACTTTATCATTTTCGGATTTTCTTCAGTTTCCAAGTTATATTCCTCAATATCTGCTTTTAATGGTTCCATTTTGGGTTTCTTTGGAATATCATTAGAATCAAAGAGATCTTCTAGAGGAGTTAATCCTTTAGGCAAATGATTGTTTTTTAAATTAATGACCTCAGATTCTTCTTCAAAAATCTCATCAACATCCATTTATTTAAGGTTCTGCATTTCTTTTTTGGTGAATTTTGTTGGATGAAGCATTTGAATTGCACTTTCCCCTGAAATCTCTATTTCTTGTTCATTTATTTGATCAAATTCAATGATTGTATCTTCATCTATGTTACTGTTAGAAAATTCATTTTCTAGAGTCAGGAAATTGTTAATATGCTCATCATTTGCAAACACTTGCTAGTTCTTAAAATTGTCAGGTATGGCTGGTCTGTGTCTAATCTCAGCTGTGAACTGATGATTAGGATCAAATGGTAATTTACAGGTGCTGGCAAACATTGCTAGACTATGGGCGTGCAAGTTTTGTTTTCTTGGGATTTTAGCAAGCTGAGCTTGTAGAAAAGTATTGAATATCTCTCCAACTGTTCCTCTATATTCTCTCAGACTGGGATCGTTTGTTAGAAAGTGTCCTTTGATTTGTTGAATGATTAAATCAGAATCTCCTATGACAGATACTCTAATTTCCCCTAATCTTTTGACAAGTTTAAGACCTAGCAAAAGAGCTTTATATTCTGCCATATTATTGGTGCACTTAAAATTTAGTTTGTAGGCATGGCCTTCAGCATGATCATTTTCAAGGTTGTGCACCCAAACTCCAGCTCCTACTCCTAATTTGTTAACTGAACCATCAAATTCTAAATGCCAAAGAATTTCATGTTCATAATTGGTATCAGGAGTTTCAGGAACTTTTTTAACAGTGAGATTTGGATTTTTACTTTCTTCTGGTTTCTCTTGGGTATCTGATGTTTCATTGTTCTCAGAGATTTCTTGGATTTGAACACTAGATTTTTCATTTGTAATTTCTTTTGGTTCTGCTGCTGGAACTTCTAATTCAGTGGGAGGATCAATTTCAGCATTATAAAGAATAAATGAATCCATATCAGAGTGTACTGAGTAGATGGGGAAATTTTCTGGTTTCTCCTGACTACTGACTACATATTTCATTAAAGTTTCTCTGTATAGTTTCTTTGGGTGTTTGAACACTGAAATAGTAGCGTATGACATGTCCAATTGAAGAGATCCTTGAAGTTTCGCACCCCAAGATCTGGAAAATAACATGCCATATTTTGGAGGAATATCTACTACTACTATGTCCATCAAGATTGTTTTTGTAGGGTATTTAACTAGTGAAACACACAAGTCTTTGATTAATCCTAAACATCTTACCTGACTTGAATCGAAAGAAAAGAGATCTTTGTATGGCCTGGTGATATCTAGGTTTAATTTCTCCATTACAGATTTAGGCATTAGATTGTGAGATGCCCCAGAATAGAGCATGGCATTATGAAGTATTTTATCATGTATGTTTAAACTTACATAGAATGGAGGAGTTCATCCATTAACTGGTTTTTCATTTACTTCAGGGCCAAAGAGTAATTTGGGTTGGTCATAAAAAACGTTTACTGAGTCTTCACTACCAGTGATCTTGAGTGATCTATTGATTTGACTTCGGTAGACATCATGTTTAGCTAATTCAGCCAATGGAACAACTATTTTTAATTTTCCTACTTCAGCCTCCTGATTAAAAGGTTTTTCAGTCTGAGTTCTTGTATTTCGGAAAGTTGGATTCTCTTTATCTTCTGTGTTTTCTGTATTTTTCTCCTTCTGAGGAGTGGGGTTGTGGGCTGAAGTTGTTTCCGAATCAACTTCTGGAGGTTCCTCTACATTTCCTTTGGGAGGAAGAGTATTGGAAATTTGTCTGTTATTAAGTTTATTATCGGATACATCTTCAATAATTGGGTTAGGAGGATTAGGATCTGATCTAGAAAGAATATGTACAGGGGTAGTATTGGTTTTACCTTTGAGGGGTTGCTTTGTAGCTTTCTGTTTATTTGTTTCAGGGACATAAATTCTTCTACTCCTCAGATTATATTGCTTTTTGAATTCATAAATGGTTGTATCATATCCCTCCTTGAAGTCAAATGATTCTCCTGAATGAGTTTGGAATTGTTTAAGAATGTGAGCTTCTTGATCATCTTGGGTCAAGAAAATTTTCGGTTCGTTCTTGCGTCCAGTCAAGTTGTTTATTTGAGCATCTTTTGTTGGTTCATCAAAATTTGAGGCTTCAACATAATTTTCCTGGAATGGGGGCCTAATGTTTTGGTCAGGACTAGTTTTTCCAGTATTTTGGTTTTGGTTCTTTCTGAAATTTGGATTTCTCCCAGTATTGCTCGGTTGACCATCCTAAGGAGATTTCCTTTCAATTGTTTCTACTATATCTCCTAGCCTTTCCACCCATTTAATAATAGCACCTAGTTTCTTTTCAAAAGCTGAGGGTTCTTCGTTTAAAGGTAATCTCCTTTCAGTTATGGCTTTAGCTCGTCTAGCTATCAGGTTGGCTTCAACACTAACATCTATACTTTGCATATCTTCTAAAGTTTGAGGAGATATTTCCCTAAGCTGATACGCCATCTCATAATCAAATCCATCAGGGAATTTGATTAATGCTGAATCCGGAGGAGGTCTAAGGTTTTGGGGAATAGCATTGTAAACATCATTGAACCTGGTGCAGTAATCTTGCACAGTCTCTTGTGTTCCTCTTTTTAGATTTCCATAGTCTGATAAGATTTGAAGAGGATCTTTCTTCTTTTCCCATTTGTTTAAAAATGTTCTATAAAGAGCTTGTAGGTCAGTGACACTGTTTGTAGGAAGGGCTCTAAACCAGGTTCTAACTTCTCCAGTAAGACTTTGAACAAATATTCTCATTCTTACATCATCAGCATCTATTTCATAAATTTCAAAATAATCGGTCATATTTTTAGTATGCTGTTGTGCAGTGTAGGTTCTAGAACCATCGAAAGGAGTGATTTTACTTTGGTAGTCTTGGGGCATAGCCACTGGATTGGTTGGTAACACTAAGGGAGCATATCTATTTTCCATTGCAGGAGGTAGAGATGAAATAACAGTTGAGGTTGGTATGGGAGTGGTGGATGGAGGAGTAGAAGAGGTAGTTTGAGGTTGAGATGTTTGAGGAAATGTTGATGAACTTGGAGAGGCTGAAGTAATCACAGAAAGATTCGATGTTCCTTCAGAGGTAAGCTCATATTGTATGGAATCTCGCAAATGTTCATCAAGATGTGAAGTAACAAATTCAAATTGTAAATCTTCAATAAATACTAGGTCTTGAACCAAATGGGACAACTCAAATTCAGAAAAATTTACAAATAAAGATGTTTCAAATTGCTCGTCAAAAGGTTCGTCCTCAAGGTAAATCCACTTCACAGGATAGGATATTGATCTATAGAGAGGCCGAGAACTAGCAGAACTTTCTTGGCTCTCTTGTCTCCTAAGAATTCTGGGGATCAGATTTGGATTTTCAAACACAGGTGGTGGATTTGGATCAAGATTAGCCCTGGTGTAATGAGTCCTTTCTGAAGCCAGATTTCTAGGTGATTTTTTTTGTTTTTGTTTTTTGTTTAAATGGAATCAACAATACAACTTCAACAATTTCCTTAAGAAGTTTTAGATATTGGATTTAGATTTTCTTAAAGATTTATTTGACTACAGGAACTGATGAAGTATCTGAAACCGAATGTTCAGTTCATAAACTAGACCGGAGATAGACTGAAGCAACATTTATTTACTTATGCAATTGCAAAGCAAGAGAAATTTCAAAGGCTACCTGGCTAACTTCAGGCTCCGTCTGTAGTTTATAAAGTAAACAACAATAACAAATGAATTATTCAATTCCCCATTATGGTCGCCACTATGTTATCACTCAGATTTTCCTTGAAGTTGTAGGGAAGAGGAAAGGGGTCCGAGGTAACCACAAACCAACTTTTAGGTACAGAATCTAGCCAATCTATACCCAGAGAGGGCTCTCTCTTTAAGTTTTAGCTTTGTTTTACAAGATATTAGGCTAGTTATGAAAGTACAAAGATTTTGATTGTGTTGGGTGATGAAATTCTATAACAGAAGGGTCAGACTGAATAGTTTAGGCCATTGGGCTAATGGATTCAAATAAAGATGGCTTAACTGGATTAAGTTTCTTAACAAGAGATGGTTTCACAGGGCAAGGTAATCAAATAGGGAACAATTTAATATCTAAAATGAATGAAATGGACTCAAAATGGATGAAGGGAAATTAAGAATCCTTCAACATATTCGAAAGAGGGAACTTGAATGATTATTAATAAAGATCAACTAAGTATTCTTTACCAAATAATAAAAAATGATTAAACTAGAAAACAGGAGCAATCAAGAATACACTGTTTAAACTAGTTCAGAAGAAAACATTAAGAATAATAACGATTGAAAACAGATTGTACTTAAGCACTTTCTGAATTATTCCTTTTCGTTTATCATTCAAATATGAAATACAGATGGTATAATAAACAAGTATAAAACTTTAAAACATAAGAGATAGATGACTTATTGATCTGTTATTTGATTCAAGAATCCTGTGAAAAGTCCTTTACATCAATTCCTTATCGAGCTAGCCATGCAAATATTTTCCAACAACACTTTATTCCAAGGTAATCAATATTACAGTAAAATCTATGAATTTCCCACCCTCAATACTCCAATTGAGGGAGTATTTATACCAAGAATTATACAAAATATCTCCTAACAAAATGAGATATAATCTAGGATGACTCATGGATATGTTACAAGAAAATAGAGATAGATGGTCTCGTAGATAAGAGAAAAGATAACCGATGTTATGCTGTTCCCATTTTTTATGAATGTGCTAGAGGCAGGCCCTAGGATTTGGCTTGCTCCTGTCTTCTTTAGTAACTCTGTGCTGGCTGCTCTGTTTTACTGATACTCTTTACCTGTACTAATACACTTTGACCTGTTTGATATCTGTTTATCCTTTTTATCATGACTTACTGTAGTAAAAAATAAAAAATTCATGTAAGGATAATTTTTACAAAAGTTCTAACATCTCTTCAAAGTCTTTACTCTGTTGTCCTTAGCTTGGGAAGAGGCTTTTTCAAGATGCAATTGAGCAGTAGTATTATCCAAGGAATTATGCAATCTTTGGGCCATCATTGATTTATCAATCAAAGTTGAGTAAATCATTTCACCAGTTTTTTTGTGCACCTCAATCTGATCCAAAGGATGAATATCCTTTGCTATGACTTCAAAATTGGTTCTAACATAATCTGCAACTATTTGAGGCTGCTGCACTTTGGGTTTGAAATGACTCATCACCATTTTACCCTGCTGGATGTCATAGGCTGACATCAATATTTGTTGATTTTTGGGAGCCATCTTCAAATATTGATTATAGACTTGAATTCTTAATGGATCATTTCTGGCCTTTATATTTATAAATTTTTTCTTAATATCCTAGGCATCCTTTACTGGTGGTTTGAAGGAAGATACTTTTGCACTTTGCTGTCTTTGTAGTTCTTTTCTCTGTGAGTCAGTGGATGTCCCACTGATTGTGAATGTTTGTTGACTATCTAACTCTTCTCTCCTCTGACTATTAGGGGTTTCTTAAACAAATTCTACTTCTAAAAGAGGATTTAATCTTTGTCTTTTGACACCAGGTTGCTCTGAAGATCCACTGATAGGGGTAGTTGTTTCTGCATCTCTCTTCTTACCTTTTTCTTCATTGAGAGGAGTTTGCAAAATTGAAATTTTTGCCACATTAATATGAGTGGGGGAAGTTTGTATTTGGGCCTATTCCTTGGAAGTTTCAGGCTGCTCTGTCATTTTGAATTTCTTTGTGACTTGTGTATCAGCCTCCTTTTCCTTCCCTTTGGATGCTACTGTGGCCAGTGCACTGATTTCCTGTAAATTTAGTTGAGAGGTTCCAGCAGAAGAAGGACCAATTCCTGGTCTTTGCACCTGCCCAAAAGAATCCAGGTCAAGTATTTTCTCAAGATCTTTCAAAAAAATTTCAACATTGACTTGTTCACTATCTTTTTCTATTAAGGTCCCTTCCATCCATTCATCCATCTTTGCAAATTGCTCAATTTCTGGAATTCTATGGTGAAGGTATGGTGACAATTTGTTTTTCATCCTCCTATCACAAATAAAATTGTTTGGGTCATAAGGTACCCAGTGGAAACTTTTTTGAAATTTGAGATAATCTTCTAGGATTCTTTCAGCTTCTTTTCCTGCATCTCTAGAATTACAGACAAAAGGACCTAATTGACTCTTAATTCTGAGCTGAGCTTTTTTCTTTGCATTGCAAAAATGGACTATGTCTGAATTTATCATTTGTCTGAAATACTCTAAGGCAAAGAGTCTCATTGGGACATACTTTGGTAACTTGAAAGGACATAGCTCACACCCATATATTCTAATTTCTGTATGATTCTGGTATAGGTACCAATCACCCATCCTGTATTGCTTGGAAAGTTGGAGAATTTTCTTCATATCATTATTGACCCTAGGAGGAGAAAATCCTGTTAATAAGGTAGTTGCAGGGTGCACAAATAGGTCAATAAACTCATTGTAAGAATAAGGAGACTCAAAGGAATTATGGAAGATTGCAGACCAAAAAATTACAGACCTTGGATTTCCTTTGGTATCAAGTTTCATGACATGGAAGGGGAAACTCTCTGATTGATAATAAAGCATGAGATGGTATATAATAGTGGAATATTTGAACACTCTTTCATCTTCCAATCTCATGAACTGGTCATGAATTTTATCAGCAATTTAGGAAGAAAAATCATATTTGACAGCAGGGGGCTGTCCAGGAGTAAAAATTGACAACAACACTAGGGTTAACTTATCAACGTATTCACTAGTATTGAAACCCATTACAGAAGATATCATATTCAAAATGAGTCTGCCCATATTTGTGAAAAAAGTATATCCATAAGGAGGAGGGCCTTTGGGCTGATGTTCTTGAAGCATAAAAGTCTGACAGAGGCGATTTAACTCTTCTTGGGATAAATTGGTCGATTTTTCAAGTAAATCTCCCATGGAAAGGGGAGTCAGGGCTTGACTAGGATGAAACTCTAACATTTTGTTGATAGATTGAGCAATTATTTGGAAAAGGACAGTTTGACTCAGGGACATGACTGCTCGTTGATTGGGATCATAATTGGCATGGCAGTGATAAATTATATCGGGGAAAATATGAACTGAGGGTAAAAGATACATCAAAAGATTGGATTCCCACAGTCCCAAAATGTCAGAACCGTTTAGGTAACTATCTCTGCATTGGCAAAAAATTCTGAGAGGATTTTCACCAAGGATAAGGTCTTTAATCTGGAAATCCCTATCTGCTAGAGGCAGATAGTCTAAATCTTTATGAAGGGCATTCAGAGATGCAACATTCAAAGCCACAGGAATTTCCATTTCTGGTTCTTGTGAATTCAGAAAGGAATTCGAGTTTTAATGGAAAAACAGGAAAAATTACAGGTCTGGGAATACAATTACAGGTCTGGGA
Organism: Pinus albicaulis; assembly: GCA_034641835.2. NCBI lineage: Eukaryota > Viridiplantae > Streptophyta > Pinopsida > Pinales > Pinaceae > Pinus > Pinus albicaulis. The sequence continues at coordinate 1,150,933,061 of CM076581.1, forward strand.
ATTTAAGAGTGGAATAAGACCAAATTGAACTGTGTTTTAGTCTTTTCCCGTGGAATTAAATAAAAAACCAAGATTTTGCAGGGTTCGACGGGAATTTGGATAAATACTTGTTTTCCGGGAAGTGGACAGTGATGAAACTAGGTGTAGGCAACTGCTGATGGATTCTGGATTGTTCGTCTACAATTTTCTCGGCAAGGTGGCAATTGACAGTCTTCGACAGTTGGTTTTGAAGTTTTTTGCATGGGACACTGGTCGCTGCACGGGATAATAAAATGACGCACATTTGCTTGTTTTATTTGCAAAATCAAAGGTTGGTAGGGCCTTATTTTTAAGCAGATGATGTAAGAAGGAAAGGTGGTTTTGTCATAGGTGGAAGGATGGTAAGCGATATACATCGCACCGCTTTTGGGGATGAGCAGTTTTCAGCGGAGGGCCAACGATTCCATACAGCTCACAACACATGGCGAGGCACTGTTTGGAAAACCGCTTGGTCATCGCGTGTTATCGTTCAGATGTGGGGGCGCAGCGATATGGATGACAGCCATTGATCATGGACTGGTTGATCGGATGGCTATTGGGGAGGTGAGATGACGGGGAAATAAAGGAGTAGGCCCAATACAATAAAATATAATTAATCATATTGGGGACGATTCTATTGGTGGGATAAGTTATTAATTAACCATGAGGGTTAATTAATCCTTTTTAAATGCGGCGGGGAGGCGAGCTCATAATTGTTTGGAGATTTGACTAATTAATCACAATTAACACAATATTAAGGTTATTTTTCAACCAAAGGGGCGGGATATGTAATAATTTGGGAATTTTATATAGTTAAAATAATACGGGAAAGGGTTTGATTCATATAGGGAATTAAATAATAAAGTTAAATTTAATATGAAAATGAATGAAAAGCGCTAAGTATAAAAACATTAGAAGTATGTATTTAACTTATGCTTGAATGAAAAGGGTTTTTATGAAATATTGCACAATTTTCCTAAGTAAAATAGGATTTTACTTAGGAAAATATTTTTTGGAGGTGAATGAATGACATTATGAATGGTTTTAAGTACTTAGGATTTTTCAATTATTGGGCCGAGGGTCCGGTCCCTCCAAAAGTCAAGGAAATTCCTTGAGCCCCTCTAATTTTCAAATGCCTTAGTACTTAGGGGAAATTAGTGAAATTTTTAGGGAAAAATGAGAAGGGGAGTTAATCATTTGACCTTGTTTTGCTTGAAATTCTTCCAGTGTAATGTCTGCCTTGCATTTGTGATGAAAGTAAGGATTAACACATTTAGAGTCATTATCCATCACATGTAATTCTGCAACATCATCTACCTACCCTACCTACTTTAACCTAGCATTTTTTCTTCTTTATTAGAGTGCACTTCGACTGGCAAACCCTTATCACACTTTCTTTTCTTTTACATGTAGAAATCTATCTAATTCTAACCTTATTACATCCAAGGGCTCAGATTAAGCTATTGAGCTCCTTTTATTTACTCTACCTATCTACTTATCTGCCAAGATTAAACAGTTTGGTCAGATTTTATTCTCTATCTCTAAAACATGAAATTGAAAGATGAAATAGCCAAGCTTAAACTATTTGACTATTCATAAATTGTGGCATAGGATACAAGTTGCACACAATTTTATTTATTACATAAGAGAAAAAAGTAGTGGCATTTAGACTTGCACACTTTCCTTGGCCTTTCTTTTGGTGGGGTTCATTTTCTTTTACTTTTTTGGCCATTTTTATTATTTTCACCCTTTGATTTTTATTTTAGGGTATACCCTCTTTACATTTTAAATTCTTTTTTGATTTTTTTGACAATATGGAAAACCTTTGCAATAAGGAAAGGTATGAACATATTACATGGCAAGTCAATCATGATATATGACACCTATTAGTGGGAGTCTAACTCATACCTCAATAGATCCAATAAATTTGTCATGTACTCTTCATCTATCATTGATCCTATCTTTAGTTTATATAATTATTTGGCCTTACTGTCATAGTACCTCTTTGACAAGTACTTCTTCCTAATTTTTTTTGGAACTCACGCCAACTTAAGTCCCATGTCCTAGTGTGTCTAACATGCTTCACATCTTCCCACCAGATGTCTATTTTACCTCTAAGGCTGAAGATAACAATCATGGCCTTCATGTTATCTGAGTACTCATGCAACTCAAAGAACTTCTTCATCCCAAGTATCTAAGCTTCTGCCTCTTCCGGTTTCTTCAAGTCCCCATCAAAAGTAGGTGGCTTTTATTTCTTAAATTCATCTAGAAAGTATCCCCTTTCATGCCTCCTATAAGGATGATATCACTGACGATCATGTTTTCTATCCGAACTGGAACTAGAATGGTACTTGTACTCATCAACTCTCCTATCTGGAGTGTCCAATAACTTGCCATATCTCACTGTATCAACTCTATATGACTTTTTTATTCCAGGAGACCTACTTCCATATGCCCCATTAGTTTTTTCCTCATGTCCATAATTGATCCAAAGTGGCCCTTGTTTCTACAAATCTGAAAATATCTGAAGAATTACTACATTCACCTCTTCTTGTTTCTCTTGTTCTTGTATGAGTCTTTCATTATTTTCCTTGAAAATCCTTATTTCTTCCTTTAGGCTTCTCAATGTGTCTTCCAAATCAGAAGAGTTCCCACCATGTTGCTCATCTGACTCATAGGTAGAGTATATGTAGTCTACCATCTTGCTATTCATCTTTGATCTCTTTTCATGTAAAGCATAATATGTCAGCTAAACCAAATCATAATAAACCAATGTACGTTAGTGCAATTTGGGGAGGATACATCCTGTAAGATCTACCAATCACCGTAATACATGTATATATAAAATCATAACACATATAAACTCGTAACACATGATATATCAGTGCATAAAAATCACTCTAGTTGGAGTCTAGTCATCAATGCATAATCATACCAAGTACACTCCATGACCTAATGCATGAAAACCTCAACCATACTAATGCAATCTTGACCGCACACAATCACAAACATGAAAAATACACCAACATAAGCAACATGTAGCCAATCATGCACAACCAATGCATGTTCAACATATAGCATCACACAAGTGATCTGTATGCGAAGTTGCTTGAAGATTATGTAAAATTTTGTTAGTGTTTAAATTAGGGTTTTAAACCTCTTTTATAAAATTCATAAACAAATAAACATGAAAATTAAACTCAGTTTTTGCAGTAAAAATAAGACAACATCACCATAACAGTAAACACTACACAGAAAACAATGAAGGATTTCACCCCTCCTAAGTTACATCTCCTCGTCCAGCTTCCAATGGTTGGGCCTCTTTCATTAAGCTCAAAAAATGGTGTTTACTTCAAGTTACAATGCTCAAATGGTTGTATTGATAGATCCAGTGGCTTCAGGACTGTGAAAAACCCATGTCTAGTATATTTCTTCTCCCAAAAAGGCCAAAAATTGAAGAAGTTATGATCTCCACAAGTTTTCGAGCTATTTGTCCTACAATTTCAACCTTCCTACAAACTGTCCTACAATTTCGGCCCAAAAAGTGCTAACTAAGATGCTTTTTCTCCAACCACCAGCACAAATTATGGGATACTTAGTTCACCAAATGTTTCCTATGGACCAAATAATTTAATTATATAACGTGGGGGTTGGGCTAAGCCTTGGCCCCTTGTCCCTCCTCGTATTATATGTGGGTGTGGTGACCAAGGCTGGGGCTAGCCCCGACCCACTCCCCAAACACCGCATATATAACATTGAAATAAAAGCTTTAAAACATATATTTTAAGTCATGTGGTGCATTGATTGGGTGGCAGTCTTGCTACTCGGAGGTTCTGTGCTCAATTCCGCTGGAGGTGCTTTCCGCCAATACAAAAATTTTGGTTGGCCACTAAGGCACCACGTGGAAAGCTCTAGTTGGCCCACGTGGCATTCCCTGGTTGATCTAAACAAAAAAAAATGAAAACCTCCTTATCAAACTAATAGAAATGTGACAAATAGTGATCTGCTATAAGCCGAAGAATTGCAATCAACCATGCATATTCAGGGTCCAGTCAAAAGTACAGAATGATGACTCGGTAGCCCTGTACATCCGAAAAACATTTTTTTAGTTGTTTCCAAAAATGGACATAAAATGATTGCAGGAGTATACGAAGACGATTTTTCAGGAAACGAGTTGTGTCAGATTCAGAACGATGAGATATACGCAAGAGCACAAGTTTTGTTCCATTCTAAGAACTTTAAATTTTGAGCATAAAATGGATCCACTAGATCATTCCTCCCCACTGGAAGCTTTTGGATCCCAAAATATCACTTTCAGTTAACAAAAATATGAGGGTACAGTTCCCTCACCCTTCCAATCTCAATCCATTTGGATTTTCTTGGATTTGTACCTTCGATCCCCACACAAAGATATTCCACATTTCCTCATTTTGAAATCCTTGTTTTTCTATCAGGGATAATGTCTTGCTACAATTCTTCAAGATATTGAGGAGAGAAGTATTCAATTGAAGGCATTTGAACACTATTTCCATGATCTTCAATCAAGGGAGGCTCATAAATCTTAAATTCTCGACATTAAAAATTGCATAAATTTGCATATATGAAGGCAAATCCATCTTGAATGCATTATTACCAATAAGTTTCTAGAATTTTGAATGGACCATATCAAATTGGGTTTAGCTTTTTACCTTTTTCTTGGAGTCTCTCTTTGGTATTGGGAAGCCAAAATTCATCATCTACTTGGAAATTGTGATCGATATGATGCTTATCATGTCTTGTTTTGTACTTGACTTGACTCTTCTCCAACTGTTCTTGAACTATTTTATGTACCAATTGAACGTGTTCAATGAATCTTTTAGCTTTTTCTATGTCACTATGACCTTCAATAGCAAAAAATTTCCTAAAGATAAAATATAAAGCATATTTAGGCAAGTATCCCAAGAATGCCTCAAATGGAGAGGTTTGAGTTGAAGAGTGCTTGGCCCAGCTGTAAGCATGATGAATATAGTACAAATTTTTATCCCACAACTTAGGATTATTGCTGCAATACCCACAAAGAAGATGTATCACCATTCTATTCACCACCTCTGTTTGCGAATGAAATGTTTTACTCTTTTTTAATTTGGTGTCCATGATTCCCCACAAGCTTGACCAAAAGTTCCCAACAAAGTGATAATCTCGATCACTAACAATGGATGTGGGCAACCAAAAATGCACCCATACATTCTGAAAGAATAACTGAGTGGTTTGTACAGTTGTAACCTACTTTTTGTAAGGCATTAAAATACACATTTTTCTGAACCTATCCACAACTACATAAAGATAATCATGACCTCTCCTAGACATAGGTATAACTCCTACAAATTCCATAGAAACACTCTCCCATGGATGAGAAGGAATAGGAAGTGGTGTATACAATCCCAACTTTCTGTTGCTAGGCTTGTTGACAACACATAATGAACATCCTCTTACAAATCATGACACACTTTCAAGCATATGAGGCCAATAGAAATACCTTTGTAATTGTGCTACCATCTTACCTACACTGAAATGATCAGCAATAAGAGAAGTATATGCTTCCCTTATGATGTTGACTCTCTCCCCCTATGGAATACAAATCTTGCCAAGATGGTACAACAAATTATCATGCACATCATAATCCAATTCCTCTACTTGGTTACCTTGACACAAAGTCTCATATACATCTTTGAAATCAATATCTAAAGCATATCGTTCAACATAGCTCTCATGCATGACAAAATTATGCTTAAGAATAATGGATGCACTAAAAATTGGTCTAGAAAGAATATCATCAACCTTGTTATAGATACCTTTCTTATTCCTTATCACCAAGTGAAATTGTTGAAGAAATCACATCCATATAAAGTGCCTTGCTTGCTGTAGCTTTGTTTGTGATTGCAAGTATTGCAATGGTTGATGATCCATGTGAATTATTGTTTCTTTACCCATCAAGTAGTGTTTCCACTTTTTCACACTTTGCACCAATGGATACAATTCCTTGTCATTTGTAGAATAGTTAATCAATGCACCATTAAAAGTTTCTGAATGAAAACATATGGGCTTACCATGTTGCATTAGGACTATGCCCATGGCATAGTCTCTTGCATCAGTTTGTATCTCAAATCATTATCTCAAGTCTGGAAGTGCAAGTACAGGAGTTGAATTGATCTTTTCCTTCAATGCATCAACTGATTTTTGCTGCTTACATCCCCACTTAAAGGTGTGCTTCACACTTTTTAATGCATGCAATGGAGATGCGATAGAAGAGAAGTTAGCAATAAACTTCCTCCAATATTGGGCTTCTCCCAAAAAGATTCTAACCTCTGTCACTATCTTGGGCCTTGGAAAATTCAAAGTGACATCAACCTTGAAGGGATATATTTTCAACTCACCTCCTCTAACAATATGACCCAAATAGACTAAGGAAGTTTTCCCAAAACTCACATTTCAACATATTTAAAAACAATTGTTCTTTCTCCAAGACATCTAATACTTTTTTAATATGCATGACATGTTCTTCATAGGACTTGCTGAAAATGAATATTTCATCTAAATAGACTATCAAAAATTCATCTATAAAAGGCCTCAACACATCATTCATCACACACATGAAATTAGCAGGAGCATTACAAAGCCCAAAGGGCATAACCAACCATTCAAACAAACCTTGCATCATTTTGAATGTCATCTTCCATATGTCTCCTTCAATGACTCTGATTTGATGATAGCCACTCCCAAATTCCAGCTTAGTAAAATACACATCATCTTTCAGTTGATTAGGTAAATCATCAATTCGAGGAAGTGGGTAACTGTTCTGTACTGTAATCTTGTTCAATGCAGGGAATTCCACACACATGTGCCATGTTCCATCTTTCCTTGCACCAAAACAATACGTGAACTTCATGGCGAAGCACTTGGTCGGATGATTCCCTTGTCAAGAAACTCTTGGATTTGTTTTCTATTTTTTGCATTTTCCATCACTGACATCTTGTACATGCTAATGTTAGGAAGGGGGCAATATTTTTGGAATTGGATTTCATGTTGGATTCCTCTTTTTGGAGGAAATACCTTAGCTCCTAAAACATCTCATCATGTTTTTTAACAACCTCAACCAAATCATATTTCAACTTTGAATCGCAACCTTGAAAGGATTCATTATCAACATCATTCTTTTGTTTGACCATTAAAAACACAGAATTATTGCTAGAGTTAATAAGTCTCTTCATTTTTCCAACATTCACAAGTGAAATATTTAGTTTCTGTCAATGTGCTCTAACAATGTACTCAATGCCATCCTTGAAAAAGTGATACTTTTTCTCGTGGCGATGAAAAATATCTTTCCTATCATAAAGATATGGACTTCCCAAAAAAATACCGAAAACATAAAGTGGAACTAAATCAAGTTCAACTTCATCAAGAAAGTTTGCAGTAGTTGCAAATCTAAGTATGCATTTCCTCGTCACATGAAAATTTGCATTCTTAGATATCCAACCTAAAGGATAAGTTCTTGGATGAGAAATGGTCTCTAAATTCAACTTCTTGATTAAGAATTTAGAAATAAGATTTTCTTGTGAGCGGCTATCAAAGAGTGTGTCAATTTTGGTATGCTTTCAAATAACTTGAATATGGAAAAGTTCAATTCTTGTTTTATCATCTTGAGTATCATTACAACAACTTGAAGAGCTAGTGCTTGCTATGTCCTTAAATTTAAAACCCATCGTTGTTATCTTTGTTTCATCTCCCAAATCAGATCCTAAATAATGTTGTGTAGTTTCAACTGTCTTTTGCTTCCCTTTGTTGTTAAAATTTTTGGGTCTCATCTTAAGATTAAGTTTCCAACATTATTCTTCATCGTGACCATCTATTGCATAATTCTTGCATGTTAATTTTTCTCCCTCTTTCTTGATGGAAGCATTCTTCTTCCCTGGTCCTAATTTGAACTTACCCTTTCCTTTGTCTCCACTTTTAAATGGCTTTTTGTTGCCCTCTTGTGGAACATTTTCCCCTCTTCCTTCTAGGTGTGTAGCCTATACACAAATCTCATCTAAAATTGTAGGGTTAAGCATGAGTATGGTATGTCTCAAATAGCTATGCAAACCTCCAATGTATTTCAGCAAAGTATATTGAGATGATAAATCTACACCCAATATTATTGCTCTTCTTATAAACTCTTGAGTATAGCTTTACACACTTTGACCCTTTAATTGCCTAAAGTTTTGCCAATCCATGATAGCCTTTTTCATGTATGCTAATGGATAGAATTGTCTTCTTAGTGTAGCAACAAAATCATTCCAAGAGGTTAAGACCTTACCATGTTTCTTCATGTCCTCTTGAGTTTTGGCTTCCCAGCAAATAAAAGCTGCACCTTCCAACCTTAATGAAGCAAGATGAATCTTGTTGTCGTCATCCTTGATCCTTTGTGTCGCGCAATACACTTCAAGTTGACGAACCCAATTATACAATATCTCATCATTTACCTCTCCATTATACATAATCAATTTGAATTTATGTCAAGTTTCAACAATGGAGTTTTTCCATGTCCTTTGGAGAATGTGGAGGTGTTGGTGAAGGAGTTGTTATGGAAGAAGAATATGGTGAAGATGGTGGTGAGGATGGAGGTGAAGAGAATGGTGATGTCAAAGGTGGATTTTCACCATTTTCATTACCCTTTGGAAACTTGTCTCCATCTCATCCTTCTCCCTTTGAAGACTTATCTCCCTTTGGAGGATTGGAGCTCTCTCCTCATACAGAAATTTCACCATTTGTGTCATGTCAAAGAATGATTTTCTAAAGGAATTTTCATCCTCTGACATATTATAAGGCTCTCCTTCATGTGACATACTTGTTGAAGGTTCAACTACAACTTGAGGTATAATTTGTGGTGGATATTGTGGCAAACTTGCTCTCCTTTTCCTTAACCTCACTTGAGGACTTGCAACCACAAGATTTTCTTCTCTTTTGAGCTTCAACCTTGTAAGCATCACATACACTTGCAAACAATTAAACCCCCACAACAACAAAGAAAACCTAAGCTCTGATACCAAACAGATTTGTATGTGAATTTTCTTGAAGGTTATGTAAAATTTTGCAAGTGTTCAAATTAGGGTTTGAAGCCTCTTTTATCAAATTCATAAACACATAAACATGAAAATTAAACTCATTTTTTGCAGTAAACATAAGACAAAATCACCATAACAGTAAACACTACACAAAAAAAGATGAATGAATTCACCCCTCCTGGGATACATCTCCTAGTCCAACTTCCATTGGTTGGGTCTCTTTCATTATGCTCAAAGAATGGTGTTTACATTAAGTTATAATGCTCAAATGGTTGTACTAATAGCTCCAATGGCTTCAAAACTATAAGAAACCTTTGTCTAGCCTCTTTCTTCTCCCAAAAAGGCCAAAAATTAAAGAATTTATGATCTCCACAATTTTTTCAGCTATTCATCCTAAAATTTCGACCTGCCTGCAAACCGTCCTACAATTCCGCCCCAAAAAGCGCTAACTCAACGACTTTTTCTCCAACAACCGATGCAAATCGTGGGATACTTAATTCTCCCAATGCTTCCTATGGACTGAAAAATTTAATTATATACTGGGGGGTCGGTCTAAGCCATGGTCCCACCCTGTATTATACGTGGGTGCAGTGACCCACCCCCCAAACACTGCATACATAACATTTAAATAAAAATTTTAAACCATATATGTTAAGTCATAATGTGTGGTGCATTGGTTGGGCATCGGTCTTGCTACTCGGAGGTTCTGTGTTCAATTCAGTTCGAGGTTATTTCCGCCAATACCGAAATTTTGGTTGGCCACTAGGGCGCCATGTAGCGACCTCTGGTTGGCCCATGTGGCGTTCCCTGATTGGTCTCACCAACAACCAATGAAAACACTCCATATCAAACCAATAAAAATGTGACAAATGGCGATCTGCTATAAACCGAAGAATTCCAGTCAACCATGCATAGTCAGGGCCCAGTCAACAGTACGAATTGTTGAGTGGGAAGCCCTGTACATCCAAAAAAAAAAAAATTAGTTGTTTCCAAAAATAGACAGAACATGATTGCAAGAGCATATAGAGTCGATTTTTCATGAAACGAGTTGTGCCGGATTCAGAATGATGAGATCTACACAATTGCACATGTTTCGTTCCATTATGAGCACTAAAATTTTGAGCATTAAATTAATCCACTAGATCAACAAGTAAGCATACACAAAAAATACACAAGCATGAACAATATGTGACCTCGCATAAACAAGAAATGCATGTACAATATGTAGAAACATGTAAGAAAGTGGGCATGGACAATACATAGGCATGAACAACACATAACAATTCATATACTCATGAAAACATGTTGACAACAACACCATGATCCCTTCCATGATGACACCACTTCCACCATGGTAAACACAACACGAATGCAACAAACACATACACCATAGGTATGAGAAACACATATGAAACCAATATAAAAGCATGACCAACACACCACCCATTCAGTCTGAGGGTTGAACCATGCTCTTATACCACTCTGTAATAGCCCCTTCCCGCATCTACCAAAGAAACCAACCAACTAGGGTAAATATGCGACGAAAGGTTACTATGGTGAGATTAAACCTCCTAGGTGACCTTAAGGAAGTGGAATCAATGGAAACTCTTCACACAAACCTTGTACATCAAAAATAACACCCCCAAGAGCTAACCCAACCTTTCAAGAAACCTGCCCTTGGGTCCCACTGACCTAATTTTCCTCTGGACCTCTAGATGCATGCACAGACCTGCAAGCCAACATCTATGGGTATATGCATGCATGCATAAGCCCACAAGCCAGTGTCCAGGGACTAAATTCCTTAGTGTTGTGACAACGTCCTTAGTATTTGAGCCACTTTTTTAGGCCCAACACCTAGATCTCTACCCAGAACTTCATGACAAGTTCAAAGATGAATTATAATGACCAAAAAATGATGTATTTGAAAATAAATCCAAAAGGACTAAATCGAACCCCCACTATCCATGACAGGAATTTCATCAAACATATCACAAACATGAAAGCTACAGGTATATACAACAGAATTGAGCATAAGGGTCTCATACTTATTTGAGAATTGCTAAGAAGCATTTATCCCCTACATCATTAGCTGCAATACAATATATTTGATCATAGATATATTGTGCATTCATTTACAAGTAAAAACATGGAGAGCGCCACATATCATCATTGTCAACATACATGCTTATAAACATCATAATAACAATGAAAATACAATGGATACAACAAAAATAGAATCCACATAATAACTAGTACAATTATACATCAAATACCAAAGGAATGAGCTTCTCATTAATGAATGTAAAAACCAACCAGAGATGGGTCTTCCACGTTCCACCCAATTATATATTAGCTGAACCAACTTCATCCAATCACCCCTGTACCATATTCCAAGCATGAACGTGGGACTCAAACTGAAAGAACCAACCAGGGCATCCCAAGGCTAAACCACCTCACCCTCATTAATAGAAACAAAAATTTATCGTGATCCACACTGGATCACTAAGCCAACACCATAAACATGTCATAAACGGCTTTACCGTGATCTACATTAGGGGAGTTTTGAGGTCTAAAATGGGCCTCCTAAGGAAATTATAAAATAATAGTGTAAATAATAAAATAAGATTAGATTATATCATCAAATTTTAGAGGGAAAAAATAAAAACTATTTTTTCAACCTATATTTTCAACTTATCTCCCTATGGTTTTACTCAAATTTCAAGCGGAAATAATCATTGGATGCAGAATTTGATTCCTTATCCAAGGAGTACCCATGTTTCATACTTTCGATGGACACTGCTACAAGAAAAATGAGAAATACATGAAAAATGTGATTGCAATCAGGTTTTTTCATGTATTTCTCATTTTTCATGTAGCAAGGTCCATTGAAAGTATGAAACATGGGTAATCCTTGGATGAGGAATTAAATTATGCACCCAACGAGTAATCCCACTCGAAATTTGAGTAAAACCTTAGGGATATAAATTGAAAATATGAGTTGAAAAAAGTAGTTTAATTATTTTAATATTTTTTAGTTTGTTTTACTTTTTTACTCCAAAAATGGTGAATCATCCCCCATGGTTGACATCATCATATTGAATCATATTGGTTCTTATAAAGTTTATTTTAGTTGTACATTTTTCTTACGAGGCCCATTTTAGACCTCAAAATTCCCCCAATGACCTGATCACTAGGCCAACACATGCATGGATATTACTGGATTCTCTCTGCCTAAACCATGAGGAATTTTCTTGCCTCCCAGTATCTCAGGCTTTACCACAACCCATAGTATGAATCAGGGGTCACTAGGCCCTAAAACGAGACACACTCTCTAGTATTTACAATATATCCCAAACCTGGGATTCCTAGGCCTGATGGCGTCTATATGAAATACGGGGGTCAGTGGTCTCTAAAACGAGACTCTCTTAGTCTTTACAATATATCCCTGAAGCCTGGTATTCTTAGGCACGATGTACAATATAGATCGGGGTCACTAGGCCCTAAAACGAGACACACTCTCTAGTATTTACAATATATCCCAAACCTGGGATTCCTAGGCCTGATGGAGATAAAACCACCTCTCAGACTTTACTGCAATCCAAACTTGGATCACTAGGCCCTAAACCGAGGCAACACATAAACCAGTTATGTGTCATATAATTCAGAGATCCACCTCACTCAACTTCAAATCCATCTGGAAATCTAGCTAAACCAAAACATGAGAACTCCACAACACCATGGCTATCTAGAAATGGCAAGGTTAGGCTGAAAACATTGTCACAGCTGGAAAAACCCATGCCAAGACAAAAAAGAACCACATGGAATACCATGCATGCCAAATCTAGCAAGGAAAACACACATGCAAATCGATACCTGCCAAGAATCCCGATGTACCTTCTTAAATCTTTCTCCTCCTTGATTGTTTCCTCCTTCTTCTTGCTTTCTTTCCTTTCTTGTTCCAATGCCAAAATGCTCGAAGAAACTCTAAGTTTCCAAAAGTGGGAGTGAGAGAGAGAGAGAATAATGAGAGAGCTTCAAAACTGAACTAACAAAAGGTACCAACTGATCCTCATAAGCCTTTTTATTAATGAGGCCTTTGTTTTCTTCATTTTCCATTATTTTCCTCATTTTCCTCTTCACATGCAACCTGTGACCCTTCATCTCCTTTTTCTCCTAATTTACATTATTTTCATAATCAAATGTGCAAAAAATGCCATTTTTCCTTTACAAAGCCTTTTCCATTTCCTTTTCCAATTTCCTTAGCCATAATAAACCAAATGAACACCCACTTGGATGTTTTTCCCAACATTCAACTTGGAATAAGTGTCCCATCAACCGTGGCTATTATTTTAAATTTTTATTACATGGAATTTTCTCGAGGGTTGTTACAATAGGTTGAAGCTGAAAACCCCTTATGGGGACTAATGAGCATTTCCAATGGTGACCTCCTATTGATGTTTATGGGTAGGTTGAAGGGGTAATACCCAAAAATAAATGCAAAACCTAGCATAGATAACATTGTGCACACACACACTTTACTCTACATGTGCTCACTCCAATGTTGTGCCCACAATCATGATCTTGTGCACATACCCATGATTTGACATGTGCACCAAGGACCATTATGGAAGCCCAATTGAATTTAACTATAATTAAGAAGACATATAGTGACTTTTAGTAATTATGGAAACAAATTGGCTTCAACAACCAATAATTATTTGAATATGAAGGTTTCCACAATTATCTGTATTAATGTTTACAAGATATAGAATCAAATTGTGTGATAGTTTCTAAACCTCCCAACATTTTTAGTGGACACTCCACTATCATCAAAAGATTCGTATAAAGATTTTAGAAATTTTATGTGTTTCTATTTATGATAGTTCAAGTGACCACTTGAAACATTGAAATAATTCAAAACAATTGAAAAATTCAATATTAGAAGTTTTGTTGAATCTTGGAGAGAGGGAGGGGTGTGTGTGTTGGGGTGGGTGAATCAATATTCCTTTCAATTAGAGAGAATTAGTTAACATTCTTCTCCATCTCCCACTGGATGGACACTCCAACGCTTGAGATTCTTTAGTAGTCAACTGAACGGATGCCCCAACACCCAATGAGCTACAACTCACCCTAGCACCACCCTACCACCCTATAGAAGAATAAAAGAAGAATGGACTCTCGTACTAGGGAAAATGGTCCACTTTACAATGATATAGAATGATGTAGAAGAAGAAGATATACTAGACCATAACCCCAACTTTGACACAAACACCTAATGATGATCCTAGACCTCCCAACATTGCCTCTTCAACCCTTGGCAGATAGATACTAGTACAATTTGTACAATAATGTATTTACAATGACTAAGTACAATGATACCTTTACAATGATTGTATGCAGTGCTGCCCACTTGAAGACTTCATATGATGAAATTATTACTGCTATTATGCACCTTCGTTGCTGCTCTTGTCATGCTACCCTCTATTGCACCTTGCTTTTCTTTGCTTCCGTAGAAAGTCTGGTCCTTTGCAACCCTTGACAACACATGATCTAGCTTTTTCTTGCCTTCTAGGAGATTGATATTGAATCTAGTGTATCTATGTTATTTTAGATCCTCAATATTTGATTTTCTGTCCTGTAGTATTCCTCTAAGTCTTATTTCCAATGCCACAGGTCTGACCCAATTTGGATTCTTCAAGAAAGAGTTATGCCCAATCTCTCACAATGCCCTAATTATGGACTATTTCAGTAGAGCAAACTTGTACGGCGTGCCACATGTCACTGTTTCTTCATTCAACTCTGAAATTGATACAGACAAAACTAAATTCTGTGCACTATCTATCACTTTTTACAAGATTCCAATCCGATACTCAGAGAGAGAGTTATGACAATTTTCCCAAGGTCACTTCTTTGAGACGAATTCCAAGAGCCTACAAAAACACTGACTTCCACAGATCATATCTCTAAAAAATATTGCGCACCTTGATCTCAAATTTTTACAGGAGCCTCTTCAAGATTTTTTCTTCAAGTCATAAAATTTCAGCTTCTGCACCATTGTAGAAAAAAATTTAGAGTGAAAATTCCACGACGACGTGTTTTAGATAGCGAAATCCCTACATAAGGAGGATATCAGGATCACAATTTATATAATTGCTTAGGTTGAGAGGAGCTTCAACAAGTGAACGTGGGAGGGATTTTAGGAGCTTAAAAATTATTAATTATTTACTTTTCAATGACCCATGCCACAACCTCATGGGGTTTAGCCCAGCTTGGGGTTACAAACTTCTTCTATATCTCTCAGCTTGTGAAAAATTACGTAGAGCGTGCCATATATCAACGGAAACATCTCGACTAGTAGAAACCATAAAAATAATTATTGACCCAGAGTATATTAATTTGGTAGGTAAAAATTCCCATTCAATTTTGGGTTAGCCCTTGGTGCTGCTTTGGTTGACATCAATGACAACTGCCGATCAACAATCTCCTCCTTTGGCATTGATGGCAACTCAAGTACTCCCCATGCGATCATGAAACCTCTTCCTACAACATTCTCTCCCCCTTTGACATCAATTGCAAAGGGTAACTCTCTGACCTGACCATCACGGCTTGGACACCTTTTATCCCTCACCTTTATATTTTGAATAAAGGAAAATCTTATGAGAACTTGGGAGAATCCCAAGCTTTTGACGAAGATATTCAAATGCTTCACTAGTTAAAGGTGTAGTGAAGATATCAAAAATTTGTTCTTTTGTGCAAACACACTCAAGTTTGATATTCTTTTCAGTGACTTGTTCTCTAACAAAATGATATTTGATTGGAATGTGTTTTGTTTTTTAATGCATGATAGGATTCTTAGAGATGCTGATGGCACTAGTGTTGTCACAGAATATGGGAATAGGCTCATTGAATTGTACTTGAAGATCTTGCAAAGTTTGTTTCATCCAAAGGACTTGAGTACAACATGATGCTGCTGCAATGTATTCTGCTTCCGCTGTAGATAACGAGATTGAGGTTTGCTTTTTGCTCAACCATGATACGAGACAACCACCTAGATAGAATGCTGCTCCACTAGTACTCTTACGATCATCAACGCTTCCTGCCCAATCTGCATTTGTAAAGGCTTGAATAATGAGATTGTTACCCTTGGGATACCACAAGCCATATTCTTCTGTGCCCTTTAGATATCGAAGAATTATTTTGACAACAATAATATGTGATTCTTTTGGTGCTGCTTGGAATCTTGCTACTTGTCCAACTGCTTGCATAACATCTGGCCGAGAGGCTGTTACATATAGAAGACTACCAATCATAGATCTGTACAACTTCTGATCCACATCCTTAGATGAGTTGTCTATGCTCAATTTGCAACCTGTTACCATTGGAGTAAGGACGGGTTTGCAATATTCCATTTTGAATTTCTTGAGCATTTCCTTGATGTACTTGGCTTGACATATAAATATTCCTTTCTCTTGCTGAGATATTTGAAGCCCTAAGAAGTATGTCAGCTCACCAAGTAAAAACATCTCGAAATCACTTTGCACCTTTGTAGCAAACTTCTTACTTAGTCGATCATCATTGCTACCAATTATTGTATCATCCTCTTTAGCTATTAGACATGCTTTAGTTGCTTCATCCAGAACATATATGTCGTTTGGAGCTTGACTTGCTATAGCCACAATTTCACCATACATGCCTTTCCTAATTTCACATTTTGTGGAGTTGAATAGTATTGTGTGTCCTTGATCACACATTTGTCCAACAATGAGCAGATTTTGATTCATGTTTTCAACCAATAGAACATTCTTGGCTAGAGCATCTTTGCTTCCGAGAGTGACGGTACCTGATCCTATAACATTTGAAGATCCATCATTTCCAAAGGAAACGATTCCATCCTTCTTCTCTTTCATAGATACAAATTTCTTTCTATCTCCAGTCATATGCGTTGAGCAACCGCTATCAACATACCACACATCTTTGTTGTTTTGAGCCTTGAGATCGAGAGCACAATTATCAATCTTCTTCTTCTTCCATGTTCGTTCGTTCTATGGCTTCGAAGATTCTTCTAGAGGATTTTCAAGTCTGCAGTCTCTGGCTATGTGTCCAAAGTTTCGAAATTTGTAACATTCAATATTACTTCTTAAATGTTCAAATCTATTGATGTTTCACTGAGCCCTGGGAGGTTCATATTTGACAAATCTCCTGGAATTGTATTGGTTCCTAGGGTACACGCGACATTCTACAACTTTAGGACCAAATTTTCCACATGAATAACAATAGCCATAAAAAATATGTTGGTTCCTGGATGGAAATCTTCATCGAGGAATCGTCTTCCAAGGATGTTCTTGCGAATCTTGTCTAATGAAATCTACATGCATGTCAGATCTCATAGGTTCATTGTATTTTGTTGTAGAAGGTCCTGCTTCTTCTTCTTTGTAACCGAGGCTAGTTTTTTCATTGTAAGATCGTGATTGTTGATGAGTTCTTCCAATGCCCTTGAGTTGTTGCCATATTTTTGGACATTTTTTCCCTTCTTCACTTCCTTATGCAGCGAGACTACTTCGGCTTCTAATGCTTCTCTTTCTTGGTTGTTTTCTTCCGAATTCTTTTGAAGTGACTCTTCAATACATTTGTGTTCTTCAACTTCAATTTTGAGACCTTGAACTTGTTCTTCAAGAGTATTGGAACAGATTTTCTCAGCCTTGAGCTCTTTTATAAGCCTAATTTCCTCCTTAGAAAATTCTTCTATGGTCAACCCTTCTTCTTCGTTGTTTGATACATCTTGTTTATTGTGCTTGGCCATAAATAATACTCTCTCATTGGCTTCTTCTTCGCTATCACTTTCTTCATCGAATGACGAGCTATCTTCTTTAGAGAGAAAGTTCCTTTTGGATCCTTTCCTTTTTTCTTTCTTGTTGAATTTCTTAAAGACTTTCTTTCCATTTGAGTTGCCATCACTTCTGTTCAGAAATTTTTCTGCAAAATGCCCAACCTCACCACAGCCGAAACATATCAATGGAAGTTTATCTTTGAATTTTCCCTTACCAATTTTTAGTTTTCTCGTAAAGTAAGCATATTCTTCATCTGAAAGACATTCTTCATCATCTCCATTTTCTTCACACTTGCAGGTGCATGTCTTTTCAATTGAAGGTTGTTTGTACTTATTGGTTTTCTTAGATGCAACAAACGCAGTTTCTAGATGTGAAGTACCCTCTTCTTCATCAATTCTCTTTTCATATGCTATGAGAACTCCATGTAATTCCTTTTTGCTGATTTTGTCCAGATTTGCACTATATTCTAAGACTGATACCTTTGGGTTGAATCTCCCTAGTAACGTTCTAAGAATCTTTCGTATAATAGTCTTCTCGTCAACTGGCTCTCCCAATCCTTCCAGAGTATTGGTTATTTCATCTACATATTGGAAGTATGCAGCAAAGTTGCAATCTTCTTTCATTCTGAGTTGCTCAAATTTTGCTCTATAGATTTGAAGCTTAGCTTCTTTGACATTTGAGTCACCTGCATATATATTCTCAAGCTTGTCCCATACATTTTTGGCGGTTTTACAACCCAACACCTTATGATAATCAGATTCAATAAGTCCACTGATAATAATATTCTTTTCTTTTGCATCATTTACCAAATTATTCTTACCTTGTTCATCCACGGTTGATGTAAATCCATTTTGAATAGTGTCCCATACTTCGTAACCTTGCACCAAGAGATAGACCTCCATTCTTCCTTTCTAGAGTGCATAATTATTTTCATTGAACAGAGGTACACCATTCTTGGTATGCTCCATGACCTCCTTCCAGCTGTTAAACTGCTATTGAAGGAACCAAGCTCTGATACCAATTGTTGGAAATACTGGGGGGGGGGGAGGGTGAATCAGTATTCCTTTCAATTAGAGAATTAGTTAATCTTCAATTATTATCAATGTTTGTATAATGATAGTAGTAAACAAAAGGAACACAAATGCACATAGTTTTTAAGGTGGAAACCTACTCTGGGACAAAAACCACCTAATGCTTTTCTAATAATTCTTTAATATTCTACTCCAATTGAAAATAAAGCTCCATCTTCCTAGAATCTAGAAAAGCATTCTTCTTGAGATCCCACTGGATGGATGCTCCAACACCCGAGATTCTTTAGTAGTCAACTGAACGGATGCCCCAACACCCAATGAGCTACAACTCATCCTAGCACCACCCTACCACCCTATAGAAGAATAAAACAAGAATGGACTCCCATACCAGGGAAAATGGTCCACTTTAAAATGATATAGAATGATGTAGAAGAAGTAGACAGACTAGAACATAACCCCAACTATGACACAACCACCTAATGATGATCCTATAACTCCCGGCACTGGATCTTCAACTCTTGGTAGATAGACACTTGTACAATTTTTACAATGATGCATTTACAATGACTTAGTACAATGATACCTTTACATTGACTATATGCAGTGCTACCCACTTGAAGACTTCATGTGGTGAACTTCTTGCTGATGTTCTACACCTTGGTTGATGCTCTTTTCATGCTACCCTCTGTTGCACCTTGCTTTGCTTTTCTTCCCTAGAAATTCTGGTCCTTTGCAGCCCTTGAAAACACATGATCTAGCTTTTTCTTGCCTTCTGGGAGCTCAATATTGAATTTGGTGTATCTATGTTATTGCAGATCCCCAATATGTGATTTTCAGCCCTATAGTAGTCCTCTAAGTCTTCTTTCCAATGCCATAGGTTTGACCCAATTTTGATTCTTCAAGAGAGAGTTATGCCCAATCTCTCATAATTCCATAATTATGGACTGTTTCAGTAGAGCGAACTTGTATGGCATGCCACATGTCACTGTTTCTTCATTCGGCTCTAAAATTGATACAGTGAAAACTAAAGTCCGCGCAATATCTGCCCCTTTTTACAGAATCCCAATCTGATACTCAAAGAGAGAGTCATGATGATTTTCCCAAGGTCACTTCTTTGAGATGAATTTCAGGAGCCTGCAAAAACACTGAATTCCACAGATCATATCTCTGAAAATGTTGTGCACCTTGATCTAAAATTTTTACAGGAGCTTCCTCAGGATTTCAGATTCGCCTCATAAAAATTTCAGCTTCTAAAACCTCGTAGAAAAAAATTTAGAGCGAAAATTACACAATGATCTATTTCCGACAACGAAATCCCTACATAAGGAGGATATGAGGATCACAATTTATATAAATGATTAGGTTGAGAGGGGCTCCAACAAGTGAACGTGGGAGGGATTTTAGGAGCTTAAAAATTATTAATTATTGAATTTTCAATGACCCATGCCACAACCCCATGGGGTTTTAGCCCACTAACACTGGGTTACAAACTTCAAACATGAATATCTCTCAAACTGTGAAGAATTACGTGGCGTGCCATATATCAACGGAAACATATCGACAAGTAGAAACCATCAGAAGCATTCTTGACCCAGAATATAGTAATTTGGTAGGTCAAAATTCCCATGCAATGTTGGGGTAGCCCCTGGTGCTGCTTGGGTTTACCTTAATGACAATCGTTGATCAACATTTTTAAACATAACTAATAATGATATTGTAAATTAAATGTATTATGATGTACATTATCTATGATACAAAGCATATCATAGAGCATTGACTCAACTAGTCAATTTTCCATTCTCTTCATTTGTTGCATATCATTGTACATAACATTTATATGGTAATACAAATATTTAGACATTATAATTTTATTTGTGTACATATTATTCATACAAATTCATTTATTTTCATGCCTCCACACCCATAACTTAATCATCACAACATATTTAAGTTTCCATCTAATTATTCATCATTAAATATAATCAAAGGGTCGTACCTAAGTATTATATGGAACTAACTGTAATTGCCTTGGAGAAAATTCCATGTAATAAAGTTAAAAATAATTACCACGGTTGGTGACACATGCATTTGAAGCTAAATTTTGGGAAAAACATCCTAGTGGGTGTTCATTAAGTTTATTATGGCTAAAGGAAATTAGAAAAGGCAATGGGAAAGGCTTTGGAAAGGAAAAATGACATTTTTGGCACATTTACTATTGAAAATAATGGAAAATAGGAGAAAAGGAAGGTGAAAGGTCACAAGTTTCATGTGAGGAGGAAAATGAAGGAAAATAATGGAAAATGAAGAAAATATAGGCCTCATTAATAAAAAGGATTCTGAGGATCAGTTGGAAATATTTTTTGCTAAAGATTTTTCTCTCATTATTCTGTCTCTCTCTCTCACTCTTGGACACTTAGAGTTTTTGGAGCATTTTGGTATTGGACCAAGAAATCCAAAGAATGCAAGAAGAAGGAGGAAGCAAGCAAGGAGAAGCATGAATCAAGAAGCTACAACAAGATTCTTGGCAGGTATCGATTTGCATGTGTGTTTTCCTTGCTATATCTAGTATGCATGGTATTGCATGTGGTTCTTTTCTATTTTGGCATGGGTTTTGCTAGGTGTGACAGTGTTTCAAGCCTAGCCTTGCCATTTTTGGATAGCCATGGTGTTGTGGATTTATCCTGTTTTGGTTTAGCTAGATTACGAGATGGATTCAAAGCTGAATGAGGTGGATTATTATTGTGAAATAGAACTGGTCTATGTGTTGCCTCGGTTTAGGGCCTAGTGATCCAGGTTCGGATTGCGGTAAATCCTTAGAGGTGTTTCCTTGGTTTAGGGTCTAGTGATCTGAGATTGGATTGCGGTAAATCCTGGGAGGTGGTTTCCCTTGATTATGCCTAGGAATCCTTGCCAATGGATGGCAGGATATACGGTAAAGCCTAGAGGGTGGTGTCTCGGTTTAGGACCTAGTGACCCCTAGTTCAGACTGTGGGTTGCGGTAAAGCTTGAGAGACTAGGAGACAAGAAAATTCCTCACTTTGTAGGCAAAGAGAATACGGTGATATCCATTCTTGTGTTGGTCTAGTGATCAAGTGTAGATCACGGTAAATCTAGTTATGACGTGTTTATTGTTTTGGATTAGTAATCTAGGATTGATCACGATAAAGACTGATTTCTATTGATGAGGGTGAGGTGGTTTAGCCTCGGGATGTACTAGTTGGTTTTTCGGTTTGAGTCCCACATTCATTCTTAGAATATGGCATGGTGGTGATTGGCTGAAGAAATATTTGGCTCAGCTAATCTATGGTCAGGTGGAACGTGGAAGTCCCATCTCCAGTTGGTTTTTACATTCAGTAATGAAGAGCTCATTCCTTTAGTATTTGGTATGAAAATATGTTGTGCATTATGTGTATTATATTTTTGTTGTATCCATGGTATTTTTGTTGTTATTATGCTCACTATAAGCATGCATTTTATTAGTGATGATGTATGGATTTGTCAATGTTTTTACTTGTAAATGAATGCATAATGTATATATGGTTAAATAGATTTTTTTTTGCAGCTAATGATATAAGGGAGCAATGCTTCTTAGCGATTCTCAGATAAGCATTAGATCCCTATGCTTAAATTTTTTATTTACACATGTCTATTCAATGTTTGTGACATGTTTGACAAAATGCTTGTCATGGCTAGGAGGGGTCCATATGAGTTATTTCTGATGTGATTGCTTCCGTATCATTGTTCTAATGTTATTTATCATCCCCTAAGTTTTCCTAAAATTCTAGACAGTGACCTGGGCTCTGTGCCTAAAAACGTGGCTCAAAGCTCAAAGTTGCAGACACAAAATTGAGCACTTGGGGCACTAGTCAAAGGCTTGTTGTGTTGTGCCTGCGGCTATAGCCTCGTGGCCACTACCTTGATGTGTTGTGCTTGCAGCTATTGCTAAAAAGGGTAAAAATGTTAGTGTGACCCCAGGGTAAGAGGTATGAACAGTTGAGTTGCCTCTTGGGGTGATATTGATATTGTAAAAGGTATTTTTCATGTGTTTCCGTCAATTCCACTTCGTTAGGGTCACCTAGGAGGTTGAATCTCATTATAGTGGCCTCTCATCACACTTTTACCCTGGTTTCCCAGTTACTTGGGTATATATGGTATGAGGACGTTACACAAGGGAGGCTTGACTAATCACTATCGGTGCGTTGCACACTCAACTGGGAGAGAGGGCACAAGGAGGGTGTAGTTCATAAGAACAAGGGGGTATTGAAGATTGAGATTATGTTTTGTGCTTGGAAGGGAGATAGATTTGGGTTTGGGCTTGGGAGCAATATCAAAAAATAAGGAGGGTTTGACTAAGCCATGAGAGTGCACAATGTGCTCTCCTAGGCCTAGTGGGAAAGCTTGTGAAAACCAAAATTTGTCTAAGTCTGGAAGGTAAGGCATGGGAAAACACAATGATTTTTGAGTAAAAACAAGTGGGACACATACCAATTAATTATTAAAACTTAAAAAGGACCTAATACTAAGAAGTATACATTAAAAAGCAAGTTTTAAAACACTCTTCAAGAATAGCAGACAAATTGTGTGCAGTTGCAACCAAAAGTGTCATTTTGTGACTACAAAGTGTATTAAGACCGTGAAGTGACTTATGGATGTTCCTGATGATGTGAAGAAACTTAATAAATAACAAAGACACTTGAAACATTTAAAATAACATGGAATGACACTTGGTGATTGAAAGAAACATATGATATGATAGTAGGTAGGCTCCAAAATTCAAATGTAGCAAAATTATGGAGGGTGTTGTAGCAGTGACAACATGTTTTTATGCCCAGAACATTTGTATGATGATGATTATTCTTTCCACAATTCTAGTAAGGATGAAGACCAAAACATTTATGCTTCATGTGGCCAAGTCGATGACAATTATGACATTTAGGGATATGTTGTGAAAGTGAAGTAAGTGAAGATGAACATTTTTTAAGGAATCATACACTCTAGAACTAGATTGGTTTGGAATATTATAGAATGTGAAGGGTCACTTTATTCTCATTCCAAGACCAATAATATGTTTTTGATGATGAATTATTCTCAATGTCTAATGATGGAATTGGAGAGTGTAAGAGAAACTTCTTCATCTTCATTTGAATTTTCTTTCGAGGTGGTGTCTTGGGTCAATCACTGATAATAATATTTCTCAAAATTAGGAAGAGAATTGTTCTAAATAGGAAATAGTTCATAATGGTTATTCCTTTTTTGTAATTCATCTCGTTAGATTTTTTATTCAAGCGATGGAACTTTAATTTTGTCCTATGATTTCTATAAAAAAGTTAGAAAATTTGCGAGAGTGGAATTTTCAATTTTGATTGTATTTTCAATAGTAGAGAGTATTAGAGTATTCAATAATTCTAATAATTCACCAATTCAAGTTGTTTAGACTTCAAATGGTTTCATGCAACTCCACCCTTTAACAATTCAAACTCAACTAATGGAGGATGTCAGCTTCTACCACACATGGCAATTCAACTTAGTTTTGCAAGAGTACAAGTAATTTACAAAAATAGTATTATCTACAAATTACCATCTTTCTTTATTTCAAAAGCATCATTGATCATTTCAATCCTAAGAAGCTTCAATAATATAATTATATGCCTATGAATGATGCTCCAAATTGAATGGTATTCCATAAGAAATTTGTTTCCAGGCAAGTTTTATTTGAGTAGAACTACAATGCTGACGTTTGCACAAGACATTCATAAATATCATTACACAAATTAGTGTGATTAAATAGAAAGACTCCTCCTATGTGAGGGGAACCTAATTCTCCTATGCCTACATCTACTCGTTGAAACAAATTCAAAATAAATGAAGAGTGTATACTCCTTGGGTGGAACACTTATTGCATTAGAAAATCACATTGAAATTTCTTAATGATCACCAAGGTTTAGAGAGGTCCCAAGTTAGGTTGATGAATTGGTGCACAAAAGAATTACTAGTGAGTAGCTATTGTGGTAATGTTGGTGGAAAGCATTTATGGTGTCTTAAAACTCTACTTTAGACATATTGGAAAATCTCACATATGTCTTCAAGCTCAATGCATAAGTTGTAGGTAGCCTTCAATGTAGGTAACTCTTTTAATATAAGAAAACTAAGCATAAGCCAAATCATTAATAAATGGGGTCAATTTCCTTTACATTGCTTCAAGTAAAAGGGAATATTTCCAACTGCCACATCAATTGATATATTAATTTTTGGCTATATTATAGTTCAACTCAATGTTGAGTGATGAAGGAGAAAATATGGCATGGTTTCATCATTGTGAAGGAGGTTCATTTCTATGTAAAAATTCCAAACTTCAAGCCATGGCTGAAGGAATGAAAAACACCCATTCAAATAGTTGTGCGACCTCATGGAGAAGATGACCACGCAAACATGTGTATAGATTGTATGACCATGTACATCTTCATATATTGAAATTTTAATGTTGTGCAACTTGTGGGAAAAATAATTTTCTCCAATAGATAAGGATTCAACCCAAATACATGGATTTGGAGTGTGAGAGACACGTTGGGGAGCTAATTGTGAGCGGGCCAATAATTAAAACATCACAATGAGTGGCATGGATACTAAATCATAGTTTTCATATGGAATGAGTGTTTTATGACCTTAGCACTAAATAAACTATATTGTTAGATAATCTTGTTACGTTAAGGCTATAACTCTTGCTTGTATTTCCAAATGGGAACCATTCTCATATGACAATTGACTCCCATACCACGAAGAGAACTATTGAGGAAATAATCATTATTCCCTCCAAGTGTCTCGTAAAAAAAATCATTGGAAGTACTATGTATTTGATGAAACATGTTCAAATGGGACTGGTGAGAGGAATCTCATTGAAGATTCAAGAAACAATAAAAGAATATGAAGTTTTTACTTGGAGTTGTTAAGTGGGAAAATTAGGCTAGGTGGATTCCAAGGTAGTGTAGTGCTCTCACGAGAATAATCTGCAAATTATAAAGCATGGATGCAATAGTATGAATTTCACAACTGAGTCGGTGAGAGATATAAAAACATGAAAACAGGTAGAACTCAAGTGTGACTAGTGTTTCTAAAATGCAACGATTAAGTTTTTCAATGGTTTGGCTCATGTTCCAAGAAAAGGGGTGCATAGAAAGAACCAATGGCATCAAGGTTTTTGTAAATTTCACATAAGTAGAAACATAGATATGGATAGAAAACACCCAAGTCAAGGGAGACAAAACTTGTGGTTCATAAATAATCAAGTAGGGGCAGGAAGCTCCTTGCTCCAATACTATTGTTAGACATATGAAAATGGAGAGAATGTTTTAATATGAGTGTGATCCATTTAACTAGGATGATACACATATATGTACAATAGTTTATGGCCCTTTGTTTCATCTTTCATGGGGTCTCTTGGACTCTTAATGGCTATTCAAGTTCACTTGTGACTTTTCATTTTCCTCTAAAGTGAATAATATAAATTTACCACAATCCCTAAGAATTAGGTTTCCAGTAGGTATGTTTAATGTTTGAAGTAACCTTGTATATTTAATTGTCTCTCCTTTATTTCTTTTCGAAATTTCCATTCCCTTAAAAAAATTTGAATATCTTTCTTCATTCCTTCCCTACAAAGAAAAACAATGATCCTTTGATATGATTTAAGGAATCATGCATGGTTCCCTTAATATTATTTTCTTTAACTTTGATTGAGGGAACAGAATTATTCTACCCTTGTATTGAAGTACCTCTCCCTTCCATTCTCACTATTGGGCCATAGAATCCATCCCTTACTTTATACATTGTATTTTCTGTTTAGTATTGTTCTAAATTTTCCATTTGCAACAAGATTCTTCTAGGCACTTTGGAATATAAGATGTTATAGAATATAAACTTTATGTTTATTCTATTCTATAAAGAGTATCTTTTACTACATTCTCCTTCCTCTTTTTGTATATTATTTCAAAACAAAACCATTGCATTTTTCTGCCCATTTTTGTTTATTTTATGATGACAATATTTGTTTTAAAACTACATTAGGTTATCATGGGTTTTCTTGAATTTAAAGTTCCTCCCAATTAGATAGTGTCACCATTTTTTAATTGCATGTAAAATTGCGTCCATTCTATTTTCATATGTAGATTTCACCAAGTCTTTTTATTTGAATTGTTTGCTTTCAAAACCCAATGGTATCCCTTTGTGTGTTATTACCACTCCAATTCTTTGTGTTGATGTGTCATACTCTACTACAAACGTTTTTCCTACTATAGTAGAGATAACATCCTTTAAGAGAGAGAATGCAAAAGTAGCATGATTATTCCATAAAAATGATTTTTTATTCAAGAGAGATGTGCGTGGGTTTGCAATACATGCATACTTTTTAAGAAATTTCCAAAACTATCTTGTTAACCCTACTATCAGTTATTTCATTATGACTTTTGTTTAAAAATTAGTTTCCATGTTAACTCTATTATCAATTAAATTTTGGATTACATATGAAATAATTGATAATATTTAAGCAATAAACATCCTATAAGGGTGATATCAATATATATACATAGCTGAATATTGTAATTATGAATGTTATGGTTTTATCTTATGACTTAAGTAGATCCTTGGAAATCCACCTAGATCCTTATTTAATATTCAATAGCTAATTCATCAAATCTATAACATGAATCCTATGATGTTTCAATGTAGGTTTTAATCATGCACAATTAATTTTTGCAAAGAGATTCTTAATAAAAATAGAAAATATGAAATGCCACACACACATACATTAACAATTTTTTTTTACCTTGGAAACCAAAATAGGAAAACCAGAAAGGGTTTTCAATATATATTCTTTAAAATATTAAATCCAATATATATCCCATGGAATCCATAAACCACCAATACATTTACCCTAAATTAGAATAAAATTGTAGTTCCTTAACAAGAACTACAAGGCTATGGGTTTAACCACCATGAGCTATGGAACCACTAAAAGAAAAAATCTTGTGTTGGAAATTTCCAAAAATGAATACAAAGAACACCAACCCCACACACCCCCCCCCCCCCAAAAAAAAAGATGGTCGTGATGCCACTAAACACCCATGAAAGGTGGCTTCCACCACCTTGAAAACCCCTCAAACAAGGGGTGTTTCCACTCCCTACAACCACCTCGAATGGGGAGGGATTCCACCCCAATTGTCCTAACACATTGTATAACACATGGATGTAGTCATTCAAAGAATATAACACGTACCCAACATTCTCCCACTTGTTTTCTTTGCATAGATGAATTTTCAAGGGTGAAAAATAACTAATCGAAGGAAATAATTCCCATCGTATCTCTACACTTAGAGAAATTTTTAGTGCTCACATATTTTTATCAATGAATGTACAAAATTATTAAAATTTTCCATCTTTACAAGTAACACGTTCTTGTCTTCAATCAGATTCCTCACAGAGTGATAATGAACATCAATATGCTTTGTCTTAGAATGATAAGTTGGGTACTTCATCGAGAATATTACACTATGATTATCACAATATATCCTTACAACTTGTATAACCAACCAAATACCTAAACACAATGTTTTTAAACCATGTGTTATGCACATGTTGCCATTGACGTCAAGTGGAGTTTCATTAATGTCAAAGCCTAGTATCATGGGAGATTATTGAATGTGTTTCATAGTATTTGATGTCATTAATGTAAGAACTTGTTGTGTAATATCTCGTCCAGCATTCGTGATTGGAGTGAATCTTGTTGGAATATTTCCTTCAATTATCCTAATCACATAAACACGAAAAAAATTTGGATAGATAAGCCTTTAAAAGAGATTTCCAACAGTATATGGCACTTAGCCTAACTCCCCATGAATTAAGAGAAAACTAAGTTTGAAGTACAAGCAAGGCTCTAGACAAGCTTAAGTATAGAGAGAAATCCCCTCATCAACACGATGCTAAAATATCAAGTTAAAAGCTTAGAAGGAAATATGGTGGCCAATGGGTGGTACAATGGTAAGGCACCTGATCACAAATCCTAGTCAGAGGGAGCTTGGCATAAGTGCCAATGGTTTCAATAGTAGAATGAGTAGTGTGGATACTAAATCATAGGTTTCATATAGAACAAGTGTGTTAGGACCATTAGAATGAACAAATTATCTTATTAGATAATCTCGTTAAGTTGAATAAGGCTATAACTCATGCTTGTCTTACCAAAAGGGTATCATTCTCATATGAAAATCGACATTCAAACCAAGAAGAGGATTGTTGAGGAAAATATCATTATTCCATGCAAATGTCTCATAAACAAAAATTTTTGATTTCCAATGCATTTGATGAAACATATTTAAAGGGGATTGGTGAGAGGAATCTCATTGAAACTTCAAGAAATGATAAAAACATATGGATTTTGTACTTGCATTTTTTAAGTGTGAAGATTAGGCTAGCTGGATTCTAGGGCAGTGGAGTGCTCTCAAGAGAATAACATGCAAGTTAGAGAGCATGGTAAAAATAGTAAAAATTTCACAGGTGAGCCTGTAAGATACATACGACCATGCAAACAAGGAGAACCCAAGTGTGACTAGAGTTTCTAAACTACAAATATTGAATCTGCAATGGTTTGGCTCATGATCCAGGAAGATGGGTATGTATAAAGAACAAATGGTATCAATGTTTTTATAGTTTTCACACAAATGGAAGCACAAAGATGGATATAAAATGCCGTATTTAAGGGCCAAATAACTTTTGTCTCACAAATAATCAAGTAGGGTAAGAAGATGCCTACTCTAATACCATTTTTTTTTTTTTTTGGTAAGTTAGGCTATTCTATTAATTCGAAAAAAGAGAAGTTACATATGCTATAGGCGGGGTTTGGAAGCTGCACTTAGCCAATCCCAGCCTTGGATACTGGGGTTTCGGGGTTGCCTCAGAGCAGGAAACCAGCCCAAACAAAACTTCAGACAAAAAATTACATTATGCGTCGTAGTGTTGATGTATCTAAGTAGCACAAAATATGCAGAAGAAAAAAAGCATTGATGGAAAGCTTGACAAAAAACATGGAAGAGTTGTGGAGATGCACAGGCCTCAATCTTCATCTTCATCGTAACTATTGGGGATCTCCTCTTCAATGGGGCAAGCAGGTGCCTGTAGAGTCGCTTCCTCAGTATCTGCCACAGAATGCCTGGGTTGGTGGACCAGTGTGTAGAGGATGGAGGACTCCGGATCTACTCCGTCAGGGACACCCGTCTAGTTGTCATCAGAATCCATAACCCAAACATTTGAATCATCGTCTTCCATCTCCTGAACCGACAGCGGGTCAGTCTTGCAGGGCTAGGTGTGCATCTGGAGAGCGATGGTGGACTTCTACGGGCCGTGCCTACCTCTCTACGTAGCTTGCACAAGGATTGCTTCCTCTTGCTTGGGGTCAGGGCTCTGACGCGCAAAAATTCCGGAGAAGGAGCCTTCCATCTATTCCAGTCAATTGTCCTCGCCATGGTGATATCGGCCAGGGAGAGCCCTTCTCTGTCCACCTCGGATGGTTCTCTGGCATAATCTGGGGGCCATTGCGCAATAAGGCAGGGGGGAGATATCAAGGGAGGGATATGCAGCAGGGGGGCGAGCAACGCTAGGGCTCAGGGGGTCGAAAGGGTTGGGGAAGAGGTGCACAGAATGGGAAGTCACAACCCAGAGGGGACTGCGCGGTGCAGTGATGAGAATAGGGCTGCGCAGCCTTCTGAAATCAGGGAAGCGCCAGAGCAGAGATAAAAAAACGAAAGGCAAAGGGAAAATACTATGGGTAGCTCGGGGTTGAGGACTCATTCTTTTAAAGGGTCTTGGACACATGCAAGGAGGATGGAAATGAGTATGCCTCACAAGCAGATGCATGCCATGATCGAATATTTCCTGAGCAGGCTCAAGGGAAGGGGGATGGCTGATATACGAGTTAATCATGACAATCATTTATGGTGATAGATGCAGAGGGGTGCTCTGGACAGGGTGATGCAGTTCCCAACGTCTCATAATCGTACTTGATTATGTTAGTCTCATGCGGGTGGCTATCAGTTTGAGGATCCGCAATAGGTGAGGCTTTGTGCAGAAGATCTCCGTCCTCCGGGGTGTGTAAGATATGATTGTCAGTTTTGTCACCCGCATCCGGGGACTCTAATACCATTGTTGTACACATGAAAATAGAGAGAATATTTTGATAAGTGTGTGGTTCATTTCACTAAGATGATACAAATATATGTACAATAGCTTATGGTCCTTGGTTTCATCTTCCAAGAGGTCTCTTGGATTCTCGATGCCTATTCAAGTTCACTTGTGACTTTTCATTTTCATCTCAAGTAAACAATACAAATTTATTATAATCCCTAAGAATTAGGTTTCCAACAAATATGTGCAATGTTTGAAAATACCTTGGATATTTGATTGTCTGTGCTTTATTTTTTTGCAATCTTTACATTCCCTTACAACTTTTTAAATATATTTCTTCATTCCTTCCCCGCAAAGAAAACATTTGATTATTTTATATTTTATAAAGAACTATGAATCCCTTAATATTTCTTGCTTCAACTTTGATTGAGGGCATAAAATTATTTCATGCTTATGCAAACTTTTTGTTTTTGTTTTGTAATTCGACATTATATTACTGCGAAAATGGAGTAAATAGAGTTTTCAATGGTGATCGGTGCTTCCCGTAGGGAAGGCAACCCACAAACACCAATTTATAGTTCTCAAATTACATATACTATGCTTGACCAGAGTGTCTTCCAAAACTATATACAGGTTTGAGCATTGATTATACAAAATTGTAGTCTTGTTCTACCTAGGACTAACAGACTTCAAAATTCTAGAGACTATCGAATACATGATTTTACTTTACCACACAAAGACAATTCAGAAATTGTAAGATGTTAGAAAAGGATGGAGGACCATTTATGGGCTAGAGGCTGCTACTGGTTTCCTAGGGCCGAGTGTCGATGTTATCATTGTCATTGTTGCACCTTAACACAACTGCCTAGTTTCCAATGTTGTCACACCTCTCCCATAATGTTGTTTATACTATGGTGTTCCTGTTACCTTGAGCCTTTTGCTCTGCCAGAGCTCTATCACGAATCCTTGTTCTTGGTGAAGGACCCAACTCCAGGTAATTGATGCCAATTGATGACGATTGTGGCCATATCACTGCGTTGTGATGTCAATTCCTCTCGAAGAGAAGAGGGAGCTTAACCAGTAGAGGACACAATTCCATTTGAAGGTGCCCTATCAGCGTTGTCTTACCATCCCTATGAACACGAGTGACACTAGTACGAGCCAGGAGCGCGCAGGAGAGGTGAGAATTCACCAAATTTTCCCAAGTGTTATCACTTCCGTCATGGGCTAGAGACATTGAGTGGAGAAAGATAGTCGTGCTATAGTTTTTATATAGAAGTTACCAATTTACAACTGCAATTTGTTATTTATAATTGTTTCTAATATAAAATTTATGGTTTTTTATATATATATATTTTTTATATTATAATTTTCTATTTTATAATTTTTTTCCAATAAAAAAACTACCATTTTTCAAAAAAAAATAATTAGATTCACCCATTTACAAGTTACAACTACAAGATATCCAATTTACAATTACAAATTTATAATTTTTCAATATAGAAATTTTTATTTTTGTTAATTTTTTTATATAAATATAATTTATAAAATCTTTCTGAGACAAACTGTGGGATAAGTCTTGGTGATTGAAGTAAACCAGCGTGACAAGATTCATTGGGTGGTCAATGACATGGTAGAATCAAATTAGGCTAGTCAACCCGTGGGTCTAGTTATTGTATGATTGTATGGAAGCAGTTGCCTACTAAAGAACCTTCTTATCTCAACCTACTAACCGTACTCTCATTCCTCTCATTCACTGTGGCCCAACCAGAGATTCACTGCGGCAAGAAGCACAGTAGACAGCGAAATAAATTTCGGTCGTATGCTAGGATTCCAACCAAATCATGAGCCCAACAGAAACTTACTCGAATAGCTAGCATATGTTGGGGCTAGTAACTCACTATGGCTTAAGAAACACAGGGAAATTGGCCAAAGTTCTAGATCAAGACCAACCGAACAAGGATGGAACCAATTGGCTTCAATGAGTGTCGATGCAGAGGTAGTGGCAGAGTAAGTTCTATTCAGAGATCCCCTAGTGGTGACGCTGCACATAAACTAGTGAATGGATTTGAATCATCGTACTGAATTCGAATTTACCCGAATTATCAGTCGAACTGAACGTATTAGCGAATTTCCGTATTTTTTTGGCCAATACGGCCAAACTTGGTAACCATGGACCCACGGTGGGCTTTTGAAAATGATGTTCCTGCATTGACACCCGCAGTGTGGGCATCCTTGTACCAATTTTACCTCTCCCTTCAATTCCTGATATTCCATATAATCCATTCCTTCCTTTTTACATTGTATTCTTTTCTAGTACTGTTGTCATTTTCTATTTGTGGCAAGCTTCTTTTAGCCCGAATGAAATAGTAGATGTAATAGAATATAAACTTTAGTATTATTCTATTTTAGAGAGAGTATATACTACTGCATATTAATGTAGTAATTCCTTATTCTCTAGATTATTTCAATATAAACGCATTGGAAATTTTCAACCCATTTTAGTTTCTTTCTGATGAAATTTTTTTCTAGAAAAACTAGTTTACACTATCATGGTTTGTGTTGAATTTAAAGTTCCCCAAATGAAATACTATCACCATTTTCAAATTCCAGGTAAAATTGATTCTATTTCATTTTCATATGTAGTTTTCACCAAGTATTTTTCTATTAAAATATAATGGTATATGTCAATACCACTCCAATTCCTTGTTTTAATTTTCCATACTCTATTATGAATGTTTTCCAAAATTAAATGTTGTTAATATTGCTATAAAAGAGTTAGTGTCATTTAAGAGAGAGAATGCCAAAGTAACCTGATCATTCCATAGAAATAATTTTTTCTCCAAGAGATATGTGAGTGGATTTTTAGTACATGCATATTTTTAAAGAAATTTCCAAAAATATCTTGTTAATTTTGTTATCAGTTATTTCATTTTGAGCTTTGTTCAGAAATAATTTGCCCCGTTAACTCCATTATTAATTGGATTTTGGATTAAAAATGAAAGAGTCAATAATATCTTTGAGCAATAAATATCCTATAAGGATGATATTAATATAGATACATAGTTTAATATTGTAATTAATTTAATGTTATGATTTTATCTTGTGACTCAAGTAGATCATTATTTAACATTCAAGCTTCAATAGTTAATTCATCAAGTATATTTCATGAATCCTATGGTGTTTCATTGTAGGTTTTAACCATGTACAATTAATTGTTGCAAATATATTCTTAATAAAAATATAAAATATGAAATGACACACACACATACATTAAGAAAAGTACTTTACCTTGTTTGGAACCAAAACTAGGAAAACCATTTATTTTTTTCAATATATCTTCTTTACAATATTACAGTACAATATATATATCCCATGGAATCAATAAATCACTAATCCATTTAACCTATATTAGAATAAAATCATAGTTCCTTAACAAGGATTACAAAGCCATGGTTTTAACTACCATGTGCTATGAAACCACTAAAGGAAAAATTCATGTGCTAAAAACTGCCAAAAATGGATGCAAAAAACTACCCCTCCCCCCAGAAAATTTTTGGGGTGATGCCCCTAAAAATCCATGCAATGGCACTTCCACCCTCTTGAAAACCCCTAAAATAGGGGGGTTTTCCACCTCCCTACAAACCCCTCAAACAAGGGGATTCCACCCCAATTGTTCCCAACACATTGTATAACATATGGATGTAGCCATGCAAAGAATATAACACATACCCAAAATTCTCCTACTTGTTTTTTTCTTTGCATACAAGGAGTCATAAGGGTAAAAAATCAATAATCCAAGGTATTAATGCCCATTGTTTCTCTACACTAAAATAACTTCTCAATGATTACAAATTTTGTCAATGAATCTGCAAAATTCTTCATAGTGTCTGTCTTCAATGTGAGACTGAACATCAATATGATTTTCCTTAGAGTGATAAGCTAGGTTCTTCAACGTGAATATTACACTTTGACTATCACAATCTATCCTTAGAGTTTGTCTTGCCACCCAATACTTAATCATAATCTTTGTACCCATATTTCTTCCTCGTATCCATCAGCGGATACCATGTATTAAAATTATATCGTTGAGAGTGCCAATACATATTATTTCTTTCTCATCCAACTAATTGCTCCTTGAAATAGGTTAAACAAATACCACTTGTAGATATTTTGTTATCCAAATCTCCAACCAAGTCTACATCAAGAAATCCATGTATGTCCAACACTCTATCCAATCCTAGTATCCTTGGTAGCACAATCCTTAACTATTATTTATTGCAAATACTTTAAAAACTTATTTACTATTGTCCAAAACTCATTCCTTGGTTTTTACATTTACCTACTCAATACTCACATTGCCTATATAATGTGTGTTTGATTTTTGTAGCATCAGATGTGCTCTATCCTCGATATTTTGCATAAAAGCTAAGACACATCCATTCCACAATACCGAGAAATCGTTTTGGGAAATTCCACCCGGAGAGGATTTAACTAAAATAATTAATCATTTTTAATGTATTCCTAAGTCTAAACTTAGGAAATGTGATTATTTAAAGTGTATTAATTATATCGAGTGTGAATCTTCTAGATAGAGACATAGATCAACTCCTAGTTAATTTTAACCTTTGATTATGTTTTAATCTTGGTCATTGATATGTCAACGAGAGATTATAAGAAGGAGCTTGATGGGCATATGGAAAATATATCGAGTGAGAGATAAAGAGATCGATTTCTCAAGAGAGCAACATAACAATTGAAGGAGGAAGATCGAAGTTATTGCTTGTGGTGAGGGGCAGAGATATTTTTTTAGAGGAAGTATTCCTAATTTGATGAATACCTTGTAGAGGAGGCATAAAGAGGTGAAAAAGAGGTAGCGCAGAGCCACACTAGGAAGTGTATAGCTTCAGAGAGAGTCTGAAGATTGGTTGAGGAGAAGTTAAGATCTAGTACCAGAAGCTGGGGTGTGAGACTGGGAGGTCAGAGGATCGAGTTTCCAACCAAAAAAATATCAGCCAAGAGGTGTGACACAGTCCCAACACCAATGACGCAGTGACGACGTAGGTGTAATGTAGAGCTACGCAGAGACTGCACAAAGAAAACACAAAGGGCTCATATCCAGTGATATTAGTACTAGATCTTCCCATACCAGTGTGAGGTTATCTCACTATCTTTTTCGCTAGTTGATTCTCTATATCGGATTTCCAGTTGGGCATTAAAATATTTGTATTTAGAAACTATTGCATAATAATTAAAACCCTCAGCTGTTGCATCGGTTTTCCTGCATTGGGTTTTTCTGGAGACACTGTCCAAAAAAAACGATGTATATGTGTGTGTGCACGATCGGTTTGTTTCCACGATATTTTTATGTTCTGAAGACTACAGTAGAATTTATTTCGATGTTTATTGTGTAACACTGTAAATAACTTGTATTAGAATTAACAAGTAGAATAAATAACCTCAAATTTCTGCAGTAGGGATTCCCATTGTGGACTTTTCACATGGTAATCAGAGCGCATGTGAAGAAGGAGATCATAGCAGGAAGATCCCAACTCTAAGAAGAAGGAGGAGTTCAAAGGACTACCTAAGCAGTAGATTGAACCCCAGAGGGGTTGTGCAGTCCATTGGCCGGGAAGGTTGATTTTTGAGGAAAATTACTTCTCTGAGTGAGTTGACAGAGAGTAAATTATCTTGATCGAGAACTTGTCATAGACAGAGGGAGCAGTAGAGACGATTCAACGTTGAGCAGATCTTCATCTAGGACGTAGTTTTCTGTAGAAATTTTTTGGGGCAAAAAATCATCAAAGGAGGAAATAAGGGCACATACTAATGGAATTTCTTCCTCGAATAATTCTGAGCCAAGGAATTCAATTTCTCACTGCAAAGTAGTAGTATTAGGGAGCATATCTAATTATTCTAGCAGAGATTTCATAGAGAAATTCAACAATTGCGCAGAGGAGAGAGGAGGCAGTTCGCCATTTGATTGGTGAGATGGCATCAGCTGGGTTGTGAGATCAAGATCGGTTGGAGGGTGCCTCCAACTATGTTATCTGGAAATCTGAGCCCACATATGCATATCAGCTTAAGGCCTACAAGAAGGAGATGGCAAAGGCCAAGAGGTTGATCCTCGATGGAGTGAGATATCACATTCTATCTCACATAGCAGACAAAGACACTGCCAAAGAGATGTGGCATGCATTGACCACATTATATCAGGGGTCTTCCGAGTAGCGGAAGATGTACTTGGAGGAGAATATGAGATGCACAAG
Organism: Pinus albicaulis; assembly: GCA_034641835.2. Lineage (NCBI taxonomy): Eukaryota > Viridiplantae > Streptophyta > Pinopsida > Pinales > Pinaceae > Pinus > Pinus albicaulis. Next base: position 1,150,970,449 of record CM076581.1, read on the forward strand.
GATGCAAAAGGGGGAGCAAATCGATGTGTTTATGCTGAAACTTCAAGATACCTAAGATTAGTTGGTTCTTGTGGGAGAAGTGCCTCAGGGTATTGAGTTTGTACGACTCACCCTTAACAACGTTTCTGAGGAGTGGCAAGTCTTTGTCCAGAGTATCCTGGGTAGAGAGAAGTTTCCTGATTGGGAGAGAGTTTGGCCAAATGATCTAAAACAAGAGGAAATGAGATGCGATTTGGTGAAGAGCACCATAAGTGGCAGCAACGACAGTAGGGTGAAGATTAACAAGGAAGAGGTAATTCCAGCCCTTGCATCGAAGGTACAACAGGAGAAGCATAGGCGAAATAAGGACATTTCGAAGATCAAGTTTTTCCGATGTGGTGAGATGGGCCACTTCAGTTATCAGTGTCCTCTTTGAAAGAAGGACAAGGAGAAGGAGCAGGATCGGCAATATGCTACTGCCTAAATTGATAGTATGTCCTCTAGACTAAAGGAGGTGTTTTCCATGATTGTCCATATACCTCCAGGGTAGAAGTGGGGGGATATGGTTTTGTAGCCTTAAAGAGCTATAGGATGGGCAGGATCCTTGAGGAGTCCACCTCTTGGATCAATTCCTTGCTACAAGAGCCCATAGCAGCAGTATCAAGATCAACCAATGACATATGGTTCAATTAGGTGCTAGAGTGACAGATGCAGTGGATAGCATCCTTAGAAACTGATTAGCATAGAGAAGAGTTGGTGGTAGCACAGTTGGCACAGTGCAGAGTCATAAGCAGCGGAAAGGCTTCAGTGACAGCACAGAGGCTAGCATCAGTCAGAACTCGATGGAAATATGCATAAATCTGAACACAATTGTTTCAATTGATGGACATCTCTCTGTTGCAGCAAAAAAATATGAGAGGGAGTTTCCAATGTTGCAGTGGCAACAACAACAGAGTTGCAATGTAGATGCAGTTGAAAGAAGCATGCAAACTCAGCAACAACAGAAATGCAACACAGAGAGAGCTACACAGTATTTGGTGGGCAGCAGGAGCCAGACATTAGCAACACAACTGAGATTGTGCAGAAGTCAGAGTGATGCTTCAATATGTTGCAAAACTTGAGCACATTCCTTGCTAAGAGGGAGTGTTGATTTTTTAGCATCGGATGTGCTCTAGCCTCAATATTTTCCAAAGAGGATAAGACACATACATTCCACAATACCCAGAAAGTGTTTTGGGAAATTCCACCCGAAGAGCATTTAATTAAAATAATTAATCATTTCTAATGTATTCCTAAGTCTAAACTTAGGAAATGTGATCAATTAAAGTTTATTAATTATATTGGGTGTGAATCTTCTAGATAAAGACACACATCAACTTCCAGTTAAACTTAGCCTTTGAATATTTTTAGATACTTGTCATTGATATCTCAACGATAAATTATAAGAAGGAGCTTGATTGCCATTTCAAAAATACATCGAGTGAGAGATCAAGAGATCGATTTCTCAAGAGAGCAGCGCAGTAGTTGTTGGAGGAAGATCGAAGTGATTTATTGCAGTGAGGAGTAGAGATAATTTTCTAGAGGAAGTATTCTTGATACGGTGAATACATTATTGAAGAGCTCTCCGAATTTTCAACAGTGTCATAGAACATTTGTCGACGTTTCAAATCCCAATGGAGATCCATCTTCGGGACAGAATTGTTAAATGAAGGACTGAAAGAAGGAATTAGGTCAATCAATAGTGAAAAGAGAAAATAAAAAGAGCTGACAGATTTAATAATTAATTTTTAAGTTGTTAAGTTGTTAATTTTTAATTACTCTATGTTCATTAATTATATAATTTATTTAAAAAAAAAAATTAATTATTACTTTCATCCTTTTTTATTAAAATTTTTGTTAATTATTAATTTTATCATTCTTTATTATTATTTTTTTTTCATTAAAATTTTTAAATTTTTTTAAGAGAATTTATGACAATTATAATTATAATTATAATTTAGAATTATAATTCTAATTAATTAATAACTAAAAAACTATTTATTAAATTTTATATAATAATTTAAACCCTAAATTAATTTAGATATTATAAATAATTATTTTTAAATTTTCCTAGATTTTTTTATCTAAATAGAGATTTAATAAAATAATTAATACAAAAAAATAAAATATAAAAATAAAATAATTATTAACTAATTCATATTAACATTTATTTATTTATCCAAAATAAATAAATATTAATAGTAATTAAAATAATGGCCCGCAGGGGCATGGTCTAGTGGCCAGCGGACGCATTGTTAAGGCGTTCGTGCGGTTAAGCAGGTCACGAGTTCAAGTCTCGTTTTATCCGGGTACCACTCTTGTAGGCTGGGCGGTTCCCTGAGAGGTTATAGTGTGTCACGCCCCTACACCACGGGTGTCTTCCAACCACGTCTTGTAGGCAGGTGCGGCACTGCCGTACTTTTTCTTTTTCTAAATACTCAAGTACCCAGACTACGCCTATAGCAACATTCGCTAGTTATTATTACAAATGTTCTTTCAATGTGCGGAAATAAACATAAACATCAATATCAAACCACAAGTACGCCCATACATACAAGGGAGGGGCAACTCCCTTTTAAAATGAGTTCGCCCAGATATTATGTTTCATAAAAATACAAGTACAACAGTCAATCCAGCAAGAACCACTCTCGCTCCTTGACAAGGCTATTTGCCTCTTGGCCAAGTTCTAAGACTTTCCAATCCTCAAACTAGCTTACAACAGTCATGTACAAACATCAAAGTTCACCGTCGGAAGTGCTGCCCAAAACTACCCAAGTGCTGGTCACTTGGGTCACCCAACCGTTGCTCCAAATAAGTGCAGAGCATTTTCTGAGCTGACCGTGTGTCCAATCCGTCTCTCACCCATATGGTTGGATGCGTCTCGGAATTATGCACCTTCTGGTTTTTACGGAACCTCAATCCGACACCCAACGCTCCCAGAATCGCAATTTTAGTGCTGGGCCGTTGCCGTTACTCGGTGCCCAGGCACGACCCGACTCGACCCGTCGTTTAGAGGCGCCCGCCCAGACCCGACCCAACCCGGCTGCGGTGGTCTGCGGCGCGCTCGTCCAGCTCGACTCGACTCGACCTGACTCCTGTTGCTATCGTTACACCTTCGACCAACGAGCTATTGGACTCGTTGTTGCACCTTGGCTGTTCTTCATTGTTGTTGTTCGATCTTGTTCGATGCCTCCACCTCTCGCCACGCTCGCCAATATATATGAACGCGAGGTGAAGTGAGGGTCGCTCGTTTGCCACGAGCCGACCCACCCATTAGTCATCCGCCCACGAAACGCCGCGTCGTGGGGTGTGGGGCGCTCGGCCGACCTGAGCCGACCCCCACGTTTGGTCGCTCGCCCACGAAGTGTGGCGTCGGTCGCGCCCAACGCGCCAGCTGACCCACCGACTCGCCCATCGGTTCGCTCGCCCAAGGGCGCCCGTTGTGGTATAAACGTCTCGCCAACACCGTGTTGACTCACCTCTCCACCAACGCGCCCGTGTGACTCGCCTCGCTACCCCCGCACGCCCATGACTCTCCAACGGTGCGACACGCGCCCGTTACATCGCACGGTGCCCGAACTCGCCCAAACGCCCAACCGGTGCGCCCATTCCACCGAACGCGCCCATGAAATCTTGGGGCCTTACATCCTCCTCCACTTCAAAGCGTTGTCATCCCTTGACAACATCATCCCATCGTCGCACGGTCCATCACAACTCCATGTGTGAAATATCTTCGCAACTGCCATCAAAGTGTCGTTACACAAACTATCGTTGCACCCATGTGCACGGTATCTTCGCAACTATCGTCGCAAAGTGTTGATGACTCCAACATCTTCCAAAGGTGTTCATGTCTCCAACTCTGCTATAAATATATGAATAGCATCCAGATGTGAACACTCTTGACCTGCTACATGCCTCGGTCATGCCTCAATTCTGCAAGAAATCATGTGCTGGATCCCCCTGTGTTGGTGATAAGTTGGGTAGCTAATCCAACCAAACATCTCCTCCACAAGAACATATGTTCCTCCCATCATCATGACTGCCAAAACATCCTGCTATCAAGTGTTCCATCTCGCTCCATGGCCTGCTCATAAGTTAGAGGTCATCATTGTCTTGAGCAGATGACAATGAGCCTCATCCAAGTGCCATGTTTGGGTCCATGAAGTGTATCCATCTCATCCACAACATGCTGTCCATGATGCTAATCCATGAGCTCTACTTGTATGCAAAGTAGACTCATCCTCCAAGCATCATCAAGGTAAGAAATGTGGCTAAGTCAAGTAGACTCAAGCCCATGCCAAAGTATGTACCACCAAGGCATCTCCATCATGAACTCCCATGCCTCATCATATCCAAAGCGTTGGTAAGCCTACTTGTATTGGCCATGAGTGCCATCACAAGTTCTCACTCTGCAAACATATGAATGTCTCATAGGTTGCTCATCCAACCAATGTCCAAGTTGCTCATGGTGAACAACGTCCCATCAGTCCATCTATAAAGATCTCCATGTAGTCCATGTCCATGACTTTGGTTTTCCATGTGTTCATCTAAGTGAACTCAACTCAACTCTCATCATCATCATGTCTCAACATGTCGAAGTGAAGTGCTCTCGGTCACTCCTACCTCCATCATATATATGAGTACTTCCTTCAAGCTGCTCCTCCATTAAAGGTTTGCAAAGAGGTCCTTCTTGTTTGAAGCCATGAAGAAGTCTACTCCACCAACGTGCCCTACCACCAAGGTAGTGTATGGGTCATGCCAGGAACTTGCCATTCTATGTGGCTAAGCATGACCCTCTCCATCACAAAGGTCATCACGTTCCACCCTTTTCCAGGGCATTTGAACCATCAAGTGTACGGTCACAAACTACCCCATCAAGGTTTGTAACATTCCATGTCCCTTGTTCCATCAATGTACAAGGTCTCATCGTAGGCATCCAAGGAGTAGTCATCAACGGTGTTGGCAAAGAAGTCATCTTCTTCCTCATCCCCATATGCAGTCCATCCTCCTTATGCTTCCATGAAACACAAGTCATATCTCCATGAAGACTCCTCAAGTGAGTTTCCTCCATCCTCATCAATGCCTTTGATGTGTTCGATCCTGGTACCACTTGCTCATCAAGTTCCTCCTCGATCATGGTCACATTTGCAACATCTCCATGTGGTTTGTCCACCAATGCTTGCAATGTGTCTTGTCTTGGTTCAACTGGTGTCACAAGTTCGTCCTTCATCTCTTCCATCTTCATATCATCCATCTTCGGTGCTTGCAACGTGCTTGGTCTTGGTCCAACTTGGTTATCAAGTTCACCCATGACATCTTCTACATCTGCAACATCCTCATCCATCACTAATGCTTGCAATGTGCTTGGCCTTGGTTCAACCTGTTCATCAAGTTCATCCTTGACATCTTCCACATCTGCAACATCCTTGTGTGGCTCAACCTGCAATGCTTGTAATGTGCTTGGTTCAGGTTCAACTTGTTTTACAAGTTCTTCCTTCTCCTCAACCACATTCTCAACATCCTTCGGTCTAGCCATATACTTCTTTATAAGCTCACGTTTCATCTCCTTAAAATCAAGCTTGAAAAGCTTCTCTTGAAGCATGCGTTGCTCTTCAGCCAATTCCTTTAGCTCCTTTCCATAGCCGTCCAATATCTTCATAAGTCGGTTGAATTCATCCCGGCTCGTGTCGGATATCCCTTTTGCAAGTATTGCATAAAAGGTCTTCTTCAACTCACGAAACTCATCAACGATTTCATCCGTTCTTCTCAAAGATTTTACCAGCCTGCTTCCAAAGTCCTTCGGAATTAACTCTTCCATTGTAGCTCTAGCCCAGACAAATGCCTTGCTTCAACTAAGGTCTCAAGAGAAACCCCAAATATATAAGTCAGCTTCAACACCAACTGCAACCCTGCAACTGTGTCCCTGCTTCAGCAAAAGCTCCCAGTGAAGGTAGCTCCGATACCAACTGTCATGCCCCTACACCACGGGTGTCTTCCAACCACGTCTTGTAGGCAGGTGCGGCGCTGCCGTACCTTTTCTTTTTCTAAATACTCAAGTACCCAGACTATGCCTATAGCAACATTCATTAGTTATTATTACAAATTTTCTTTCAATGTGTGGAAATAAACATAAACATCAATATCAAACCACAAGTACACCCATACATACAAGGGAGGGGCAACTCCCTTTTAAAATGAGTCCGCCCGGATATTATGTTTCATAAAAATACAAGTACAACAGTCAATCCAGCAAGAACCACTCTCGCTCCTTAACAAGGCTATTTGCCTCTTGGCCAAGTTCTAAGACTTGCCAATCCTCAAACTAGCTTACAACAGTCATGTACAAACATCAAAGTTCACTGTCGGAAGTGCTGCCCAAAACTACCCAAGTGCTGGTCACTCGGGTCACCCAGCCGTTGCTCCAAATCAGTGCAGAGCGTTTTCTAAGCTGACCGTGTGTCCAATCCATCCCTCACCCATATGGTTGGATGCGTCTCAGAATTACGCACCTTCTGGTTTTTACGGCACCTCAATCCGACACCCAACGCTCCCGGAATCGCAATTTTAGTGATGGGCCATTGCCGTTACTCGGCGCCCAGGCACGACCCAACTCGACCCGCCGTTCAAAGGCGCCCGCCCAGACCCGACCCGACCCGAGCTGTGGTGCGGCTGCGGTGGTCTGCGGTGCGCTCGTCTAGCTCGACCCGACTCGACCCGACTCATGTTGTTGTCGTTACGCCTTCGACCAACGAGCTATTGGACTCGTTGTTGCACCTTGGCTATTCTTCGTTGTTGTTGTTCGATCTTGTTCGATGCCTCCACCTCTCGCCACGCTCGCCAATATATATGAACGCGAGGTGAAGTGAGGGTCGCTCGTTTTCCACGAGCCGACCCACCCGTTAGTCATCTGCCCATGAAACACCGCGTCGTGGGGTGTGGGGCGCTCGGCCGACCCGAGCCGACCCCCACATTTGGTTGCTCGCCCACGAAGTGTGGCGTCGGTCGCGCCCAACGCGCCGGCCGACACACCGACTCGCCCGTCGGTTTGCTCGCCCAAGGGCGCCCGTTGTGGTATAAACGTCTCTCCAACGCCGTGTTGACTCACCTCTCCACCAATGCGCCTGTGTGACTCGCCTCGCTACCCCCGCGTGCCCGTGACTCTCCAACGGTGCGACGCGCGCCTGTTACATCGCACAGCGCCCGAACTCGCCCAAACGCCCAACCGGCGCGCCCGTTCCACCGAACGCGCCCATGAAGTCTTGGGGCCTTACATAGTGGTAGCCGGGGGGTTGGACCCTGCGCCTCGCGTGTGAAAGCTACCTGATGTTGCCGATCCCTCTGACTAACAAAAAAAAAAAATAGTAATTAAAATAATTATTTATTTTTATTTAATTAGGTTAAGAGAATTATATTATATTTTTTTTAATAATTTAAAAAATATAAATATATACTAATTAATATTTAAATTAGTTTTTAACCATTAAAGACTACAAATAATTATAATTAATAGGGATAATTATTAGAAGTAAGTAATTGAATTATTTTTAATTATTTAAATACGAGATATTTTTAATTAATTATAAAGAAATTAGAATTACTACTAGGTCTAAAAATGCCCAAACCCTAGGCTCTAACGGGAGAAAAGCAAACATGAGAACCTATACCTGGGAGGTTGACGAACTGGAGGAACACATTTGTCGAATTAGAGGTCGTCAACTGTCACTGATTTCACAACCTCCATCCTTGTTGAGGTTATAGCGATGTTTTATAATCTCAAGTGCCTCTCTAACTTTCCTCCTTCAATAGTGTTCTTCTCTAGCAATGATCCTTGCATCCTCAAGACACATATGGTGCTTAGTTTTCACAGAGTGTTCAGCAAGGGATGAGGTGCGAGATCTTTCATTCTTAATGTCAGTGCCATGTTCTTTAAGTCGTTTTTGCAGCGAATGCCTTGCTTTCCTAATATAGATTTTCCCGCATGAACAGTCAATCTTGTAAACTCCTTTTAGTTGTTCGTGACTTATATTGTCCTTCATTGACCGCATTCTTTGCCTTATTGTTCCTGCTGCTAAAAATTGTGTGAATATGTCCTTCCTCCTCATCACCTTGGTGATATTATCGGTAACCCCCTTGATGTATGGTAAGAAAACCCTGCCACAATTTTCTTGAGGTGTCTTGTGCTTCTTAGACATGACCGAACCTTCATCTCTACTTATGGATTTTTTGATATCCTTCTCTTTATAAACTATCCCCATAAATACATAGGCCAAGTGATTAAGTTCCTCTTTAAGGTGCTCTGCATCAAATATCCTTAGGGCTCTCACAGAAAGATAGTTGTCTGTATGAGTCTTTTTTGTAAACACCTAATGTCCTAATGTTCCATCATCTTTCCTAGTGACAAGGACATTTAAAAAGAAAATGCTCCTGTCTTCTTCAACCTCCATAGTAAACTTAATTTCTAAGGAAATGGAGTTAAGGTGAATAAAAAATATTTGAGGATTTTCCCTCCCATGAGTCCATTTTATGTTGGTGTCATCTACAAATATTTTCCACCAAGATGGTTTTAAGGGAAAGGAGGCAAGTGCCTTCCTCTCAAATTTCTCTATATATAAGTTGGAAACAATAGGTGAGAGAGGTTATCCCATTGTGACACCCGAAATTTGCTCGTAAAATTCTCCTTGGAAGCTGAAAAAAGTGGATCGTAAACACTTCTCTGCAAGCTTAGTTTCTTCAGGATCAGTAACTTATTTAATGACTTGAACTGCCTCATCTAAAGGAATCTTGGTAAATAATGACACAATGTCAAACTTACCAAAATGTCATTCTCCTCCACCCTCTCTTCTTTAATAAGCTTAACAAAATCACTGGAGTCCTTATATAGGAGTTGGTGTTTCCAACCAAGGGTTTGAGAATATTGGCAACATATCTCGTCAATTCATAGGTGGGGGAACCTATGGTATTGAAAATTGGCCTGAGGGGAACCCCCTCTTTATGAATCTGGGTAATCCATAGATTCTAGGAATAACCTCACAAGAAGGGGTCAATTTCTTCTTTATCTTATCATCCAGACTAGAATTCATGATCGCCTTCTTAACTTATCTTAGAACCTTCGGCATGGGGTTGGAATTAAGCTTCTTATAACTACTATAATATAGATGCTCCTTCATTTTTTGAACATAATCATATTTATCTAAAACAACAGCAGCCCTGCCCTTGCCCCTATTAATGAAAAAATTGTGGTCTTAAAGGCGGACAAGGGAGGGGTTGCTATTGTTTTAGATAAAGATGATTATGTTAGAAAAATGAAGGAATTATTGATAATTTTTTCTTAGAGGAATTATTTAGGTAAATCACATTGTTTGCGAGAAAACAGGTCTCGCGGGCAAGACCCAAGTTCAGATATTGGGGCCAACAAGGGAGTCCGCTGTAGTCTAGAACCACGCCGGCATTTTCACCCTACTCTGGAGAGCAGAGAGTCTCACCCGAGGCATGTCGTGACCACATGCAGAAGGGGAACAGATAGATAGTGGCAGATGGATCCGCAACTCGAGATTAACATAGAATCGTTTGCATAAATGACATCATATACACAAGAGAATCTCAGAACATTGTGCAGATACTAAGCAAATAAAATTTTAAGATACCACAGACATCATGCATGCATGTAACTCATATAACAAGACAGCAACCTGCAAGTATATTAATAACCTTCAGCTGGTTCCACAGTTACATCACTTCAACAGGAAGAGCTTACAATTCTATTACAGACGTCCCATAGGACAGAGATATAGATAATAGAAGCCTAGGAACTACAAGGATGTCGTGCTCGGGACAAAGCTCTTTTGCAGCATCCGCTCGATCCTCTTCAATCCTTCTGCATCCGTGCGTCTCTTCTTTCGGCTGGGTGACGACTATTTATTCACCCGCCATCGCAACTGCTAGTTCCTCTTGCATTCTTCTTCAGCTGCTTTCAGCTTCTTTCTGTTGTCTATGAGTTCCGCTATCTGTCCTCTGCCGTATCTTCTCTTCGTCTGCACTTATCTGCGTCAGCTTCATCAGCTATCTCCTGTTCCTCCGCAACCTCGGTAGCTCCGCTACTCACCGTAGTTGCGGCTTCCATGTGTCGATCCGCAACCCAAAAATCTGTTCTTTATTCAAAATTCAAAACAAGGGCCCCAACAGGCCCTGACTACAGTTTCTTGACTCGTCCCGAGTTAATCACAAATCACTGTCTCCACTTCCATCGCTCCACCGTACCCTATGCCCTGTTCTTGCTGTGCACCTTCAGTCTACTGACCAAACAAGGGCCCCAACTTTGGGACCTTGCTCAACATTGAAGCCTTAAGCTCGTTGAAGGTTGTCATAGCTTGTTGCCACCCCTGTAACAATGCGTCTATCTCTACGGTGATCTTGGTGATAGCTGCCTCCCCGACGGGCGCCAGTACAGTTCCGAATACCGTGTTGATTTGGGTTTCGGCTTCGGCGGCTAACTGCTGCATTGTTCGGGTGCTGAGTTGGAGGGGCTAGCGAAGCTCTCAAATTGCTTGTTTGGCCATTGCCGAGCTGGCCTCTATCTACTGGATCTAGACCTCCAAAGCATCTGCCTGGTTGTATAGCTGGTCCAACTTCGAGGGGTCCGTGGCATCCTAAATCTCTTTCGAAAGTTGTTGCAGCTGCACTGAAATGGGCTGAGTCTTTACCGTAAGGGCCGTCGAGCATTCTTGGAGACCTTTCAGGAGGTCATAAGCATCGCGCGCTACAGTAGTGAGAGCTTCCTGCATCTGGGTGACCTTGCCCTATTTCTCTGTAATTTGTGCTGTGTAGACTGCCTCTGGATCAGGCAGCACTGGCCATGCTACTAACGCTGCTTAGAGCTCTGCATTTTCCTTGTGGAGGTCAGTGAACGCTACCCTGAGGTGGATGGCCCACTGTAATATGTCTATTTCTGGCACATCTGTAGGCATCTGAGTGTAGTGAGCCTCAACGGCCGACCATAGTCTCGTAAACACCCTGGCCACTTCATTCATCTAACTCTAGAGTTGCCCGTGTGCTGTTGTGAGCTGCTCGCGCTGTTCAGTGAACGCAGTGATCTGCTGCTGTTGCTGTTCACACCTCTGTTGTAGTTTAGAGTGAAGCCTTTCCACCTGCTAGGCTGCCCTCTGAATGAAGTGGTATAACTGAGCCGTACCCCACGTCTCTAAGTTGTTGGCCCCCGAAGTACTTTGATTCGGCCCCCGTTCTTGTAGTGGTTGCCCACTGGCAACTGATCTGGTGGAGTGTTCTTGAGGGGACATCAGCGGAGTTAGATGGGGGGCAGATTCTGCCATATTCAGGTCTGGCTGCTCCTGTTGGTCGGTGTGGATGGTCTGTAGAAATAGAGTAGGCTCAGACTGTGCCCCAGCCGTGTCTACAACAATTTACGCCATTTGTGTGATTAAATCAGAAAAAGTGACCTGGGGGTCCCCAGCGAGGTTGACCGGTGGTACCACTGCTATACTTGAGTCGACCTCGGCCCCATGGTCCCCATTGATTAGATCTCGAATTACTGGGTTTGACACGGTGGCGGATGAGTTGGATGGTGAGAATGAAGTGGTAGGTGGAGGTGGGGCAGTACGTGGTGGTGAAAGCCGAATGTTGATGAAGTCGGAGGGGTCAATGGGAGGTGGAGGTGGAATCCCTCCTATTGCCCCTGTGTCGACGAATGGTTCTTCCTGTATAGGCACCCCTGGACTCGGTGGCCAGGGTGGATCCTCCTCAGTGAGGTCTACCACCGGACTCGACTCTATGGTTCGGGCCCTCTTGGCCTGAGGAGCTTCTAAGGGATTTGTGGGCTTGCTCTTTTCCCCCATTGGGGTAGTCATCGGACTCAGTGAAGTAAATAAAACATTAGGAATGGGGGAGGTGATGGAGGTCGTGTGGAGAAGTGGGTTGGACTGAGAAAGTTGAAACTCAGAAAAAACAAGGAAAGGAGTGGCACCACTTGAGACAACCTGGACCACTTCGTTGAGGCTGCGTACCTTAGTGTTTAATTGGAAAATGAGTGGGAAGAGCTGCATGTTGGAGACTTGTTGTGCCACCTCCGCTTCCGATTCGTAATTCAGTTGCTGCGGTAGCATCTTATCGAAATTGTATGTGGGTACCCTGCTTCGGACTTCCATCAAGACCCCTGGCCACGAACAAAATTCATTGTGGAAGGCTACGTCATCAAGTTGGAACTTCAGTGGCTGCATGTGAAATGTCTCTTCCAGCACGCAAGTAGGTCGGAGGAAGGTGTGCCTGTGGCTAACCCCGAACCATACCTGCTCGCTGTATCCGTCTAGCAGATTCCTGGGCACCCTCTGCTGGCCTGTTACCACATATGTCATTAAGCCATACCAACTCTGGAATGCCTCTGCATTGACCTCTTTGATGCTGGGATCACCTGACACCTTCCATGGGACGAACTTCATTGCCAGAGGCTGACCCTCCACTATTTCCGCCGGCATCCTGATGAGGGGAGTATGCCACTTCCACATGGAAAGTGCAACTATCAAATACCCATAAATGAAGCTCGTGGCCTTCTTGTAATTGTCCTCACATGCATCGAACATCTCCTTCAGTAGGAAGGAGTACCAGTTCAACTTAGCCCCCTAGACGCAGTGCTCCGCAATGGAAATAGTATCCAGGGTACATTCTCCCTTCGTGTAGTGCCTCATTGTCTTACTGGAAATGAGGTAGCATGCGAATTTGACTTTGGGCTTGTTGATAAGTTCCATTTTCACTCCCTTTCCTCCCCGTCGTGTGCCATATTTTGCATAATAGTCTGCATCTCCCGACTTCTTTTCTCTTTTGGAAGTGGTCTGACATGCAGAGGATACATCTGGGCCGTTCTATGAGATCCTTGTGAGCCGGTGGATATCCTTGGCATGGATTGGAATTTCTTTGCCCAACCACAATGGCCCATTCTAGATTCGACTGAGCAAGAACTTGGTACATTGCATGGCTGCTCCTGTTGTCCCGAATACTGGCAGATTCCTTAAATTCAGAATGGAGGATTGCTAGAGGCCTCGGAACTCCGGCAAAATTCTGTTTGCTGCACGCCTTGCTTCTGTGGTATAAAATTCCATATACACCTGGCGCTTAAGCGCTAGGAACTCGAAAGAGTCCGTGAGGTCTGCATCTATGAGGGCAGCACTGTCATACTTCCCGACAAGGGACTCCATTTTATGAATTTGATTGTCGAGCTACGGTTCTACTACTGCTGGGTTGGCTCTTGTCATCTTCGCTCAGCGTTGATACACTTGCAGAATCAGTCTCGACCCCTTCTCTTGGCTCTGTGCTTTTGGATACTTATGTTGCTCTGGTTCTGCTCCAATTTCTAATTCTAACTTGGATGTCTCCGACATTCTCGCGCTTTTCTTCATGTAGGTTATGTAATTAACTGGCACGAGTGAGGTTGATGAGACCCCATAATGAATTAATTCCTGTTGGCATCCTCCATGGCGATAATCGTGTGATTAGTTGCTTGCTGAGGTGTGTTCTGACATCTGCTAACGGTGGTATGGGGAAATGGGCAGACGCGACGGCTGAGGTTACTTCGAATTATGGAAAAATGATTACTGCAAGGTTACTTCTAATTATGGAAATTTATGTTACAAATCTAGGTGATCCTACGGACTGACACAAGTACTAACTGAAATGATATGGACTGACACTTGACACGTTTGCTTATCCTACAGGGATGACATGCTAGACATGCCCCTCCCCAATCACAATCGGTTGAGGTGCGGTCCCCAAAACATAGCGGTTATTGACGACCTATGCATGGACAACGAACACTACCTATGCTCATACTGGTTGCGGGAGAGTTATTCAACTACGCTACTCTACGGCTTCTCTCTGGTGTGAGAGTTATTAATGAAAAGTGAAAGAAACTTAGTCATGGTAGGGCTTCAGGCGTGCGCCATTCACCCTCCCAGGTAAAACAATATCGTCCAGTTGAGCCACCCGAACGGCTCCGAAATCCCTAATCTCGACGACGAAGTAGGGTCCCAACCAGTGCATCTGCAGTTTTCCCGGAAACTTCTGAAACCTGCTATTGTATAGGAGAACCTTACCTCCAACCTGGAACATTTTTCTCTTGATGTGGCGATCATGCCACGCCTTCTACCTGTCCTTCTGAAACTTTTGGTGAAACTCGGCCAGGAACCAAGCCTCGTCCAGTTCTTGCAATTCGTGGAGGCGCTCCTGTAGTGATTCCTCTTCCGAGAGCTTTATGGATGTGGCGATTAGAAGACTTGGTATGGTGAACTCGGCGGGAATCACAGCTTCATGGCCATACACCAGCTGGAACGGTGTTTGATTGGTCAAACGCTTCACCGTTGTTCGGTAGGCCCATAGTGCAGCTGGCAATCGCTTGTCCCAATCATCCTGCTTGGCATTGCAGATCTTCATCAAACCTTTTTCGAGGATTTTGTTGAACGCTTCAACAGTACCATTGGCCTGCGGGTGGTTTGGGCTGATTTTGTGATGTTGGATCATGAAGGTGTCCAGCAGTGATTTGATCATTTCATTAATGAAGTGCGTACCTTGATCACTGGTTAAGCTCCGTGGGCAGCCAAACCTGCTGATAATGTGTTCAAAGATGAACCGAGCTGCGATATCGGCTGCACAGTCCCGTACCACCGCCGCCTCAACCCACCGGGTGAGGTAGTCGGTGGCAGTAATGATGTACCGGGATTTGGAATGCCTGGCTACCGGGGCTATGGGGCTGACAAAGTCAAGCGCCCATTTCTCAAATGGCCGCAACACGTTCACCAGGTGTAGTGGTAGCTCATCTCTGTGAGAGGGCCTCCCCGTTCGCTGACAAACATCACATTTCTTAACAAATGATTTATTGTCTGCATGGACCGTCGACCACCGGAGTCCAACTTGTAGCACTTTCCTGGCGGTGGGTTTCACCCCCACATGTCCTCCTGCAATGCCACTATGGCATTCCCACAGCACGGCCTCACGTTCATGGTCGAGGACACATCTTCGCAGAATCTCATCCAGGCCCAATTGATACAACTGTCCTACAATCAGTTGATATTCGGCGGCACGGACGACAAAGTGCCATTTTTGGATCGAAGTGTAGTGCTGAGGGCACTGCCCTGTGGTTAGGTAAGTTGCGATGTCGGCCAAGTAATTTAGGATGGCTTCTATCCATAAAAGATCAACATCAGGGAGCTGATCATCGAGAGAGCCCTTGTTCTCCCTCATCTCTAACCTGGATAAGTGATCGAGCTCGACGTTTAGACTCCCCGGCTTGACAATCACCTCGAAGGTGAATTCTTGGAAGAGTAGAAGCCATCTGCATATCCGTCCTTCCAACACAGGTTTATTGAATAAGTAATTCAATGCAGAGTGATCGGTGAAGAACTTAAACTTACCTCCTAGGAGGTAGTGGCAGAACTTCTGGAGCGAGTACACCATTGCAAGGGCTTCCCTTTCTGTGGTGGTGTAATTCCGCTCCGCAGTGGACAATTTCCAGCTGGCAAAGTAGACTAGGTGGTCAACTGTCGTCTCCCCCAGTTGTGCCAAGACAGCCCCTAGTGCAATACTGGAAGCATCGATATGCACGTGGAACTGCTTATCCCAATCTAGATGGACCAGAATGGGTGTTGTTTCCAGCTTCTCCTTTAGGGTGTCAAGGGCTAACTTGCAGTCATCCGTCCACTGGAACACTTCTGATTTCCATAGTAGCTTTTCCAGAGGAGCAGTGATCTTCGCGTAATTCCTGATGAACCATCTATAATAACCCGTGTGCCCTAGCAGTGACCGCAACTGCTTCACCGTTTCCGGGGCTTCCATGTGGACGATCACGGCTACCTTGGCGGGGTCGACGCAGGTCCCTTGCTTGCACACCACATGTCCTAGTTGCGTTCCGAAGGGAACCGCAAAGATGCATTTCTTCAAGTTCAAGGAGATCTGCAATTGTCGACACCAATCAAACATGATGCGTAGTAGGGTGGCGTAGTCTTTTAGCAAATTGTAGACGGTCCAATCATCCACATAGACTTCCAGGAACTTATGAATGTACTCCCGGAAAGCAGCGATGACGATCCGGGAAAACACAGCAGGGGCGTTCTTCAACCCGAATGGCATCACGTGGTATGCAAAAGACCCGCACTCGGTGGTGAATGTCGTCTTCATTTTGTCCTCTTCCGCAATGTGCACCTGATGGTAGCTCGAAAATCCATTAGTGAAAGAGTAGGCCTCATTTCTCGCAACATTGTCCAATACTTCGTCGCTAAAGGGGGTGGGAAATGGGTCATGAATGCAAGCGTTGTTTAAGCTTCGGTAATCCATACAGACGTGGATTTCTGACTTGTCCTTCTTATTCTGAATGACGATGGGGCTCACCCACTCTGCTTCTTCCACAAGGAAGATTAGACCTGCTGTCAGCATTTTATCGATCTCCAACTTGACTTTTTCCTTGATCCACAGGTTCAACCGGTAAGGGCGATGCTTCATGGGCCTGGCGTCCAGTTTCAACACTATGCGCATTTCTCTGAGGTCCCCTTTGATGCCCTTTAAGTATGCAACTGATGAAGGGAATAGATCTTCATATTCCTGGAGGAGGCTGAAAATTTCCTTTGTCATCTCCTCGTCCCAGTAGTCCCTAATTGAAGCTAGTTTGGGTTTTTCCTCCGTGCCGATGTTTAGCTTCTTTGTCTTCAGCGAGAGTAGGTGGACTCCTTCAGTGGTCGTCTCTTCTTTGATGTTTTGCTCGCCTTCCGTCTCTTCAAAATATAGGTGCCTTAGGTCCTCCAGATTGTCATCATCTAGCTTGCTGTCGATCCATTGGCAAACCAACTCACGCCTACCCTCAAGATTTAGCGCTAATGTTCTCCCATCAGTCCCCGGATCGCAGAGAAACAATACCCCCTTTATGGCCTATAATGCCTGGGACACCAGCTCTGTCTTCCCTTCGAACGAAAAGCACTGAACAAATTTGTTCGCGACTTCCTACCAAGAGCTAGTCCCTCTTTTTCTCTCTTCTTCTAAGTACCCCCCGTGCTGCCAGTCTTCCCAGGCTAGTTCTGATCCCAGCTCCGAGATTTGGACACTGTGCCAACTCACGGAGCCAGTCACTGTCAGGTTAATATAATCCTCCCGCATCCCTGCCGTCATCTGATAGAGGTTGTCCAACATATGAGCATCCTCCCTGTTATCCACAGTTTATGTATACCTTAGGCCTTGATACAGGTCGATAGGCTGAGTGACTCAGACCTCTCCATCCTAAAAAATCATCAGCTCCTTTTTGAGTTCGATGATGGCGTAATTTTCAAAAGCCCAGTCAATTCCTAGCAATGTAGGGTAGGGATCCTTGTCTCCCATGATATCAATAACCTCAAAGTCTGTGTAATTCTTTACCCCTGCAATGTTGACCTCGACATCTTCGAGTCTGCTGATCGGCATAATGTAGTACTGGTTCGCCATCCTAAGCTGGATTGGTGAGTAGGTCAGCCATGGCCGCCTAAGAGCCTCCCATGTCTTCCGAGGTAGGATATTGATGTCAGATCCTAAGTCGAGCATGGTGTCTCTAATCTGAAATCTCGCAACCTGCGTGTTGATTCGGAACTCTTTTCCCATTCTTCGTTTGTTCTACTTGACCCGCTGTACGTACTGGGGTGCTGTGTTCGAGGGTTCCCTCGGCCCTGTGTTCCCCTGTAGTACGTCCTCCAAGGTATGCTTGAGTTGTTCCCGCATTGAAGCATTGTCAACAATTTTGAGGAATAGATGGAGCCATTCCTCAATCAGAGCCCCCTTAGCGCTCTGTTCCCCTGTATCGGTTGTCATGGGTACCTTAAGGACTTTGTCTCCCCCCAGCTGGGCAAATGTCTCCACCGCCTCCTAGAAGTACTTCTTCTGTGCTTCTGGCCTGATCATTTGTTTCGGGGAGGTGGGTCGGATCCCTCGTACCGGCTCCTTCTCGCGAGTATCCTCCCTCATTTTCTTTCCTCCTCGTGTCACAATGGCTACGTTCTGCATGGCCAGAGTTGCTGTCCCCCGAGGTTCTGAGTTTACCAGATTCATGCCCCTATTCCATGCTCGTTCCTCCCACTTCTTGATAAGTTCAGGGCAGTCCTTTGTCGCGTGGGTGTTCACGTGGCACTAGGAACACCATGGTCTTCTGGGTAGGGGGCATTCCCAGGCCACGTGACCCTCCTGGTCACAGTTGTAGCACTTTAGCGGACCCCGTCCCCTTGTGCGGCCTCCGCCCATACCACCTCCTCTGCCCCTGGAAGCCTCGTTCACCCTGTATGAGGGCTGGTCCAATCAGTCCGCCAGTGCGCTGCACTGTTCGGTGTTGTGAGTCATGGAAGCACAAAATTCACAGTATACGTTGTTTTGGACGTTGGAGTACCTCTGCAAAATCGGACACGTCCGAGGTTGATGACCCATTGTTTGGAAAATTTCGTAATACTCTGTGGTGGTTTGGTTTGGTTGAGGTGGGAACCCTGTGTAAGGTTGTTGCGGCTGATAGACCCCCTGCGAATTCATCAGCGTGCCCACCCCACTAGGTGGACCCCCCTGTATTTCCACGACTGAGGGCCTCACTCCTGGGCTACGCAACTGAGGACACTTAGTTGCCACGTGCCCTTCGACCAGGCAGTGTGTGCACCAAACGTTCGGCCTGGCTGGTCTTATAGGCTGCATCTCCTTAAGCTTTTCAATTAGATTGGCAATCTGATGTTGCAATCCCAACAGGGAAGGATCCTGTGGGACTGGCCCTCCTCGATATTCTTGAGGGTAGCCCGCCATTTCCTCTATCTTCATAGCCTGCTCCAGAGCATCCTGCAAGTTGTCGATATTTTGTTGGGTGAGGGGGGTTCGTGTCAAGGGAAGTAGAGCCTTGATAAACCAGTCCCTTTGATGGTTTGGGTCGATCAGGTAGCTGAGTTTCCGATCACATCCTTGAACCTGCGCATCAGCTCCCACACAGTCTCTCCTTCTCTCTGCTTAATCTCCCATAGTTCAGACAGATCCTGCTGGTCTGTTTGGGGGAGCTTAAATTCGCGGACAAAATATTGCTTAACGTCCGTGATTGCTGGATTTGGGTGGGCCTCTAACCACTTTATGAACCATCGCAATGCCCTTTCTCTCAGTGTGGTTTGGAATTCTATTAGCTTCCCTGCGTCTGGCGTCTGTTTAGCCTTCCATATGGCTTCACATAGGTACCAGTGTTGCTCCACATCATCGTTACCCCGGCCAGAAAATTCTGGGTACTGGGTGAATGACACTGCCATATTTACTTGCGAAGCTGCGACTAGAATAAACCCTCCGGGTCCTGGTTGCGTGACTATACCACTAGGAATTGCAATACTACTAGTAACGCTGCTATTAATGTGCGTCGCTGTTGACAATGAACTGCTGTGTAATCGACTCAATGCTTGTAACTTAACGAAATATCACTTAAAGGTTTATAGAGTACCAAGGGAAGGTAGGGATCCTTGCCGTTCAAACTTTGGGAAGTAGGAATACTTGGAGATATGAATGTCATCCGATATTGGAATAACCGCTGCATCACCACGTACCATTCGCCATAGGAACCTTCTTCGGGCTGCACACCTGCATCTTCTTCATCAGACGTCGTCTCCCTCTTTCTCCTAGATGGGCTCCCATGTACCCGCCGCACTCCCACAACGGTCTGTTCCCTCTCCAGGGTATCCACCTGGCCATCCATATTTTCTATCCTCTGAGGTGCCTCCTCTTGATCCTTCCTATTGTTCCCTCTTCGTTTCAACTCCCGCATCACCCTTTCTCGCCACCTGTCGGTGATCTGCGCCCTTTGATGTGCACATCGCTCCCTCAATCTCCTTGTGGTCTCAACATCCATTCCCCCACTTCCCCACTTCACACTTCACATAGCATCTGTCCCATCGGCCCTTCCCCCAACACTGGAGGTTTACGCTTCCATGCTTGATTTTTGGAATTCCATCAGCCCTTCGTCCACCATTAGGGCCTTAATCCTCAATGGAATTTCCTTAATCAGCTTCCCTCTTAGCCTGAATCGGAAGATAGCCTCAGCCTTAGAGAAGGATTGGTAGCACTCTGCGGAAAACTCCACAATATACCCGTCCAAAGTGGTCTCTACCCAGAAATCTACAGTGCGAGTCAACTCAGTATCTCGCCAATGCAGGGCTACCAGATCTCCATGCACCCACTTGCAGTTGATCTTCCATGAGTTGTCCCTAGTCACCTTGGTTTGCAACCTTCACAACCAATTATAGAGGTCGCTCGGGAATTTTCCCCAGAGGATCTCGTAGGTATCACTAGCGGAATCCAAGAAAAGGACGAGATCCTTGAGCACCTTCTCCTTTTGATTCGTCAACTCCGCTTGCTGAGCGATAAAATGGTCCAGATGGTTATCCCACCATCTCTGTATTTCTCCTTCGAAGACCCTTGATACCATGATCTAGTCCCCCTCATAAAGTGTAGTGTACCGGCAACGGAACCATTTGTTGGGGAGAAAACAGGTCTCGCGGGCAAGACCCAGGTTCAGAGATTGGGGCCAACAAGGGAGTCCACTGTAGTCTAGAACCACGCCGGCATTTTCACCCTACTCCGGAGAGCAGAGAGTTTCACCCGAGGCATGACGCGACCACATGCAGAAGGGGAACAGATCGAGAGTGGTGGATGGATCCGCAACTCGAGATTAACATAGAATCGTTTGCATAAATAACATCATATACACAAGAGCATCTCAGAACATTGTGTAGATACTAAGAAAATAAAATTTTAAGATACCACTGACATCATGCATGCATGTAACTCATATAACAAGACAGCAACCTGCAAGTATATTAATAACCTTCAGCTGGATCCACAGTTGCATCACTTCAACAGGAAGAGCTTACAATTCTATTATAGACGTCCCATAGGATAGAGAGATAGATAATAGAAGCCTAGGAACTATAAGGATGTCGTGCTTGGGATAGAGATCTTCTACAGCATCTGCTCGATCCTCTTCAATCCTTCTGCATCTGTGCGTCTCTTCTTTTGGCTAGGTGACGGCTATTTGTTCACCCGCCATCGCAACTGCTAGTTCCTCTTGCATTCTTCTTCAGCTGCTTTCGGCTTCTTTCTGTTATCTATGAGTTCCGCTATCCATCCTCTGTCGTATCTTCTCTTCGTCTGCACTTATTTGCGTCAGCTTCATCAGCTATCTCCTGTTCCTCCGCAACCTTGGTAGCTCCGCTACTCACCGTAGTTGCGGCTTAGTTGCAGCTGCCATGTGTCGATCCGCAACCCAAAAATCTGTTCTTTATTCAAAATTCAAAACAAGGGCCCCAACACACATTAGGACTTAAAGTCGACCTGGAAAATTGCAATGTGATTTACACGAAGAATTCCTCTAAAAAAATTATGAATCAAAAAAACTTGCACTCTAAAAATTTGTTCTTAGTTTAACAATATTGATAACACATAAATACTTTTAATCTTTTAAAATAACATTTATCATCTCTTTATAATATCTCAAATTTTATATTTTTTTTAATTCTTTATCCCATGGAAATTTCTCCTTAGATTCAATAGTGTTATTATAATTTAATTTATTTATTAAAGATAATTTGAAGTTTATTTATTTAAAAATGAAATAAATTAACATCAATTTCTCTTCAAATTTAAAATCATTATTATAATTTAATTTATTTATTAAAAATAATTTGATCTCAGAATTTAAAATCTTGTGATTCATAGCGATTTTTCAAGATAACTCTTCCGAAAAATCACATTAGAAATTTTAGAGTTGACACGTTTTGAACTACCAAGTGTAGTTCATCATCTGGATAATTGATGAATGTGTTGATGCATATAATTTAATATATATATGACAGAGATTGTATCTATGCAACACTTTAAAAACATTAGATCAACCATTCTCTTGGAAACCTTTTGCCGTGTTCGTTCGAATAGTTGAACTTTATCAGCAATAACCCCTATGTGCAAGGATATTATCTGAGAATGTAAGATTTTGGGATTCATACCAATTTTTCAAGATAACTCTTTCGGAAAATCACATTAGAAATTTTAGATTCGACATGTTTCAAACTGCTAAGTGTAGTTCATCATCACGATAATTGATGAATATGTTGATCCGTATAAGGTAATATATATATATATTATAGAGATCACATCTCTATAATGCTTTGAAATGTTAGATCAGTCATTCTCTTGGAAACCTTTAGTCGTGTTTGTTCGAATAGTTGAACTTTATCAGCAATAAACCTCTCGTGCAGGGATACTATCTGAGAATGTAAACTTATGTGATTCATAAGGATTTTTCAAGATGACTCTTCCAGAAAATCGCATTAGAAATTTTAGATTCGACACATTTCGAGCTACTAAGCGTATTTCATCATCACGATAATTGGTGAATATGCTGATCCATATCATTTAATATATATACTGCAGAGATTGCATCTCTGTAGTGCTTTAAAAACGTTAGATCAACCATTCTCTTAGAAACCTTTAGCTGTGTTCGTTCAAATAGTCGAACTTTATCAGCAATAACCCTCCCCTGCAGGGATATTATCTGAGAATGTAAACTTTTGTGATTTATAGCGATTTTTCAAGGTAAATGTTCCAGAAAATCACATTAGAAATTTTAGAGTCTGTGCATTTCGAACTACTTATTGTAGTTCATCATCAGGATCATTAATGAATGTGCTGATCCATATCAGCTAATATATATACTGCAGAGATCACATCTTTGCAACAATTTAAAAACGTTAGATCAGACATTCTCTTCGAAACCTTAGCTACGTTCATTCGAATATTTGAACTTTATCAGCAATAACCCTCCTATGCAGGGATAATATCTGAGAATGTAAAATTCTGTGATTCATAGTGATTTTTACAGGTAACTCTTTCGGAAAATCACATTAGAAATTTTAGATTCGACATGTTTCGAACTACCAAGTGTAGTTCATGATCAAGATAATTGATGAATGTGTTGATCCATATCAGTTAATATATATACTACAGAAATCTCATCTCTGCAGCACTTTAAAAACATTATATCAACCATTCTCTTGGAAACCTTTAGCGACATTGGTTCGAATAGTCGAACTTTATCAGCAATGACCCTCCCGTGCATGGATATTATTTGAGATTGTAAACTTCTGTGATTCATAGCGATTTTTCAAGATAACTCTTTAGGAAAATCACATTAGCAATTTTAGAGTCTACGTGTTTCGAACTACTAAGAGCAGTTCATCATCAGGATAATTAATGAATGTGTCAATCCATATCAGTGAATATATATATTGCAGAGATCACATCTATGCAGCGCTTTAAAAATTTTATATTAGTCATTCCCTTCAAAACCTTTATCTCTGTTCATGCGAATAGTCGAAATTTATCAGAAATAACCCTCCCGTGTAGTGATATTATCTGAGAATGTAAAATTATGTGATTCATAGCGATTTTTCAAGATAACTCTTTCAGAAAATCAGATTAGAAATTTTAGAGTCGACACATTTCAAATTACTAAGTGTAGTTCATCATCAGGATAGTTGATGAATGTGTTGATCCATATATATATATATATATATATATATTGCAAAGATCACATCTCTGTAATGCTTTAAAAACTATAGATCAGCCATTCTCTTGGAAACCTATAGCCGCGTTTGTTTGAATAATCGAACTTTATCAACAATAACCCTCCCATGCAGGGATATTATTTGAGAATGTAAGCTTTGCGAATCATAGCGATTTTTCAAGATAACTCTTCTGGAAAATAACATTAGAAATTCTAGATTTGACACGTTTCAAACTACAAAAGTGTAGTTCATCATTAGGATAATTGATGAATGTGATGATCCATATTAGTTAAAATATATACTACAGAGATTGCATCTCTGAAGCACTTTAAAATGTAAGATCAACCATTCTCTTGGAAAAATTTAGCGGCGTTCATTCCAATAGAAGAACTTTATCATCAATAAGCCTCCTGTGTAGGGATATTATATGAGAATGTAAAATTTTGTGATTCATAGTGATTTTTCAAGATAAATCTTCTTGAAAATCACATTAGAAATTTTAGAGTCGACGTGTTTCGAACTACTAAGTGAAGTTTAGCATAAGGATAATTGATGAATGTGTTCAGCCATATCAGTTAATATGTATACTACAGAGATCAAATCTCTCCAATGCTTTAAAAACATTAGATCAACCATTCTCTTGGAAACCTTTAGTCGCATTCGTTTAAATAGTCGACCTTTATCAGAAATAACCCTCTTGTGCAAGGATATTATCTGAGAATGTAAACTTGTATGATTCATAGCGATTTTCCAAGATAACTCTTCTGGGAAATCACATTAGAAATTTTAGAGTCGACTCGTTTCAAACAACTAAGTGTAGTTCACCATCAGGATAATTGATTAATATGTTGATCCATATCAATTAATATATATACTGTAGAGATCACATCTCTACAACGCTTTAAAAGTGTTGGATAAACCATTCTCTTGGAAACCTTTAGCCGTGTTTGTTCGAAGAATCAAAATTTTTTAGCAATAACTCTCTCATGTAGGGATATTATATGAGAATGTAAAATTTTGTGATTCATAGTGATTTTCAAGATAAATCTTCTAGAAAATCAAATTAGAAATTTTAGATTTGACGTGTTTCAAACTACTAAGTGTAGTTCATCATTAGGATATTTGATGAATGTGTTGATCCATATTGGTTAATATATATACTACAGAGATCACATCTTTGTGGTGCTTCAAAAATGTTAGATCAACCATTCTCTTTGAAACCTTTATCCACGTTTGTTTGAATAGTCAAACTTAACCAGAAATAACCCTCCTGTGCAGGGATATTATCTAAGAATCTAAAATTTTGTGATTCGTAGCAATTTTTCGAGATAAATCTTCTAGAAAATCACATTAGAAATTGAAGAGTTAACGTGTTTTGAGCTGCTAAGTGTAGTTAATCATCATGATAATTGATGAATGTGCTAATCCAGATCAGTTAATGTATATACTACAGAGATCACATCTATGCAGTGGTTTAAAAATGTTAGATCAACCATTCTCTTGGAACTTTAGCCGCGTTCATTCGAATAATCGAAATTTATCAGCAATAAGCCTTCTGTGCAGGGATATTATCTAAGAATGTAAACTTTTGTGATTCATAGTGATTTTTCAAGATAACTCTTTCGGAAAATCACATTAGAAATTTTAAAGTCAACGTGTTTAAAACTACTAAGTGTGGTACATCATTAGGAAAATGTATTATTGTGTTGATCCATATCAGTTAATGTATATACTGCACAAATCACATCTCTGCAATGCTTTAAAAAGGTAGATCAATCATTCTCTTGGAAACCTGTAGTCACGTTCGTTCGAATATTCAAAATTTATCAGAAATAACCCTTTAGTGCAGGGATATTATATGAGACTGTAAACTTATGTGATTCATAGTGATTTTCAAGATAACTCTTTCAGAAAATCACAGTAGAAATTTTAGAGTCGACACATTTCAAACAATTAAGTGTAGTCCATCATTAGGTTGGTTGATGAATGTGCTCATCCATATCAATTAATATATATACTTCAAAGATCACATCTCTACTACACTTTAAAAAAATTAGATCGGCCATTCTTTAGGAAACCTTTAGCCACGTTCGTTCTATTAGTCTAAATTTATAAGAAGTAACGCTCCCGTGTAGGGATATTATCTGAGAATGTAAACTTCTATGATTCATAGTGATTTTTCAAGATAACTCTTCTGGAAAATCACATTAGAAATTTTAGAGTCGACGCATTTTGAACGACTAAGTGTAGTTCATCATCAAGATAATTGATGAATGTGTCCATCCATATTAGTTAATATATATATATATATATATATATATATATATATATATTGCAGAGATCGCATCTCTACAACGCTTAATAACATTAGATCATCCATTCTCTTGGAAAATTTTAGCCACATTCGTTCGAATAGTCAAACTTTATCAACAATAACCTTCCCGTGCATGGATATTATCTAAGAATGTAAACTTATGTGATTCATAGAAATTATTCAAGATAACTCTTCCAGAAAATCACATTAGAAATTTTAGAGTCAACGTGTTTCGAACTACTAAGTGTAGTTCATCATCGAGATAATTGATGAATGTGTTGATCCATATCAGTTCATATATATACTGTAGAGATCACATCTCTGCAGTGCTTTAACAATGGTAGATCAACCATTCTCTTGGAAACCTTTAGCCGCGTTCTTTCGTATAGTCAAACTTTATCAGCAATAACCCTCCCATGCAGGGATATTATTTGAGAATGTAAACTTCTGTGATTCATAACGATTTATTAAGATAAATCTTCCGGAAAATCATATTATAAATTTTAGAGTCGACATGTTTCAAGCTACTAAGTGTAGTTCATCATCAAGATAATTGATGAATATATTGTTCCATATCAATTAATATATATAATGCAGAGATTACATCTCTGCGGCACTTTAAAAATCTTAGATCAACCATTATCCTAGAAACCTTTAGTTGTGTTCATTCGAATAGTCGAACTTTATCAACAATAACCCTCCCATGCATGGATATTATCGGAGAATGAAAACTTCTCCTTCATAGCGATTTTTCAAAATAATTTTTTTGGAAAATCACATTAGAAGTTTTAGAGTCGACGTATTTTAAACTACTAAGTGTATTTTATCATCAGTATAATTGATGAATGTACTGATCCATATCAGTTAATATATATACTTGAAAGATCCCATCTCTGCATCTCTTTAAAAATGTTAAATCAACAATTCTCTTGGAAACCTTTAGCCGCGTTCATTCAATTAATCTACCTTTATGAGCAATAACCCTCTCATGCAAGGATATTATCTGAGACTGTAAACTTTTGTGATTCATAACGACTTTTCAAGATAACTCATTCGGAAAATCACATTAGAAATTTCAGAGTCGACGTGTTTCAAACTACTAAGTGTAGTTCATCATTAGGATAATTGATGAATGTGTCGATTGATATCAGTTAATATATATACTAGAGAGATCACATCTCTGCAGTGATGTAAAAACATTAGATTGACCATTCTCTTGGAAACATTTAGCCATGTTATTTCGAATAGTCATACTTTGTCAGTTATAACCCTCCCGTGTAGGGATATTATCTGAGAATGTAAAATTATGTGATTCATAGCGATTTTTCAAGGTAACTCTTCTGGATAATCACATTAGAGATTTTTAGAGTCGACATGTTTTGAACTACTAAGTGTATTTCATCATGAGGATAATTGATGAATGTGTTGATCCATATCAGTTAATATATATACTGCAGATATCACATATAAGCGCTTTAATAACGTTATATCAACCATTCTCTTGAAAACCTTTAGTTGCATTCATTCGAATAGTCGAAATTTTTCAGTAATAACCCTCCCATGCAGGGATATTATCTGAGAATGTAAAATTTTGTGATTCATATCGATTTTTCAAGATAACTCTTCCATAAAATCACATTACAAATTTTAGATTCGATGTGTTTCAAACTACTAAGTGTAGTTCATCATTAGGATAATTGATGAATGTGTTGATCCATGTCAGTTAATATATATACTGCAGAGATCACATCTCTGCATCACTTTAAAAACTTTAGATTAGCCATTCTCTTGGAAAGTTTTAGTCGTGTTCATTCGAATAGTCAAACTTTATCAGCAATAACCCTCTCGTGCAGGGATATTATCTGAGAATGTAAAATTATGCGATTCATAACGATTTTTCAAGATAACTCTTTTGGAAAATTACATTAGAAATTTTAGAGTCAACGTGTTTCGAACTACTAAGTGTAGTTCATCATTAGGATAATTGATGAATGTGTTGATCCATATTAGTTAATATATATACTGCAAATATTGCATCTCTGCAGCACTTTAAAAACGTTAGATCAACCATTCTCTTGGAAAACTTTAGTCGCATTTGATCGAATAGTCGAACTTTATCAGCAATAACCCTCCCATGTAGGGATATTATCTGAGAATGTAAACTTCTGTGATTCATATGGATTTTTCAAGATAACTCTTCCTGAAAATCACATTAGAAATTTTAGATTCGACGTGTTTATAACTACTAAGTGTACTTCATTAGCAGGATAATTTTTGAATGTGTTGATCCATATCAGTAAATATATATACTGTAGAGATCAAATCTCTACAGCACTTTAAAAATGTTAGATCAACCATTATCTTGGAAACCTTTAGCCGCGTTCATTCGAATACTCGAACTTTATTAGAAATAACTGTCCCATGCAGGGATATTATCTGAGAATGTAAACTTATGTGATTCATATAGATTTTTCAAGATAACTCTTCCGGGAAATCACATTAGAAATTTTTGAGTCCATGTGTTTCAAACTACTAAGTGTAGATCATCATCAGAATAATTGATGAATGTGTTGATCCATATCAGTTAATATATATACTACAGAGATCACATCTTCGCAATGCTTTAAAAACGTTAGATTAGCCATTCTCATGGAAAATTTTAGCCGTGTTCATTCAAATACTCAAAATTTATCAGCAATATCCCTCCCGTGTGGGGATATTATCTAAGAATGTAAACTTATGTGATTCCTAGTGATTTTTAAAGATAAATCTTCTAGAAAATCAAATTATAGATTTTAGAGTCAATGTGTTTCGAACTACTAAGTGTAGTTCATCATCAGTATAATTGATGAATGTGTTGATCCATATCAGTTAATATATATATTGGAGAGATCACATCTTTATAACGTTTTAAAAACATAAGATCAATCATTCTCTTGGAAACCTTTAGCCGCGTTCATTCAAATAGTCAAAATTTATCAACAATAACCCTCCCATGCAGGGATATTATCTGAGAATGTAAACTTTTGTGATTTATAGCAATTTTTCAAGATAACTCTTCTTGAAAATCACATTAGAAATTTTAGATTCGACATGTTTCGAGCTACTAAGTGTAGTTCATCATCAGGATAATTGATGAATGTGATAATCCATATCAGTTAATATATATATTACAGAGATTGCATCTCTACGACGCTTTAAAAACGTTAGATTGACAAATCTCTTGGAAACCTTTAGCTGCATTCATTTGAATAGCCGAAATTTATCAGAAATAACCCACTCGTGCAGGGATATTATTCGAGAATGTAAAATTTTGTGATTCATAGAAATTTTTCAAGATAACTCTTCCGGAAAATCACATTAGAAATTTTAGAGTCGACGTGTTTCGAACTACGAAGTGTAGTTCATCTCAAGATAATTGATGAATATGATGATCCATATTAGTTAATATATATACCTAAGAGATCACATCTTTGCAGCACTTTAAAAAACATTAGATTAGCCATTATCTTGGAAACCTTTAGCCATGTTCATTCGAATAGTCGAACTTTATTAGCAATAACCCTCCCGTGCAGGGATATTATCTCAGAATGTAAACTTCTATGATTCATAGCGATTTCTCATGATGGATCTTCCAGAAAATCACATTAGAAATTCTAGAGTTGACACATTTCAAGCTACTAAGTGTAGTTCATCATCAAGATAATTGATGAATTTCTTGATCCATATTGGTTAATATATATACTGGAAAGATCGCATATGTGCAGTGCTTTAAAAACGTTAGATCAGTTATTCTCTTGGAAACCTTTGGCCCCGTTCATTCGAATAGTCAAACTTTATCCACAATAACCCTCTTGTGAAGGGATATTATCTGAGAATGTAAACTTTTGTGATTCATAACGATTTTTCAAGATAACTCTTCGAGTAAAACGCATTAGAAATTTTTAAGTCGACGTGTTTCGAACTACTAAGTGCAGTTCAACATCAAGATAATCGATGAATGTGCTAATCCATATCAGTTAGTATATATACTACAGAGATCGCATCTTTGTAGCGCTTTAAAAATTTTAGATCAACCATTCTCTTGGAAAAATTTAGTCGCGTTTGTTCGAATAGTCGATCTTTATTAGCAATAACCCTCTCGTGTAGGGATATTATTTGAGAATGTAAACGTTTGTGATGCATAGCGAATTTTCAAGATAACTCATCTGGAAAATCACATTAGAAATTTTAGAGTCAACATGTTTCGAGCTACTAAGTGTAGTTCATCATCAGGATAATTGATGAATGTGTTGATCCATATCAGTTAATACATATACTGCAGACAATGCATCTCTATAGAGCTTTAAAAAATTTAGATCAAGTATTCTCTTGGAAACCTTTAGTCGTGTTCATTCGAATAGTCGAAATTTATCAACAATGACCCTCTTATTTCTGGATATTATCTGAGAATGTAAACTTTTGTGATTCATAGCAATTTTTAAAGATAACTCTTCTGGAAAATCACATTGGAAATTTTAGATTCGACGCGTTTCGAGCTACTAAGTGTAGTTAATCATCGAGATAATTGATGAATGTGTTGATCCATGTCAATTAATATATATACTGCAGAGATTGCATCTCTGCAACGTTTTGAAAACATTAGATCAACCATTCTCTTGGAAACCTTTAGCTGCGTTTGTTCAAATAGTTGAAATTTATCAGCAATAACCCTCCCGTGCGGGGATATTATCTAAAAATGTAAACTTATGTCATTCATACTGATTTTTCAAGATAACTCTTTCGGAAAATAACATTAGAAATTTTAGAGTCTACATGTTTCGAATTACTAAGTGTGGTTCATCATCAGGATAATTGATGAATGTGTTGATCCATATCAGTTAATATATATATTGCAGAGATCACATCTTTGCGGCGCTTTAAAAACATTAGATCGACCATTCTCTTGGAAACCTTTAGCTATGTTCGTTCGAATAATCAAATTTTATCAGAAATAACCCTCCCGTGCAGAGATATTATCTAAAAATATAAACTTCTCATACAATTTTGCGAATTTAATATTTATTTATTTAATAATCAAATAAATTAATATCAATTTCTCTTCAAATTTAAAATAATTTATTTTCTCTTTATAATTTAATTTATTTTATAGTGTAATAAATTATCATTAATTTTAATTTAATAAATGATAATAATTTTTATTTTTTTAAATAATCTTGCTTATTTTTAAATAATTTTTTTTTCAAAAATATGTTTGTGAGACAACGTTATCCAATTCCTCAACATAAAATTTATATTTTCATTCAAAATTATTTTATTTATATATAAATTTATATTATTATTTTAAATTTATTTTATTTTAGGGATAGTTATCATTTTCACTTTACTTACATGGGGAGAATATAATTAGATAAATTTTCACATATCGTTTTATTTATAAAAAACACATTCTTTAATATTTTATTTTTATTTAATTATATTTTAATAATTAATTAAAATCAATTATATAATTTTGAAATAGTTTATGAAAATCAATTCTTATTATTTTTGCTGAGATGATAAGCTATATAAAAATAAGATATATCTTACTACTAAAATTTTATTTTCAAAATTAATCAAAATAACTTATATCTTACCGTTAAAATAGCTTAACATTAAAATAACATAAGATAAACTTATATCTTACCACTAAAATAACTTCTTGTCACACAAGGTGAACTTCCATTCTTATCACATATATCTTACCCTAAAAAGTTAAGATTCACTCTTAACACGTACAAAAATATAACTTTCACATAAAAACAGATCTTTCACTTATAATATCAACTTTAATTATTTGCATATATCTGGATTTTGAATTATTGAATATTATATTAATTCTTTAATTCTCTTTGCAAAAAATCAAAGAGAAAGCTCGTTGACACACGCCTGCATTAATCTTCCTTGGGAGGATCTTAAGTGGGATGATCAGATAATAATGGTTTTCCATCATGCCAAGTTGATCGAAGCACCCATTGTTCGGGACGAGGATGGCTTGCACCATGAGAGAAATTTTGTTATCAGTTATTTCATTTTGAGTTTTGTTCAGAAGTCACTTGCCCCATTAACTCTATTATTAATTCGATTTTGGATTAAAGATGAAAGAGTTAATAATCTTTGAGCAATAGATATCATATAAGGATGATATCAATATGTATATAGATACATAGTTGAATATTGTAATTAGTTAAATGTTATGATTTTAGCTTATGAGTCAAGTAGATCATTATTTAACTTTCAATAGCTAATTTATCAAGTATATTTTATGTATCATATGATGTTTTATTGTAGGTTTTAGTTATGTACAATTAATTTTTGCAAATATATTCTTAATAAAAATATAAAATATGAAATGACACATACATACATTAAGAAAAATACTTTACCTTGTTTGGAACCCAAACTAGGAAAAAAAAAAAAAATCAATATCTTCTTTACAATATTACACTACAATATGTATATCCCATTGAATCCATAAACCACCAATCCATTTACCTTATATTAGAATAAAATCATAGTTCCTTAACAAGGATTACAAAGCCATGGTTTGAACGACCATGTGCTATGAAACCACTAAAAGAAAAAATCATGTGTTAAAAACTGCCAAAAATGGATGAAAAAAACTACCCCTCCCCCCCCCCAAGGAAAATTATTGGGTGATGCCCCTAAACACCCATGCAAGGGCACTTCCACCCCCTCGAAAACCCCTCAAATAGGATGGGTTTCCACCTCCCTTCAACCCCCTCAAACAGGGGGGATTCCACCCCAATTGTTCCTGACACATTGTACAACATATGGATGTAGTCATGCAAAGAATATAACGAATACCCAATGTTCTCCTACTTGTTGTTTTCTTTGCATACAAGGAGTCACATGGGTACACAATCAATAATCCAAGGTATTAATTCCCATTATTTCTCTACACTAAAATAACTTCTCAATGATCATAAATTTTGTCAGTGAATCTGCAAAATTATTCAAAGTGTCTGTCTTTTCCAATAACATATTCTTGTCTTCAATCGTATTCCTCACATTGTGAGACTGAACATCAATATGCTTTGCCTTAAAGTGATATGCTAGGTTCTTCATCGGGAGTGTTCTACTTTTACTATCACAATCTATCCTTACAGTTTGTCTTACCACCCCAACACCTAATCATAATCTTTGAAACCATATTTCTTCCTTGTATGCATAAGTGGATACCATGTATTCAACTTATATAGTTGAGTGTGCTACTACATATTATCTCTTTCTCATCCAAATGATTTCTCCTCTAAATAGGTTAAACACATACCACTTGTAGATCTTTTGTTATCCAACTATTCAACCAAGTCTACGTCAAGAAAGCCGTGTATGTCCAACACTCTATCCAATCCTAGTATTCCTTGGTTGCACAATCATTAACAAGTATTTATTGAAAATACTTTAAAACCTTATTTATTATTGTCCAAAACTCATTCCTCGGTTTTTACATTTACCAACTCAATACTCCCTTGCAAGTATAATGTGTGTGTTTATTTTTGTAGCATTGGGTGTGCTCTAGCCTCGATATTTTGCATAGAGGCTAAGACACATGCATTCCACAATACCTAGAAATTGTTTTGGAAAACTCCACCCGGAGAGGATTTAATTAAAATAATTAATCATTTTTAATGTGTTCCTAAGTCTAAACTTAGGAAATGTGATTAATTAAAGGGTATTAATTAGACCGGGTTTGAATCTTCTAGATAAAGAGACATATCAACTCCTAGTTAATCGTAGCCTTTGATTATGTTTTAATCTTGGCCATTGATATGTCAACGAGAGATTATAAGAAAGAGCTTGACGAGAATTTAGAAAATACATAGAGTGAGAGATCAAGAGATTGATTTCTCAAGAGAGCAGTGCAGCAGTTGCCGGAGGAAGGTCGAAGTGATTTCTTGCAGTGAGGGGCATAGATAGTTTGCCAGAGGAAGTATTCCTGATCCGGTGAATACATTGTAGAGGAGGTAGAGAGAGGTGCAGAAGAGGCATTGCAGAGCCATGTTGGGCAGTGTAGAGCCACGCAAAAGCAGTGCAAAGCATCAGAGGGAATCCAAATATTTGTTGGGGAGCAGTTGAGATCCAGTATTGGAAGCCGAGGTGTGAGACTGGGAGGTCAAAGGATCGAGTTTCCAACCAGCAAAAGATCAGTCAGCAGGTGTGACGCAATCCCAACACTAGTGACACAGTAACTGCATAGGTGTGACACAATCCCAGCACTTGTGACACAGTAACTGCATAGGTGTGACACAAAGATTTGAAGAGATTGCACATAGACAAAAAGAGGGCTCAGCTCCAGTCATATAAGTAAAAGATCTTCTTGTACCAGTGTGAGGTTATCTCACTATATTTTTCACCAGTTGATTTTTGTATCGGATTTCCAATTGGGCATCCAAATATTTGTATTCAAAAACTACTGCATAATAGTTAAAACTCTTATTTGTTGCACGGGTTTTCCCACATTTGGTTTTTCCGAGGACATTGTCCAAAAACAATGGTGTATGTGTGTGTGTGTTTATTTATTTCTTGCTCAGTTTTTGTTTCCACATTATTTTTATGTTGTGAAGAATGAAGTAGAATTTATTTTGATGTTTACTTTGTAGAAATGAAAATAACTTGTATCTGAATTAATAAGTAGAATAAATAACATCACAGTTCTGCAATAGGGATTCCCATTGTGGAATTTTCACATGTTATCAGAGCACGGGTGAAGCAAGAGAGCAGAGCAGGAAGAGCCCAACGCTGAGAAGAAGGAGGAATTTGAAGGATTGCATAAGCAATAGATCGAACCCCAGAGGGGCTGCACAGTCCATTGGTCGGGAAGGCTGATTTTCGTGGAAAATTACTTCTATGAGTGAATCGACAGAGAGTAAATTTTCCAGATCGAGATTTTTTTTGAGGCAAAGGGAGCAATGCAACATGTTTAGCGTTGAGCATAACTTCAGCTAGGACGTAATTTTTCTGCAACAATTTTTTGGGATAGAAAAGCATCAGAAGAAGAAAGGAGGACACATACCGACGAAATTTCTTCCTCAAAGAATTCTGAGCCAAGGAATTAAATTTCTCACTGCAGAGCAGGACTAGCCGAGAGCATATCTACTTACTCTAGCACGAAGTGCGTAAATCCAATGAGAAGATGCACAAAGGAGGTAGTTCAAAATTTGATTGGTGAGATGGCATCAACTAGGTTACGAGATCAATATCAGTTCGAGGGTGCCTCTAACTATGTTATCTAGAAGTCAAGGGATTCTTTCCTTCTAGACGAGCATGATTTCAAAACTTATATCACTAAAGTGGCATTTGATCCCATAAATGCAGATCAACTTAAGGCCTACAAGAAGGAGATGGCGAAGGCCAAGCGGCTGATCCTTGAGGGAGTGAGAGATCACATTGTATATCACATAGCAGGAAAAGACACTGACAAAGAGATGTGGGATGCATTGGCCACATTATATCAGGGGTCTTCCGAGCAGCGAAAGATGTACTTGGAGGAGAATATGAGATGCACGAGGATGTAGAAGGGGGATCACATAGACCCCTTCCTGATGAAACTTCAAGATACCTAATATCAGCTGGCTACTGTGGGAACAACGCCTCAAGGTAGTGAGTTTGTACGACTTTCCCTTAATAGTGTTTTCAAGGAGTGGAAAGTCTTTTTCCAAATTATTATGCACAGAGAGAAGTTGTCTAATTGGGAGAGAGTTTGGGCTGATCTACAATAAGATGAAATGAGGTGTGATTTATCATTTGGTGAAGAGCACCATAATTTGCAGTAGTAGCAGTGGGATGAAGATCGAGAAAGAAGAGGAAAATGCAACCATCACATCGAAGGGACAACAGGAGCATCATAGGCGAAAGAATGACATTTAGAAGATAAAGTGTTCCTAGCATGGTGAGATGGGCCACTTAAGTTCCTAGTGTCCTCTTCGAAAGAAGGACAAGGATAAGGAGCAGGATCAGCAAGATACTGCCGCATAAATTCATAGGTTTTCCTCTAGACTGGAGGAGGATTTTTCCATGATTTCCCATATACCTCCAGGGGAGAGGTTGGGTGATATGGTTTTGTATCCTTAGAGAGCTACATGATGGGCAAGATCCTAGAGGAGTCCACCTATTGGATCAATTCATTTCTACGGGATCCCATAGCAACAGTAGTAGGATGGACCAGTGATAGATGGTGCAGTGAGGTGCCAGAGTGACAAATGCAGTGGTTAACAACATTAGAAACTGAGTAGCACAGAGCAGAGTTGGCAGTAGTGCAGAGTCAGCAACAACGTAGAGGCTTCAATGAAAGTGCATAGGCTAGCAGCAGTCAAAACTTGATGGAAAGATCCATCAATCTAAACACAGTTGGTTCAATTTATGGAAATCTTTCAGTTGATTAGAGGGAGTTGTGGATGTTGCAGTGGCAACAACAACAGAGTTGCAGTGTGAATGCAGTTGGCAGCAACATGAAAAGTCAACAATAGAAAACATGCAACATAGAAAGAGCTATGTAGCAGTTGGTGGGCAGCAGCAACCAGACATCAGCAACGCAGCTGGGATGGTGCAGAAGTTAGAGTTATTCTTCAAGAGGTTGCAACACTTGAGCACATTCCTCTCTAAGAGGGAGTGTTGATTTTTGTAGCATCGGATGTGCTCTAGCCTCGATATTTTGCACAAAGGCTGAGACACATGCATTCCACAATACCTTGAATTTTTTTTTGGAAATTCCACCCAGAGAGGATTTAATTAGAATAATTAATCATTTTTAATGTATTCATAAGTCTAAACTTAGGAAATGTGATTAGTTAAAGCGTATTAATTATATCGGGTGTGAATATTCTAGATAAATACACAAATCAACTCCGAGTTAATCTTAACCTTTGATTATGTTTTAATATTGGTCATTGATATGTCAATGAGATTATAAGAAGGACTTTGATGGGCATTTGGAAAATACATCGAGTGAGAGATCAAGAGATCGATTTCTCAAGAAAGTAGCACAACAATTGTCGGAGGAAGATCGGAGTGATTTCTTGTAGTAAAGGGAAAAGATAGTTTGTGAGAGGAAGTATTCCTAATCTGGTGAATACATTATAGAGGAGGCAGAGAGAGGTGCAAAAGAGGCAGCGCAAAGCCACGCAGAGGCATCAAAGAGCTTCAGAGAGAGTCCAAAGATTTTTTGAGGAGCAGTGGAGATCCAGTACCAGAAGTCGAGGTGTGAGACCGAGAGGTCATAGGATCAAGTTTCAAGCCATAAAAATATCATCCAAGAGGTGTGAAATATTCCCAACAGTAGTGACACAGTAACTGTGTAGGTGTGATGCAGAGACAACCCAGAGGGCTCATCTCTAGTCATATCAGTATCTGATCTTCATGTACTAGTGTCAGGTTATCTCACTATCATTTTCGCTAGTTAATTATATGTATCAGATAGCTAGTTGGGAATCCAAAGATATTTATTCAGAAACTACTCAGTAATTAAAACCCTTAGTTGTTGCACTAGTTTCCCGCATTGGTTTTTTCTGGGGACATTTTCCAAAAACAACGGTGTATATGTGTGTGTTTATTTCTTTCCTGCTCAGTTCTTGTTTCCAAAATATTTTTATGTTGTGAAGACTGCAATAGAATTTATTTTGATGTTTATTGTGTAACACCATAAATAACTTGTATAAGAATTAACAAGTAGAAGAAATAACATCAGATTGTTGCAGTAGGGATTCCCATTGTGGAATTTTCACTATGTGATCTATTACAAACCATTACATACATCAAAATTCCAATTGCATAGAAATATGGAACATAGGATATGTCCTCTTCCTCTTCTTATGCCTTGGGACAATCATTTGCAAATAAACTTATAACTACAAGAATAGGTACCTTTATTGGTTACTTTCATACATATTAAACCTTTGCAATATTGTCTCGACATAATTCCTTTGATTTAACCATAGTTTCATGTTTTCAAATATCCTTGAATCTCTATGCCCAAAATGAAATTCCCAATACCAATTTCCTTCATGTCAAAATTAGAACACAACTATTTTTTCACTTCCTAAATGATGTCCCTATTATTTCCAATCAACAACATATCATCAACATGCAATATTAAATGAATAATACGATCACCAAATAATTTTAAATATTACACATAATGATCTAATTTTCTCGTTTTGAAGTGAGGTACCAATATATAAATATAAAAATTTTGATACCACATCCTTAGTGATTGTTTTAACCCATACATGGAAATTTTCATCCTGCATACCAGCTCTTTCTTCCCTTTCACAACGAAGCCTTCTGGCTACTTCATGTAGAATTATTCTTCTATATCACCATCTACAAATGTTGTCCTCATGTCCATCTAGTCTAATATAAAATGAAAAGAAATAACGACAGATAAAATAAATATAATAAAGGTTAACTTGGAAAAAAGAGAACCATTGCAATTTTGTTATTTATATATAATCATTTCAAAATTATTTTATTCTCATAATAGATATATTATAAATAAAAAATGCTTGAATATTTTTATGTTTTCTTAAATTATAGTTCACTCATTAATTAAATAAATTAATTTAATGATTAATCAATTTAATTAATTATATTATTTAGTTCCCCAATGGGGGGTGGTGGCCTAGGGCACCATTGGAATCCATGGGCGTCCCACCACCCCATCAGTTTAGTTGAAGATTTAAGTTGAAGTGTGGTGCTCCAGCGTGGGGAGAACAATTCAAGAGGAGAGTCGATGGGATATAAGAGGTGGTGCTTCTGCTGCAAGGATGATTGTTCATGGTCTGGTATGGGAGATAGATAGGTAGGTGTAGGTCTTGTTATGGCTGTGCAGGTTGGAATTATACATGAGCTAACCTAGGTATGGAAACTTAATACGGAGGATTGGAAAGCTAAAGTTGAAGGTCAAAAAGCTGGTGAATTCACTAAGGATGATCATAGGAAGTGAATTTGGAATATGGGAATAATAGGATTTAGTTAGAGAACTTCTTGCAAGCCGGAGGATATTACAACACCATGGACTCCTTGAATGGTGGATTATTGGGTGGAACTAGAATGCAAATCTATGTCCAGGATATTAGTAAGGTTTTCATATTTCGTTGAGTGGTTATTTTTTGTAATTATTCAGATATAGTGGTGGGCATTTCCTTTCTAGGGAATTATGGATTTGTTCGGTGTACTTTGTTATCAGTTTGGGTTTTAGGTTACATAATAATAGTATGGTTAGTGGCATTGGGGGTTTCTCATGGTCCTATGAAGGGTTGGGCCAGAAAGGTTTGAACTCAACCCCCACCTTTGCTAGTTGTGCTTGGTGTATGTTTATGTTGTGGGGTGACTCCTAGATCCTGGGTTGGGAGCTTCATAATTTGTATTATATGGTTTCATCTATCGGGGTGGTCAAACAAGAGGTATTTTCACTCTCTAATATATTATTCAGTCACCTGGGAGGTTACACAACACTTGATTTCTAGTTGCGACCACAAACATGACCGAGGCGATTAGGTTTTCTTGTCATCCTATGGGGAGTGTTTTATTGGTGACTATCTAGGCTAGTAGTTAGTCTAAGAGGCTCAAACATGGATAGTGTAGAAAGCCAATATTGTCATTCTGTTGCGGTTTGGTGGAATCATGGTACGATTGGGCTTTTGGTTGTGACGTGTTGCAGGTCAACGAGGAATAGTTTCAAGTATAGTATTTTCCAAGTCCAATTCAGGCGAACCATGCCCCACCAGCGAGGAAGGGTTCATAGGGGTATTGGTCTAAGGGGGAAACACTTTGGGCATATTATGAGGGACCACATTCTAGGGGAAGCAGTGGACCCCAATCCTGCACAGTCACTTGGCACTATGGAATTACCCCCTCCATGGGCATCTTTGAAAACCATATTAGACATGTGACCCTCCTCTTGGAGTAGCTCAACAGGGACTATCATGATGAAAACATTGTGGTCATCGAATTTATAAACAACTTGCAATGTAATTAATGAAAATTTAAGACAATCTAGACACCTTGAAAAGTGGTCAAAGGAGAATATACGATAAGTTTAAACACTTGGAAGGGAGGCTTGCACACATCAAAAAGCTTGTATTTTGATTTCAAACCTCCTTCATCACCTGGTACTAGACTGAATAACCTAGCTCAGTTCAACACTTTTTATCTTTGATGGTTTTGGGTTGTCTTTTGATTTTAGGTGTGATCTAGTTTCAGTGGTTATGTCGGTTGTGGTTACTTAGTTTGTACTAGAAAGTTGATATATGTCTTTGTTGTAGAAATTATATAACTTAGATGTTATATGTCCAAGATTATCCTAATCTCACACTATTTTAGATTCATGCAAAATACAGAATCTATTCCACCATTGATCATTTGCGCAAATTAAATCAAGATTGCGATGCACACATGAAACAGTAAAAATTCACACACATTAACACAGTTGTTTAACAGGAAAGCCTAAAGCTGAAAACCTCAAATGTTTTTATATAATATATGTCATAGAGATCATGTAACAATCCTCATACAAATCTGATCATATCAAGCTCTCCGTACAATACAATCGCTACACACTAATTATGCCCTATCTTGAAAATCCATGCACCGATTTTTGCCACCTGCTAGCCTGCCTCTACTACGCAATCCCTGCTAAAGAATAGCTCTGAATGAATTCAAATTACTCCAGCCTTGCTCACGCAATCCTCATTGGCATCTCCACTGAGTGTTGGATGCAATCAATGCATCACTATAGTCACAACTGATAGTCACACTTGCTCTTTCACCTATATCTCCACTGGTCTCCACTGAAACTGCCATGCACTGTAGTTAATGGATGTATTCTTCAGTTGATTAATGATTTTTATTTATGAATTAATTAACTAATTAATTCACTCCACTCTCACTAGTGTATCAATCAATTAGACTAAATACAACTAGCTCAACTGAGTCTAACTGAGTTAAACTAAATACAACTCCACCAACTACTTCTCCAACTCCACCAAACTCTGTCACATGAGTTATAACTAAAGTCCTCCATGCAATAGCTCTAGTAAACCCTCAGAAATAGTGTAATTCCTTCTGTTAGTTGTTGTGCCACATCTGTGCACTTAACTGAAGTGCTCCAAGAGAATAAGATATTGTTTAGAGTCCAAATATTATTAAGAGCTAGTAATATTCAACATATCTATATTTAGACTGGTAATCTAAAAATAGATTCCGCCCAAAATGTCTAAAAATAGAATTCCATCTATTTTTCCAACTTGACCAACATCCACAAATAGCATCCTGCAACTCATAGAATATGATCGACATGTCTAAAAATATACATAGTCTAAAAATAGATTTTGCGCCAAAAATAGCCTACGGGTCCACTTAGTGAAGGCGACTCTTTTCATTAAGCTCATCATCTTGTTGAATCTCAACACTCCCTCTCAATAAGATAGGGATTATCTGCCACCCCGATCCTGTCTCTATGGTATTCGAATTTTCTCCTGGTGACTGCCTTCGTCGGAATATCTGCATCCCGATCCTCCGTAGGAATGTAAGAAAGCAACATGATCTTCTGCTGCACACAATCTCTGATATGATGGTACCGGATGTCAATATGTTTAGATCTATCATGAAATACTGGATTAACCGAGAGTTTAATGCAACTCTGATTATCACAATATATCATCGTAGGATCTAAATGAGAACCAAACAAACCGACCAGGATCTTCCTCATCCATATAGCCTCGCATGCAGCCAAACTTGCTGCCATGTACTCGGCCTCCACTGAACTGAGTGCCACAGATCTTTGTTTCCTGTTGTACCAAGAAACTGTTGTAGATCCGATACTGAAAATCCCTCCAGATGTGCTCTTTCTGTCCGTTGGGCTTCCTACCCAATCTGCATCCATGAAGCCATACAGCTTCACCTCATCTAACTGTCTGTACCACAATCCATACCCAGATGTGCCCCTAAGATACCTCAGGACATGCTCTCCTTCCTTCCAAAAGAGCTTGGTAGGCTTAACCATCGCTTGTGAAAGCTAGTTCACCGCATAGCATATGTTCGGTCTTGTATTGACTAAATACATGAGCGAACCAACCAACTGCTGATAAACAGTGGCATCCACTACCTCTGTCGATGTAGCATCCTCCTTCCTCCAACCACTAGGAAGAGGAGTGTCGATAGGCTTGCAGCCTTGCATGTGAAACTTCTCTAGTATCTCCAAGGCATACTTGCCTTGAGACACAAACAATTCACCTTTCCGCTGCCAAATTTCCAATCCCAGGAAATAATGAAGGAGGCCCAAGTCCTTCATCTTGAACTCCTTTGCAAGATCTTCCTTGCATGAGTGTATCAACAGTTCATCACCCATTAGTATTAAATCATCTACATAAAGTACAATGATCAAAATCTTACCCTCCACCACAATCTGGTATAGGTTTGGATCCGCCTCACTCTTGGCGAACCAATTCTGGTGAAATAATTGTCTATCCGTGTGTACCAAGCATGAGGTACTTGTTGAGGACCCTTCAAGCTGCTCAATGTACACCTCCTCCTCAATGACTCCGTTGAGGAACACAGTCTTCACATCCATTTGATGAATGTGCCAACCCATCTGTGCTGAGAGAGTAAGGATGGTCCGTATGGAATAATACCTTGCGACAGGTGCAAAGGTTTCTTCATAGTCGATCCCCTCGATTTGTGAGAAGCCTCGGGCAACAAATCTTGCCTTATACTTCTCAACACTCCCATCAGTAGCTTGCTTCACTTTGTAGATCCATCTCGAACCTAACACTGATTTCCCTTTTGGCCTTGGGACAATCTCCCATGCACTATTTCTGACAATCGAATCATACTCTTCCACCATGGCATCTACCCATGCAGGATCCTCCACAGCTTCCTCAAAAGAGGATGGATCCGTCACAATACACTTGCTCATTAGAGCCATGTATCCAGTAAATCGGTCAGGTGACTATCTCTGTCTGCGCTATGATGTAGGAACTCCTACATTCTGCACTGCATCAAGATTCAGTCGCTCAGCTTCTATAGTGCAATTCTGCCCTCTGATGTTTGGCCCTGCATGAGTGGTTTCTTCCACTCCATGAACCTCCTCTTGTGGCTGATCCACATCTTGAGGCTCATCTTTAGGAACAAGTAGCTCCTCCTCTGCATGCAAGTGTATCTCCCTCTCAAGCATCAACTTCATGGCTTTCTCCTCATGAAATTTGATATCTCGTCGCACAACAGTCATCCGACTGTCTGGAAAATACACACGATAATTGTGGGGTGTTTCTGTGTACCCCACAAATATCCCAACCTCTACGGGCGGCTCCAGCTTCTTCCTGGCATCCTTGATCACATGAATGTAAACAGGTGAGCCAAAAATCTTCAAATGAGAAATATCAGGCTTCTTACCAGAAAACGCCTCTTCGGGTGTACTCATGCCAAGTACTCTATGAGGACAACGGTTTTGCACATAAACCGTAGTGTTTCATGCCTCAACCCACAAGTGTATGGGAAGGCCCTGATCATGCAACATCGCCCGTGCAGCACCCACGATCCTTCTGTTCTTTCTCTCCGCGACCCCATTTTTCTGTGGGTTATGAGGCGCTATGAGTTCTCTTCGAATTCCTTATTTGCTACAGAAGTCTTTGAATTCTCCAGAGATGTATTCACCACCATTATCGATCCTTAGATATTTCACCTACTTCCCCGACTCTTTCTCAACCAGCACCTTGAACTCACAAAACTTTGAGTATG
Source organism: Pinus albicaulis (assembly GCA_034641835.2). NCBI lineage: Eukaryota > Viridiplantae > Streptophyta > Pinopsida > Pinales > Pinaceae > Pinus > Pinus albicaulis. The sequence goes on from CM076581.1 coordinate 1,151,014,153, forward strand.
TCTCGCTCTTCTTCTGTATGAAGAAGATCCAACACTTACAAGAAAATTCATCAACAAATATCACATAATACTTGTGCTTTGCTATGGAAGCAACTGAGAAAGGTCCATACACGTCTGTGTGAATTCTCTCAAGGATCGTCGAGGCACGACTATCCTTCTCATGAAAATTGGTCTTCACAAATTTTCCCAAAGTACATCCCTTGCACTGATCTGATTGAGCAAGTGTACTTTTGGGAAGCCTAGTAGAAATTTGCTACAAAATTTTCAAAGCGCCATGGTGAAGATGGCCCAATCTCCTATGCCACAATTCGCCCTCATCCCGGCTCACCACTCCTTCTTTGCCTGCCATTGTAACGCACCCATCTACCTACAATTGATAAATATTCTTAAATCAAATCCCTATCCTCTTGGTTTGACCAGTTGTTTTATGTTGAAGGAAAGCTTTTCCTTCACTGAAAACAACATCATAACCCTTGTCTTCCAACATCGCCACAGAGATCAGATTCTTCTTCAATCCTAGAACATGCATGACATCCTTCAAGATGAAAGGTTTACCGGACTCCCACTCAAAGGAAATGGTCTCGATACTAGTCGCACTGTATCTACCATCATCGCCCATCTCGATGTGCACTCCAAGATCCTTTTCTTCCAGATCACTAAACAAATCTTTATCTTCGGTCATATGGAAAGATGCACCACTGTCAAGAAACCACACCGATCCCATCACACTTGAAACCAAACATGCGATCAAAGAAAAATCCAGCTCAAACTGCGAGGCTAAGGCCTCTCCAGCTGCAGATCCAACAACCTACTTATTCTTCTTCTTCTGTGCGAAATTAGTGGTGAAATGCTCGTGTTGGTGACAGTAAAAACACTTCACCTTGGACAAATCCTACTTCTTGCCTTTAGCACCGGATTGAGAAGGATTTTTATTCCCCTTCCCTTTCCTTGCTTTGGCAGCCAAAGTGCAATTTTCTTCATCTTCATTCTTCGATGAAGATCCATCCTTGGTACCCCGCCTTATCTCCTCCTGCACAAGATCCGACCAAAGTCGCTTCCATCCTAGCATTTTCTCCCGTCCATTGACAGAGTCCTCGTAGCTATGCCAACTCTTTGGAAGCCCAAGGAGAGCCAAGCTCACCAAGTCTTCTTCATCAACACTAACCCCCACACTTCCCAGCTCATCCTTGCAGTGGACAAACTTCGTGAGGTATTTTGGTATACTGTCACCTTTCTCCATTTTTATTTTCCTGAGTTTGTCTTTAAGCACCAAATTCCTCTGGTCACTTCTGCTTTGGAACAAGTCTGTCAAAGCCTTCCACATTAAGAATGGAGTGGCTTTCCCGTGAAGGCTGGACACAATGTGGTCCTTCACACCTTCCAACAAAATCCTTCGACACTTTGCTACCTTCTTTTGCCATGCGTCAAGTGCGGCAGCATCGCTAGATCCCAGCTTAGGAACATCGATATCGATGAACTCCTTCAGCCCATTATCCTCCAGCACCGCCTCCATCCTATCCTTCCATGCTATGTAATTCGAGCTCCCATCAAGGGCATACTCCAATCACAATCCATTGAAAGACATTTCAATGAATGCTCAACTTCGACACCAAGAAAACACTTCAGCAAATTTGAATTCCACCAGCACAAAACTCAACCGCTTCAATAACTGCAATCTCCTCCAATGATCAACTGATCCAATACCATGTAGAAATTATATAAATTATGTGTTATATGTCTAATATTCTCCTGATCTCCCACTATTTTAACTTCATTCAAAATACAGAATCTATTCCACCATTGATCATTTGTGGAAATTAAATCAAGATTGCAATGCACACATGAAACAATAAAAATTCACACACATTAACACAATTGTTTAACGGGAAAGCCTGAAGCTGAAAACCCCAACTATATGTATATAATATATGTCATAGATATCATGTAACAATCCTCATACAAAGCTGATCATATCAAGCTCTCAATACAATACAATCGCTAAACACTAATCAGGCCCGATCTTGCAAATCCATGCACTGATCTTTGCCACCTGCTAGCCTGCCTCTACTGCGCAATCCCTGCTGAAGAATAGCTCTGAATGAATTCAAATTAATCCAGCCTTGCTCACGAAATCCTCATTGGCATCTCCACTGAGTGTTGGATGCAATCAATGCATCACTATAGTCACAACTGATAGTCACACTTGCTCTGTCACCTATCTCTCCACTGGTCTCCACTGAAACTGCCATGCACTATAGTTAACTGATGTATTCTTCAGTTGATTAATGATTTATTATTTATGAATTAATGCACTCCACTCTCACTAGTGTATCAATCAATTATACTAAATACAACTAGCTCAACTGAGTCTAACTGAGTTAAACTAAATACAACTCCACCAACTACTTCTCTAACTCCACCAAACTCTGTCGCATGAGTTCTAACTGAAGTCCTCCATGAAATAGCTCCAGTAAACCCTCAGGAATAGCGTAATTCCTTCTGTCAGCTGCTGTGCCACATCTGTGCACTTAACTAAAGTGCTCCAAGAGAATAAAATATTGTTTAGAGTCCAAATATTATTAAGAGCTAATAATATTCGACATATCTATATTTAGACTGGCAGTATAAAAATAGACTCCGCCCAAAATGTCTAAAAATAGAAGTCCATCTATTTTTCCAACTTGACCAACCATCCACAAATAGAATCCTGCAACTCATAGAATATGATCGACATGTCTAAAAATAGACTTTGCACCAAAAATAGCCCGCGAGCCCACTTAGTGAAGGCGACTCTTTTCACTAAGCTCATCATCTTGTTGAATCTCAACATTTATTGTTTCCTTCTAGCTAAAAAATCTAGTAGGAGTGAGGATGAAAGAATTTTGAGGAACTACATATAATGATGTAAATATTTTTTATTTAATAAAATCCATATGTGTGTGTGTGTGTGTGTTAAAATAGCTTATTAATGTTAATTTTCATTATTTCTACATATCTTACCATGTAAATAACTTATATCTTATCAATAAAACAAATCAAAATAACTTATATATTAGTATCAAAATTTCTTATAATAAGATGTTTTTTCATGCTTGTCATACATTTTGTCATATAACGTGAGGTTTCATTCTTATCAGATATTAGAACAAATATTTTGAAATTAGGATTTAATTTGGGTGCATAGAATACATTTTAAGAAAAAAATGTATTTCATCTTCAAATGTTACAAAGATGACACATTCTTTGACCCATGATATTTTAGAAATTATTGGAGGATATATATTGAGGGAAAAACACAATATATTGAGCATATAAAATGGGACAAAGAGCTCAAAGTTAATGAAAACATATAAAGGGGCATAAAAAATGTAAATGAAAAAAATGATACTTACACTATCTAGTAAAAGTAGGGCTTTTTAAATTGGGAAAGTGTATTGGGTTTGTATTGGTAGGGGGTTAAATAATGTGAATTTTTAGAGGTATTTTCCAATATGTAGTCAAGTTAGAGGCATTGTCTAGTATGCCATTGTCTAGTAGCCAACAACACTTGATATGTGAGAGGTTCATTCTCATGGTTTTACTATGAAATTCTAGAGGAATTCTTTAGGTAAATCAATTAGGATTGAAAGTCAACCTGAAAAATTGCAATGTGATTTACAATTCCTCTAAAAACATTATGAATCACATAAATTTTCACTCTAAATCCTTGTTGTTAGTAAATAACAATATTGATAACACATAAATACTTTTAATATTTGAAAATAAGGTTTATCATCTCTTTATAATACCTCAATTTTTTAAATTTTCGAATTCTTTATCGCATGGAAATTTCTCTTTAAATTCAATAGTGGTATTATAATTTAATTTATTTAATAAAATAATTTGATGTTTATTTATTTAATAATTAAATAAATTAACATAAATTTCTCTTCAAATTTAAAATCTTTATTATAATTTAATTTATTTAATAAAATTTATTTTATTTTTAATTTTATTTGAGAATGTAAACTTCTATGATTCATAGAGATTTTTCAAGATAACTCTTATGGAAAATGCCATTAGAAATTTAGAGTCAAAGTGATTCGAACTACTAAGTGTAATTCACTAAGTGTAGTTCATCATTAAGATATTTGATGAATGTGCTGATCCATATCAGTTATGGCAAAGTACTTTAAAAGTATTAGATCAACCATTCTCTTGGAAACCTAACTACTAGGTGTAGTTCATGTAACTTTAAAAACATTAGATCAGCCATTCCCTTGGAAACCTAACTACTAGGTGTATTGTTAATATATATACTTTAGGTCGAACCACATCTCTAATCAACCATTCTCTTAGAAACCTTTAGTTGTATTTTCGAATTTCGAATTTAATGTTTATTACCAAAAAATATTTTATAATCAAATAAATTAACATCAATTTCTCATCAAATTTAAAATAATTATTATAATTTAATTTCTCTTCAAATTTAAAATCATTATTAAAATTTAATTGATTTAATAGTAATATAAATTATTATTAATTTTAATATAATAAATGATAATCATTTTTATATGGTTTTTTATTTAAATAATTTTGTTTATTTTTTAAATAATTTTTTTTCAAAAATATGTGTCATTCTCTTAAAAAAAATTATGTTTTCATTCAAAATCATTTTATTTATATATAAATTTATATTATTATTTTAAAATTATTTTATTTTCAAATAAAAATATGTTATACAAGGGATACTTATCATTTTCGCTTTACTTACATGGGGAGAATAAGAATGGATATGATGCTCAATTTTTCACATTAACTTTTTATTTATAAAAATATATAGTTTAATATTTTATTTTATTTAATTATATTTTAATTATTAATTAAAACTAATTATATCATTTAGAAATAGTTGATGAAAATCTATTCTATTTTTGCTCAGATGATAAGATATATCTCACATTTAAAATTTTATTTTCAAAATAAATCAAAATAACTTATATCTTACCATTAAAATAACTTAAAATTAAAATAATAATGTAAAATAAACTCACTCTTATCACGTATATCTTGCCACACAAGGTGAACTTCCATTCTTATCACATATATCTTACCCTATAAAATTAAGGTTTGTGGATCAAATATCAACAAATTCGACACATGTGAGTTAAAAAGCGGGTACTGACCGTGGGTGATGGATCGATTTTGAAATCATTCGTTGTGGATTCCTTTTCCAAAATCGTATTACTGAAAACGACGGTTAACACCGTTGGGGATAGAGTCATAAGAATGAACATGTGGCAACAATGGATCGTTTTGTCCTTCGACCATGTGATTCTGCTCAACATTTTTGTTTCGTTTTTTTTTTTTTTTTAATTTATAATTTGTTTACGGAGAGATTTTTCAAAATTGTAAATTTTAAACGTTTAATTGAAGTGTCTTGGGTTTTTTAATAAATGGCAAATTTATTTATACAATTAACCATGTATTTTAAATAAGATTAAATAATTAAGTTTTTAATTTTATTTAAAATGGTATTGTAAAAAAAATAAAAATTAAACCAATTTTATTTCAATATTTTATATATACTTAATTATGTTCTTCTCAAAAATTTACTTAGGTTATCAAAAGTCAACGATTCAAAACTTTATCTCAACTCTAAACAGGAGCCTTCTTTTAGAAAAATCCAACCTTTATCGAGCAACTAAGTGTTGTCATTGAATCATTGACCTTTTAGGATGTAAACTAAGCCATCATTGAAGCATTGACGTTTTAGGGTGTTAACTTAGAAAAATTTAAGGACGGTATGAGAGAGAGTAAGCTTAGTGACTTTGAAACAAAGCCAATGTGTAACTTGTTTGGTTGGAAATGATAATGATCTTAGAATAATTAATTGTATTCAGCGTACAATTTTACATATGAAAAAAAGTATTTTCTCATATAAATTTCAAGTAATTTTTTTATCTAAGATATTTTTGGTTTTAATTTCTATTATATGTTGAAATTGAAAATCTCTTATGAGGTCTAATGAGCATTATCAATGGTGACTTCTTATTGATGTTGACGGGTAGGGTGATGATCAGAGACTCAGTATTTTAGCTCAAAAATGAAAGTGCTCAGAATTGAATGAAAACATAATGACAACGACCGATCCATCGCAAGGAATCCAATGCAACTCGTTTTGTTGAAAACCGAGTTCAAATAAAGGAGTTATGGCCCGTTGATCACCGTTCAAAACATGGGAATTTTTATTAAAAAAATTGCAGAACATATACAGACTCATGACATGGTAGCCCAGTCAGTGTTCAAGGAATCTTCTTCGGTTTTAGTCCAATGGGACTGTGACATGTGTTTATGCAAGATTCACCAATTTGGTTTGTGAAAGTAAAATTTGTCCAATAACCTCTAAAGTTGAATTGGGGTTTATGATATTATGTGCTCAAAATTTATATTTTTTAATTAATTAAAATTATATATATATTATATTTTATATGATATTTAAAAAAACCATATATATATATATATATATATATATAATTTCATTTTAATTAAATTTTAATTAATTTTAAATAACATTACAAATTCCATACACATATATATAGTTATTATAACAAAGTTCGAATGATTATGTTGAGATTGCAACAAGATGAAGAGCTTAGTGGAAAGAAGTCGCCTTCACTAAGTGGGCCCGCAGGCTATTTTTGGCGCAAAGTCTATTTTTAGCCTATGTCTATTTTTAGACATATGGATCATGTTCTATGAGTTGCAGGATGCTATTTGTGGATGGTTGGTCAAGTCAGACAAAATATATTGACTTCTATTTTTAGACATACTGGGCGGAATCTATTTTTAGATTGCCAGTCTAAAATAGATATGTCGAATATTATTAGCTCTTAATAATATTTGGACTCTAAACATTATCTTATCATCTTGGAGCACTTCAGTTCAAGTCACAGATGTGGCACATGCAGCTGACAAAAGGAATTACGCTATTCCTAGGGTTTAGTGGAGCTATTGCATGGTTGACTTCAGTTAGAACTCATGTGACAGAGTTTGGTGGAGTTGATGAGACAGTTAATGGAGTTGTGTTCAGTTTAACTTAGTTGAGCTAGTTGTATCTAGTCTAACTGATTGATACAATTAGTGAGAGTGTTGTGAATTAATTATTAATTAATTCACTAATTATTAACTCATAAATCAACTAAAGAATACATCAGTTAACTGCAGTGCATGGACAGTTTCAGTGGAGACCAGTGAAGAGGTGGGTGAAAGAGCAAGTGTGACTATCAGTTGTGACTATACTGGTGCATGAGATTTGCACACACATTGATGGAGAAGCCAATGAGGATTGCGCAGTACATACTGGTGGGATTTGAACCTTGATCTCATGATTATCCATATTGGATTGCGCAGTAGAGGCTGGCTAACAGGTGGAGCAGATTGGAGCATGTGTTTTGTATGATCTAAGCTTGTGTAGTGTGTAACAATTGGAGATTGTACTGAGAGCTTGTGAGGAGTTTGTACAATGATTGTTACATGATCTCTATCATTATAATATACAGATAGTTGGGGGTTTTCAGCTTTAAGCTTTCCCATAAATATTGTGTTTATATGTGTGATTTTTTATGGTTTTAATGTGCGCATGCGATTGTTTTTAATTTCCGCAAATTGATGATCAATAGTAGAAGAGGTTATGTATTATGCATGAAGCTCAAATAGTGTGTGATCGGGATAATCTCGGTGAATAATATCTCAATTATTCAAATTTCTACATGGTATTGGAGCAGTATTGATCATTGGAGCAATTGCAAAACATTGAAGCGGTTGAGTTTTGTGCTGGTGGAATTCGAATTTGCAGCAGTGTTTTCTTGGTGTCGAAGTTGAGATGTCTTTCAATGGACTGCGACTGGAGTATGCCCTTGAGGGCAGCTCGAATTATATTGCATGGAAGGATAGGATGGAGGCAGTGCTAGATGATAATGGGTTGAAGGAGTTCATAGATGCTGAAGTCCCAAAGCCTACTTCTAGCGATGCTGCCATAATTGAGGCTTGGAAAAAGAAGACAGCAAAGTGTCGAAGGATTCTGTTGGAGGGCGTGAAGGATCACATAGTGTCCAGCCTGCATGGTAAGGCTTCTCCATTCTTGATGTGGAAAGCCTTGACAGATTTATTCCAAAGCAAGAGCAACCAGAGGAAGTTGGCGCTCAAGGATAAACTCAGAAACATAAAGATGGAGAAAGGCGACAGTATGCCCAAGTACCTCACGAAGTTCATCCAATGCAGGGATGAGCTGGGAAGTGTGGGGGTGATTGTAGATGATGAGGACTTGGTGAGCTTGGCTCTCCTTGGGCTTCCAAAGAGTTGGCATTCCTATCAGGACTCTGTCAATGGTCGGGAGAAATTTCCAGGATGGGAGCGACTTTGGTCGGATCTTGTGCAAGAGGAGATAAGGCGGAGTACCAGGGACGGATCGTTATCAAAGAACTCTGATGAAGAGAATTGTGCTTTGGTTGCCAAATCAAAGAAGGGGAAGAGCAAGAAAGCTTCTCATTCCGGTGCGAAAGGCAAGAAGCAGGACATGTCCAAAGTGAAGTGCTTTCACTGTCACCAACACGGACATTATGCCACAAATTGTCCGCAGAAGAAGAAAAATAAGCAGGCTGCTGGAACTACAGCTGGAGAGGCTTTAGCCTCACAGTTTGAGCTGGATTTTTCACTGATCGCATGCTTGGTCTCAAGCATGGCAGGATCAGTGTGGTTTCTGGACAGTGGTGCGTTTTTTCACATGACAGGAGATCGAGATTTGTTTACTGATCTGGATGAGAAAGATCTTGGAGTGCACATCGAGATGGGCGATGATGGTAGATATAGTGTGACCGGTATCGGTACCATTTCCTTTGAGAGGGAGTCTGGTAAGCCCTTCGTATTGAAGGAAGTGATGCATGTTCCAGGATTGAAGAAGAATCTCATCTCTGTGGCGATGTTAGAAGACAAGGGATATGATGTTGTCTTTAGCGAGGGAAAGGCTTTCCTGCGTAGTAAGGCAACTGGTGAGACCCGAAGGATAGCAGTTCGAGTTAAGAACCTTTATCAATTGCAGGTAGATGGCTGCGCAGCAATGGCAGGCAAGGCAGAAGGAGTGGTGAGTCGGGATGATGGCGAGTTGTGGCACCGGAGATTGGGCCACCTTCACCATGGAGCTTTGAAGATACTACAACAAATTTCTACTGGGCTTCCTAAAGGCACTCTTGCGCAGTCAGATCAGTGCAAGGGGTGTAGCTTGGGAAAATTTGTGAAAGCCACCTTTCACGAGAAGGATAGTCGCGCCACGACGATCCTTGAGAGAATTCACACAGACGTGTGTGGACCTTTCTCAGTAGCTTCAACAGCAAAGCACATGTATTATGTGATATTTGTTGATGATTTTTCTCGTAAGTGCTAGATCTTCTTCATGCAGAAGAAGAGCGAGACATACTCAAAGTTCTGTGAGTTCAAGGCACTGGTTGAGAAAGAATCGGGGAAGCAGGTGAAGGCTCTTAGGAGCGACAATGGTGGTGAATTCATCTCTAGCGAATTCAAGGACTTTTGCAGCGCAAAAGGAATTCGAAGAGAGCTCATAGCACCTCATAACCCACAGCAGAACGGGGTTGCTGAGCGGAAGAACAGAACGATCGTGGGTGCTGCACGGGCGATGTTGCATGATCAGGGCCTACCCATTCACTTGTGGGTGGAGGCATGCAATACTGCAGTATATGTGCAGAATCGTTGTCCTCACAAGATACTTGGCATGAGTACACCCGAGGAGGCGTTTTCTGGTAAGAGGCCTGATATTTCCCATTTGAGGATTTTTGGTTCACCTGTTTACATTCATGTGACGAAGGATGCAAGGAAGAAGCTGGAGCCAACCAGAGAGGTTGGGATATTTGTGGGGTACACTGATACGCCCCACAACTATCGTGTGTATTTTCCAGACAGTCGCAAGACTGTTGTGCGACGGGATATCAAATTTCAAGAGGAGAAAGCCATGAAGTGTTCGCTTGAGAGGGAGCCACACTTGCATGCATATGAGGAGCTATTAGTTCCTAAGGATGAGTCTCAGGATGTGGATCAGCCACAATATGAGGTTCATGGAGTGGAAGAAACCACTGAGGCAGTGCCAACCATCAGAGGGCGGAAGCGCACTACAGAAGCTAAGCGACTGGTTCAAGATGTAGAGAAGGTTGTAGGAGCACCTACATCATAGCGCAGACAAAGAAAGTCACCTGACCGGTATACTGGATACATGACTCTTGTGAGCAAGTGTATCTTGATAGAGCCATCCTCTTTCGAGGAAGCTGTGGAGGATCCCGCATGGGTAGATGCCATGGTGGAAGAGTATGATTCGATTGTCAGAAACAGTGCATGGGAGATTGTCCTGAGGCCGGAGGGGAAATCAGTGGTGGGTTCGAGATGGATCTACAAAGTGAAGCAGGCAGCTGACGGGAGTGTGGAGAAGTACAAGGCAAGATTTGTTGCCCGAGGCTTCTCACAGATAGAGGGGATCGATTATGACGAGACCTTTGCACCTGTCGCAAGGTATTCTTCCATACAGACGATTCTTGCTCTCTCAGTGCAGATGGGGTGGCACATTCATCAGATGGATGTGAAGACTGCGTTCCTCAACGGATTCATTGAGGAGGAGGTGTACATAGAGCAGCCTGAAGGTTCTGAGATCTTCAGTAGCAAGTCGCATGTGTGCAGGCTCAAGAGAGCGCTGTATGGGTTGAAACAAGCACCTCGTGCTTGGTACACACGGATAGACAATTATTTCACTGGAATTGGATTCTCCAAGAGTGAGGCGGATCCTAACCTATACCGGATTGTGGTGGACGGTAAGTTGCTAATCATTGTACTTTGTGTAGATGATTTGATTTTGACAAGTGATGAGCTGTTGATACTCTCATGCAAGGAGGATCTTGCAAAAGAGTTTGAGATGAAGGACTTGGGCCTCCTTCATTATTTCCTAGGATTGGAAATTTGGCAGCACAGTGATGGACTGTTTGTTTCTCAGGGTAAGTATGCCCGGGAGATACTGGAGAAGTTCAACATGCATGGCTGCAAGCCTGTTGATACTCTTCTTCCTGGTGGTTGGAGGAAGGAGGATGCTACTTCAGCGGAGGTAGTGGATGCCACTTTTTATCGACAGTTGGTGGGGTCGCTTATGTATCTGTTCAATACACGACCCGACATATGCTATGCAGTTAACCAGCTTTTGCAAGCTATGGTTAAGCCTACCAAGCTCTTCTGGAAGGCAGGCAAGCATGTATTGTGTTATCTCAGAGGCACATCAAGATATGGATTGTGGTACAGACAGTCGGATGAGGTGAAGCTATGTGGCTTCACGAATGCAGATTGGGCAGGGAGCCCAACGAACATAAAGAGCACATCTGGAGGGATTTTCAGTATCGGGTCGACAGCATTTTCTTGGTACAGCAGGAAGCAGAGATCCATGGCACTCAGTTCAGCAGAGGCTGAGTATATGGCAGCGAGTTTGGCTGCATACGAGGCTATATGGATGAGGAAGATCCTGGTCGGGTTGTTCGGTTCACACTTAGAGCCTATTGTGATTTATTGTGATAATCAGAGTTGCATCAAGCTCTCGGTTAATCCAGTATTTCATGATAGATCTAAACACATTGACATCTGGTATCATCATATCATAGATTGTGTGCAGCGGAGAATCATGTTATTTTCATACATTCCTACGGAGGATCAGGATGTTGATATCTTGACGAAGGTGCTCACCAGGAGAAAATTCGAATACCATAAGGGCAGGATAGGGGTTGCAGATAATCCTTATCTTGTTGAGAGGGAGTGTTGATATTGCAACAAGATGAGGAGCTTAGTGGAAAGAAGTCGCCTTCACTAAGTGGGCCCGTAGGCTATTTTTGGCGCAAAGTCTATTTTTAGACTATGTCTATTTTTAGACATATGGATCATGTTCTATGAGTTGCAGGATGCTATTTGTGGATGGTTGGTCAAGTCGGACAAAATAGATGGACTTCTATTTTTAGACATACTGGGCGGAATCTATTTTTAGATTGCCAGTCTAAAAATAGATATGTCGAATATTATTAGGTCTTAATAATATTTGGACTCTAAATATTATCTTATCCTCTTGGAGCACTTCAGTTCAAGTCACAGATGTGGCACATGCAACTGAAAAAAGGAATTATTCTATTCCTAGGGTTTAGTGGAGCTATTGCATGGTTGACTTCAGTTAGAACTCATGTGACAGAGTTTGGTGGAGTTGATGAGATAGTTAATGGAGTTGTGTTCAGTTTAACTTAGTTGAGCTAGTTGTATCTAGTCTAATTGATTGATACAATTAGTGAGAGTGGTGTGAATTAATTATTAATTAATTCACTAATTATTAACTCATAAATCAACTAAAGAATACATCAGTTAACTTCAGTGCATGGACAGTTTCAGTGGAGACCAATGAAGAGGTAGGTGAAAGAGCAAGTGTGACTATCAGTTGTGACTATACTGGTGCATGAGATTTGCACACACATTGATGGAGAAGCCAATGAGGATTGCGCAGTACATACTGGTGGGATTTGAACCTTGATCTCATGATTATCCATATTGGATTGCGCAGTAGAGGCTGGCTAACAGGTGGAGCAAATTGGAGCATGTGTTCTGTATGATCTGAGGTTGTGTAGTGTGTAACAATTGGAGATTTTACTGAGAGCTTGTGAGGAGTTTGTACAATGATTTTTACATGATCTATATCATTATAATATACAGATAGTTGGGGGTTTTCAGCTTTAAGCTTTCCCATAAATACTGTGTTTATATGTGTGATGGTTTATGGTTTTAATGTGCGCATGCGATTGTTTAATTTCCGCAAATTGATGATCAATAGTAGAAGAGGTTATGTATTATGCATGAAGCTCAAATAGTGTGTGATCAGGATAATCTTGGTGAATATTTTAACAGTTATTCAAATTTCTACAGATTCGAATTGAATGGTGGTTCCGCATGCATACCTCTTATGGAGTAATATAAATTATGGTAGAATATATATATGATAGGTGGCATATATTATTAATTTGTTGGCATGGTTAAATATATTACAAAGGACAACATATTATATAGTCGAACAATGTATTATCAAAGCCATGGAGTATATATATTAAAGTCTATATTATTATATTTTTTGGAGGCAGTGTATATTGTATTAGATTGGCTATTGATTTGATATTCATTTATGTTTGATTTAAAAATTTAAAAATTTATATAATGTTTAAAAATTCTATTGGTTTAGAACTTTAACATGTTATTGCAAAACTCATAGTTCTTTGTGCCAGTTCAATTGCTTCCGTGCATCATCAATCTCCGACTCTGCAGCCGTATTAAATGTTAGTTCATACAAATAGTCCAAATTCAGCTGAATAACTCCAAATATCATGTTCAGCATACTTTTGACATATACACCTAAATGATGACACTATACTATAGCCGCACGCACATATATCTATGTGTAATAAATAGATGCTTTGACTAACTCAGCATATAAGTAAAATTTGCTTACACAATGCACTAATTTTATATATTTTCCTAACTCTTTAAAATATAAAGAGTTATTATATATATAATTTTAAGTGGAAGAATAATAATTATTATTATTGGTTTTTATTAAATTTACATATGGAAGTAAAGTTAAATGCTATTGGTGGATTCAAGTTTTTGCTATTTATATTTATAATGTTTAGAAATAGTTTTTTATGAATTAATCATACAATAAACTAAATATAGACATATGTTTTCATATTTAAAAAAAACAAAAAATTAATTAAAATTTACCACATAGTTTATACACATAATCATCTACTTTTAACATATGATATTGCTATCTTTATATTAATAAATTACACAATATTTTCATTTCGCATAAATATGTCATTGTATTATTTATTTTATTCTTTTGTTTTGTAAGTAAAGATTAATTATTTTGTTTTTTTGTTTTTCATGCTAAATAGATAAAATAAATTTTAATAAAATCATTTCTTTTATTAATTAAAATTTATTATCCTAAAATATTGTTATATTTATATTAATAAATTATACAATGTATTCATAAGTCATTGTATGTACCAGTACAAGTTTGTAACCAAATTCCTCTATATTTTTAATTATAGCCAGTTAAAGAACTACTTATTTGAATATAATATTTCTCCATAGTTTAATTATAGCTAGTTGAACATTGTTCCATTTAAAAATTGATGTGTGGTAATAAGTGCAAAATGTATAATAGCAAATGTCCATCAACTCGTATCAATTATTTATGCTTTTGACTAATTAATTATAAATTTGTTATTTACTTAATAACATTGAGTTCATTTGGAAGGCTCAAGTCATTCACTGTATGATGGGAAAAATCACTAAATTATAAAGGATTAGGATTATGTGGATTTTTAAATTTCATTTACTAACGTCAAGTAAGAATAAAGGAACAAAAAAAAAGATAATAAATAATAAATGTATTTTTTGGCCTAAATGTAATTCTATGCAGTTGTTGAGATATATACAATTGTAACTTTTTAATTACTTTTATTAAAACTTAGCTATATTTAAACTAATCAGCATATAATAGCTACTATGTAGCACTTGTTAATGTTTTGGAAGCAATATTTAATTGGAAGCACATATTTAATTGAACTGGAAGGTTTCAAACTGAAATCAACTTTTACATGGCATTACAAACCATATAGTTAATTGAATGGTGGTTCCACATGCATATCTCTTATGGAGTAATATAAATTATGGTGGAATATATATATATGATACGTGGCATATATTATTAATTCGTTGGCATGGTTAAATACATTACAAAGGACAACATATTATATGGTCGAACAACGTATTATCAAAGCCATGGACCATGTATATTAAATTCCGTATTATTAATGTTTTGGAAGCACATATTTAATTGGAGGGGAAGGCATGCAAAAACAATACAGGGATCAAGGTCTTGGTTTGAACCCGTGACCTCACCCACAACATCCAAGCACCCTCACTAATATGCTACCACCATGCTCCTTGCAATATTATGCACATAAATGATAGTTGAAGGGTGTTGCGGATCCGACAGCAGAGCGGAGGGGGTCAACCCACGGGCAAGCCCTCCTCCATGTAACCACTACCCATGACAGTGTCGGAGGGCTCCGACCCTAAAACACTCTTAGGGCTAAGACCACATTTAATCAACGCTTATCATTTAATTAATGATGCGATTAGTTTGGCGGTCAGTTGGGTTGAGCGCCATTTTGGCAGACAGTCTAGATTTAGTCAAAGTTAACTTCAGTTTTCCAGATTTGGAGGAGAAATTGGGGGAAATTTGTTTTTTCCATAACTAAGTCAGTTTTCGACCAAATTGAGATCACGAAGAGTCATTCTTGGTATAATTTGATGTTTTTGAGCCACTGGAATAAGTTTCAAAGGCAGAAGAGGTCATCTACAGAGGTTTTTTTTGCCTTGAATATTTTTGAAGCTGAGGGCCACCAAGAGGGAAGGTCATGCCCAGAGCATCTAGTAACCAAATTGAGTAAAAAAATAGTCATTTCTGATAGATTTTGACATTTTAAACTCATTGGAATGGGTTCCAAGAGAATTTTATGCATGTAAACATCATTTTTGTCACACTTGAGCTAATACATAGGCCCAAGCTATGGAGCTAGACCAAGGAGATGTAGCCCAGGAGGGGTGAACTCATTCATCAAAACTCTGTTTTAATGTATCATTTTGTGATGGTTTGATGTTATTTATGTTGTTATTGTTCAACCATTTAAATTCATGCTTTATGCTTTCAAAAACACTCATAAAATCTAGTTTTAATTACCTCTTTAACACACATAAGTAACAAGGGAACCTATACATCAAGCATAATATTATTGAATAAGTTTTATATCTGAAAATGAAATTAGCACATCAATAACAAACATTCAAATTCAGATCAAGTTGGTATCATAGCACAAGTTTGCTAAGGTTATTTTCTTTATAGTTGCTTGAAGTTTTATGCAAGTTTAATGGTTGCAAATTTGTGATGCTGACAAAGTTAAAGTTGTAAAAAGGCGAAGGGAAATTGTTGGTTGCAAGTCCTGAGATTAGGACCAGAAGAAGGAGAGCTAAAAGGGCATCATCCTTACCTAAAATTCCATTCATAGTTGCACTTGAAGAACCTCACGTTTTGTCTCAAGAAGCTGAGATTGAAGAGGTGCAATTTGTACAAGAAGCTAAGTTGATTGAAGAGGTACAAGCATCAGAAGTTGAGCGTGAATCCATAGCCATCATATCAGGTGTTATAGAGGCTCAAGTACATTCAGAAGAGGAATATGTCAAGAGAGACTTCAAATACATAAAGATGATGTTTAAAGTTATGCTTGATGTATTTACTGCAGGGATGGCAAGAGAAGGCTCTAAACCTCCATATGGAGAAGGAACTTCAGATGGCAAGAAGGATGAAGAGAAGAGTTCAAAGGGCAGTGGAGGAAATCCACCTCCATATCCACCATCTTCATCATCCTCATCATCCCCATCTACATCATCTTCCACTTCCACCACAAAGACCACTCATACTCACACAAAAGCCACAAAAGGAAAAACTCCATTACTTAAATTGGACATTAAGTTTGAACTTCCTATGTACAATGGTGAGGTAAATGTAGAGAGTCTTGACAATTGGAGGTGTATTTCAGAATTCAGAACCTTCATGAAGATGACATACAGATCTCGTTGGCTTCATTAAGGATAGAAAGAGAAACACTAGTTTGGTGGGAAGAAAAGACTCAAGAGGAAATGTGAATCCATGGTAAGATATCCATTTCTTGGGTTGAGTTTATTTCTTCCATTAAGAGACATTTTTATCCATTAGCCTATATGAAAAAAGCTATTATGAGTTGGCAAAATTTTAAGCATCTCAAGGGTCAAACAGTTCAAGAGTATACCCAAGAGTTTAAAAAGAGAACTTTGTTGTTAGGAATAAATTTGAATTCCTAAGATACAATATTGAAATACATTGGGGGTTTACATTCCTATTTGAAGCATACTATTCTTATGTTTAACCCAAGAAATTTAGATGAATTTTGTGTACAAGCCACACACTTGGATGCAAGGGGAAAACAAAAGATAGATGAGAAAGGTGAAAGTGAGGATAAAGGGAAAGGAAATTTTTATGGAAGATGAAAAATAAATAGCTCTATAAAAAGAGAGAAGGAAAAAATCACATGAAAAAATTGTTCAGAGACTGGATGATGATGAAGACCACTATTGGAAACTTCATCCAGAATTGAAGCCAAATAGATTGAAATCCAAAGATAAAGGTAAAACAATTTCTATAATTGAACATGACTTAGGGTCGGATTCAGGAGATGAGACAAAGATTACAACCATGGGTTTGAAAGGTAAACATATTGCAAGCACTAGTTCATAAAATTTTTCAAATGATACTCATGATGGAGATACAAGAATATAAATTTTCCATATTAGAGTTGTCTCTAAACATACCAAGATTGATACAGATTTTGATAGTGGGTCACAAGCTAACTTGATTTCCGAAGATTTGGTTAAGAGACTAGGCCTTGAAACTATTAGACATCCAAGACCATATCCTTTGGGTTGGATATGCAATAATGAAAACTTGCAAGTTACAAGGAAGTGCTTACTAAGATTCGCCATTAACTAAAATTTTCTTGATGAAGTTGAGCTTGATGTGGTGCCTCTTGAGATATCAGGTATTGTATTGGGAAGTCCTTATATTTATGATAGGAGAGCATTATTTCATCACCATGAGAACAAGTATCACTTGTTTAAGGATGGTATTGAGTACATAATTAGAGTGCATAAGAAGAAGACAAGTTTGTCTCTTATCCATGCAAGTGAAATGAAGAGGATAGTGAATGCAAGTCATAACTTGACATTGTTGATGATCAAACAAAGAGATGTATTGAATCAAACTTTTCAAAATATGCTTATTCTTGTAATGCATTATTTCAGTATGTTAACAAGTTGCCTTTGAAATAAGGTGAAAAACATTTGCAGCAGTCAACAATAGTGTTGAGTAGTGTTGGAAACAAGATGTCGGCGCAAGAGAGTGCAAAGGTCAAAGAGAAAGTGACAAAGAAGCTTGGAAAAGAAGGCATGGGTTCCACAAATTATTATTTTTTGTTTCCAAAAGGTACATGGAAATGGTGAATGATACTTGGTCAAGAATCAACACAAGTACAAAGCGAGATCAACTAAAAATCACCATGGTGACAGTGTGCAAGGTGAGAAAGTTTCTAAGTTTCCTTTTATTGTTGACCAATGTAGGAACAAGATGGTTTCTGCAAGAATAGATTGTTGTTCTGCAAATTCAGAAATATTGCAGCATGACAGTGTTGATGACAGTAAGAGAAGGTCGCAATAATCAAGGAAAAAGTTGAGCTTT
The DNA here is from genome assembly GCA_034641835.2 of Pinus albicaulis. NCBI lineage: Eukaryota > Viridiplantae > Streptophyta > Pinopsida > Pinales > Pinaceae > Pinus > Pinus albicaulis. The sequence goes on from CM076581.1 coordinate 1,151,032,601, forward strand.
TGTGAAAAGCTCCAAATGATGAAATTGGGAAAATTTCAATGAATAGAGAATGGAAGGGTGATGGAATAGTACCCTCATCCACATAATCAGTAATCAGAGAGCTTTTGGGGTCCAACAAGCTTCTAGTGTGAAGGAATGATCAGAGGCTCAGTATTTTAGATCAAAAATGAAAGTGCTCATAATTGAATAAAATTAGAATGACAGTGACTGACCTGTCGCAAGGAATCCAATGCAACTCGTTTCATTGAAAATTGAGTTCGTATGAAGGAGTTATGGTCTGTTGATCGCCATTTAGAACATGGAAATTTTTATTTAAAAATTTGAGAAAAGGTACAGGCTGATGACATGGCAGCACAATCAGCATTCAAGGAATCTTCTTCAGTTTTAGTCCAATGGGACTATGACAAGTGTCACTGCGGGATTGGCCAGTTTGGTTTGTGAAGGTAAAATTTATCCAATAACCTCCTAAGGTTGAATTCTAGTTTATGATATTATGTGCTAAATTATATATATATATATATATAAAATATTAGTTAATTTTAAATAACATTACAAAACCCACATATATATGTATATTTCAAATCCAAATCAACGTTTACATGGCATTACAAACCATATAGTTATTATAACAAAATTCGAATGATTTGATCTGAATGGTGGTCTGCATGCATATATCTTATGGAGTAATATATATTATGGTGGAATATATATAATATACATGGAATATATCATTAATCCGTTGGCATGGTTAAATACATTACAAGGGACAACATATTATATGGTTGGACATCGTATTATCAGAGCCATGAAGCATATATATTAAAGTCCATATTATTAATGTTTTGGAAGAACATATTTAATTGGAGCGAAAGCCTTGTAAAAGGTGTGAAAAAACAATACGGGGGTGAGCCATAGAGCCAAAATATAGAGAACACAGTCATCATCTTGTGTAAAAGGTGAACCATAGAGCCAAAATATAGAGAACATTATGCACACACATTGGCTCTATGTGCACACACACTTTAATCTACATGTGCTGACTCCAAAATTTCCGATGATTTGACATGTTTACCAAGGACCATTGTGGAAGCTCAATTGAAGGTAACCTACAATGAAGAAGACATATAGTGACCTATCAATATTTATGGAAACAAATTGGTTTCAACAAATAGTGATGATTTAATATGAAGGTTTTCAACGTTATCCATATTAATGTTAAGGTGACATCTAGAATTGAATTGCTTGATAGTGTCTAAACATTCCAACATTTTGAGTGGACACTCCACCATCATCAAGAGATCCATATAAAATTTTAGAAATTTTATATGGTTCTCTTTATGATAGTTCGCGTATCCACTTGAATCGTTGAAGCATTTCAAAACAATTGCACAATTCAATATTAGAAGTTCTAAACAAAACTAATGATGATATTGTATTTACTAAATTTATTGTTAAGTACATTATCTATGATACAAATCATATCATGGAGCATTGACTCAACGAGTCAAATTTCGATTCTCTTGCTATGTTGTATATCATTGGACATAACATTTATATGGTAATACAAATAGTTATACATTATAATTTCTTTCTGCACATCATTCATACATCTTCATTTATGCTCATGATTCCACACCCATAACTTAATCATCAAAACATATCTAAGTTTCCCTCTAATTATGTATCATGAAATAGAATCAAATAAACATACCTAAGTATTATATGGAACTAACATCAAGTTATCAAAATCATATGTGGGGAAAAATACTGAGCGGGTGGGGTGAAGAAATATTTTTTACTCACTTTAACTTTTCATTTCTTATTCTGAATTATGTACGCTACTTTCATTTATGCAACCAACGTATGCATGTGACGCGAGTGAATGCAAACAATGTATAACCAATACTTAATTTTTCATCAATTCCATCAGTGAGTTGACTTAGTCATTGCATTATTCATTCATTTACCATCTAGTATGCAATAAATAATAGATAAATCATAGCACATAAGCAACACATAGAACACCCGTATTTTTGATAGAAACCCAATGTGGGAGAAAACCACTATTGTCGTCATATTTGTCTTCTTCTTTTATTATAAATAATTTTTCATTACATATTGTACTAGCGCAGACTCTTACCGACATGCATACACCCACCTGCAGGAGGCTACAACCTCCACTCATTCTCCAACACCCATTCGAAAGGTTTTCCAACCCCTTGGACTTGTTTACCGGCTCCTACTAGAAGGGAGCACCTACCCCTTGAATATGTTTACTAGCTACCACTGGAAGGAAGCTCCAACTCCCTTATTGAAGGCTCCAACCCTTAGCACCCTTCGTGGACCACATTTCATAATATTTCATACTGGATCCAGCTGACATCATGCCCTTAGGCATGGGGTTTTATTTTCTCGCTCGTGCTACATCCTACAATGCTTTATCGTGCACATATTTATCAATGGCTGCATATTTGATTACATCAGTGTTCGCCATGAAATCCAGTATCTGTTGGTCATCATTCAAAATGTTAAAGTTAGTGATATTATCAAGTATGGATCACTTATAGATAATCTCAATAGAAAATCCATCCTTTAGTGGTGACAACCTAGCAGTAGAATTTTCTAATGCATTAGCAACGACATTACAAATCCTAGGAATAGAAATGATGTTGAAGGCTTGGAATTGCGAAATTAATTGCCATACCTATTTTTGATAACTTTTAATCTTAGATGACACATGGTGTATGGTGTTTCGTACTTTCCATATGACAATCTTAGAGTCACCTATCGCTTACCTGAAATTTGAGTTCAATGGCTTTCTTAAGGCCCAAGATGAGTGCTTCATATTCCGTGATGTTGTTAGTGCACTCAAATTCCAAGAAAAAAGAGATCAGATGTTTTTTTGTGTTGTGGGTCTACAAAAACACAATGAGCTCCAAAGCCCTCCTACGTTTTCGAACCATCAAAACAAAAAGTCAAAAAAGAGCTATACAAATGTAATTTTCAATAGCTCGATTTCTAAGAAGGAGTTCCAACTGTTCATCTGGTGGGATTGGTGAAGGATGAGCTAGATAACATCCATGATCAACCTTCAATTTTTTATTTTTTATTTATTGCATATTCAACCTTTATATATATATATATATATATATATATATATATATATATATTCCGAAAATGAATTCTGCAAATCCCATCAATTCGTTCTTCTCTTCAACTTGTGTCATGGTACGCTTCATAAAATGTTCACTATCAACTCGAATTTAACTATTCCTACCTTTGTACAGAAGCCATAAGTGATACCATTATGTCGCAAAGTACCCTTGGACTTTTTTGAACTAATCTTTGCTCAACAGTAAATCGTATGCTTCCGAAATGTCCACAACCACAATACTTATACACTGCTAAACTTGGTGATCAAATGAAAGACATGTAAGAAAATTTATGAGTTCACCTATAGCTTGGACAAATGACATGTCCAATTGTATGATTTGTGCATTTTTTTTATCCCATTGTGTATTGATTTTCTTTACTACTGACAATAACATCACATTCACAGATGCACCCAAATCGACTAAAAAATTGTGAACATTATAATTAAAAATTTTGAACGTGAATAGAAAAGGTGGGCATATATTGTTTGAATTTAAATTAACTTCATTTACAATAGATTCAAGGATATCACAAGATTCATTTAACATTACAAGCGATACATAACTCTCTTTTACCTATTGGAGTGTGCGATGAGAACTTTTGGAAAATAAAGTCACGCTAGCATGTTATTCTTATAATTTGGAAGAGTGAAATATTTGCACGAGCTCTCTTCATGTCTTCCACAATGTTGTAATTTGTGTGAACCATAGCAATGGTTTTAGTTTATGAGTCAAGTGGTGTAACTTTATCCACGACAACAGGTGTGTTGGACTTGTTTTTATTGTCGTTGGGGGTGTTCTTTGCAGCAGGAGCACCTCTAGACTCATTATGTGAATTTTGAGCAGGATTTGACAGTGGAAAAAGTATGCGTAACAATTGCTTCTTAATCTCCTACTCAGAAACAAGTCCTTTTCTCCTTAGTTTGTAACGATTGATTGACTGCTTAGGCAGGCTTGGGTAGATCTTCACTCACTCTTGGTTGATTAACACTCTGTTTTTTGTCGGTAAATACAACGTTGAACACATTGACTAAATGTCCAATGCTCGTGTTATCTTCGGTCATGAAAATTTCACTTGTTTCTTCATTGCGCTCAGGTTGTTCCTCGAGAAGAGTATACAAAAGGTTTTCCATCATTGTGTTCATATTACGATTCCATTGCAGACATGATTTCTCATAATGTCTTTCTTGATGAATTTTTCAGAAATTATGCATGCCTAGGATTTCAATATTGAACACTGAGTTGGAACTTTGAGTAGATTTTGCCTACTGCGAATTAGTAATCCTTTTAAAAAATGAAGGCCTTGAATACTTGCTGGTGGTGGTGGATGCCTCGCTTGATCGTATCTTCATTTTAGAAACTTCATTTATGAGAAATTTTAGAGACTTAGTAAAGCTCTCCATGTCAAAAGAGTATTTCTCTTTCATTCCATTGGAAGAGGCCTGGTAGGCTTCTTCCTAGCTTCCTTGTAGTATTTTGAATCGTCATCATTTGCGATGAATCCAATTCATCACAATTCCTTTTCTACAATGAGATATTTTTCAAAGTTCAAGGCCAATGTTTCTTTCAAAAATCTCTTTACAAATACAAAAATGTTAGCCGACAAGGTGAATGTGTGGGTTGCACATCAGCGGGGAACATGTTCAACAACCGCATGAATATTTGATTCATTCCTTTTCCCCCACTTTCAGGTTTGCAAGTTCTTTCAGTAGCATGGTAGGAGTCTTATCGTCGGAAAATTTCTCTATAAAAATATTTTTAAACTCTCTCCAGTTTCAAATTGAATTGGATGTAAGACTATTATACCATACAAATGCTCTACCTTCTAAAATGTATTGGAAAATTTGACAAGAGACATCATCAATGAGTACCTCAAGCATCCACATATGCATATAGAACTCGTCTATATGATCTTTGGCTTTAGTCTTCTTATCCAGATCAAACTTTATCAACAACTTTTCTGTATTCCTAGGCATCTTGTGAAGATTGGATGGAATAACAAGTGGCCCTTGGTCTATCCAATCCAAATATGCATAAACCATGTCGTTGTTTGCGTCCTTCTCCTATTATTCTAAATCCGAAGAAGTTTCTTCTTCACTATTAGGGTATGCAATGTGATCAAGGTACTCCTTTTCAAAAAATTGAAAATCTCCTCCTTCATCATCTAGATTCTCCTTAACGGGTGGAAGATCCCCTTGAATTTTTGTAGGTTCTACAAACTATTCAAGGGATACGATAACCAAATCTTCCACTATTGAAACTAGTACACCACTGGAATTTATTTCTTTCTTCACATGATTATGAGGTAGAATCACAGCGATAGGTCTCAGGCGAAGAGATTTTGCAAACTAATGACTGATGGATCTTATAGTCAGGAGTTGGTCATAGGTAACTTCAAAGGATTGTCCTGGGCTAGACTGAATAGTTTCTTAATTTTTAAGAGCACAAGTAGGAGTAGTGAAGGGAACATTGCTGCCTTGAGAAAAAAAAAAATTGTTAGGATGTGGAGATTTTCAGCCATAAAATGGTGGCTTCCCTCCTTCTAGTGCTAGAGTTTTGATGGTGCTAGAAACTGCCGACATGAAAGGAGTCTCCCTGATGAGAAGTCCCAATTATACTTCACATCGTTAGGAGTCCTTCCGGAATAAAGGATCGACTTTCATATATTCTTAAAGATATGCCTTGGCTTCAATGTTCAACATGAGAGAGTTATGCACAAGTAATTTTGGATTAGCAAGTGAGTATGCCTTGTGTCTTTTCAATTGTGGAATGCATCAAGGTTCTTCTACCGAAGGGAAGAGGAAAAGTGAGCCTTTTAAATACATGTAGTAGTACTAATATAGAAAATACACACAAGCATAACATATAGATGAACCATTGGACATCTAGAAAAATAGTTCACTTAGCAGTCACGATTATTAAAACACATACAACACGCTTTCAACAAGATAAATACCAAAGAGACCGAAATAGTTCAATTTCCTTTATATAGGTGAACAAAAAATACATCGCAAACATTTAAAGAATAGCCTTACAATTTTTACGACATATGCATGAAAGTATGTTGGCTCAAAGAAATTATGAATTAAGTACAAACTCCAAGATACATCATGACAATGAACACCACTAGCCCCAGTAGTGAAGCTGTTATAGGCAATTTGGGCATCATTCCCAATGACCTAGTTAACCGTGCATCATCTCTAGGACCAATGACTAAGGGTCTATCATTCCCTATCATTTCAAATTGCTACATGCCCTAAAGGCAAGAAGAAGACAAATCAAACATGACTTTCATCAAGCAAAGGTTTCCAAGGTTTGAAGATTACTATATAGCATGTGGGAGCTCACCAAAGCTGCCTCTAAGGGGACTAAGTGCGTTGCGTATGCAGGTAGCCCCATGTAAGGTTGTTGTGCAAAGCAACTCTCGACATCTATGGGTGCGTTGGTCATATTGAGAGCGAAATTCTCATTGTTCCAGAATCTCCACTTGGCCAGTGCCTTCTAGAAGAGTTCACATGTGTCAAGCTTCGAATCCAAGTGTCCATTTGACATCTACATGACTGGGAACATGTCTTTCATATTATTGGAAAGTCATTCATTGCAAAAATACCTTCAGTTCATCTATAAATTGAACACAAATTTGACTATTTGAGAAGGAAGAATTTGAGTAGAGAAATGCTGAAGGATTTTCAATAGAGAGTTATATTTGTGTAACAGCTGTTGGAGAGATTTATACTATGATGGGGCTAAGGATCATTGATGTAAGGGTCACTTCAAATCAGTCATTTGGTTGTAACCTCTCCTTCTATCATCAATAAAGAATACAACTTACTTTTTCCTATATGCATCTGTATTGACTTTGATTTTCCATATTGAAATATCTTAGTTGAATTATATTTTTTATGCTTTACTGATTTAGCTAACTAACTTGAATAGACATCTGTATTATTGCTATCTTCTGTTGTTTTAGTGTTCTTTCTTGCAAGAATCATTTCGCACAAACCACTTGAATTTGAAGCTACAACATAAGCGACAGAAGGAGCCATTTAGAAGTACTTGGATCACAAGTAAGCCTATAATCCTTTTTGTGTGTCTGTTCTGAGTTAGGAAAAGTAGTCATATAGACTTTAATCTGTTGTTCTACATTGTCATCTGTCTAAGGAAGCGTGTTTTATCCGTAATTCACAATTCTGGCCCAACAAATTGGCGACTCCACTGGGGAGAATTTCTCTTATATCTAGGTGACTTAACCTCTGATTTTCTTTGTTTATCCACCCAGTAGTTGTTACACACAAAGATTAAACTTTTTCAAAGCCAAATTTGCAAAGACAGTGAGTTAAAAAATAGTATTTTTCCTTATACACTGCGCCCAATGCACCCTTAAACAGGACACAGTGCTTTGCATAGCATTTTCTTCCTTTCAAGCCTGCGTTGCAGAGCACTGTCTCCTCTTGGAGACTGTGTTGACTCCTAAAAACACCCAGATTCCTTTGAATTTTCCTCTGCAATTTTCTTTAGTTTGTTTTCTGTTGTGTTTTGAAAAGTTTGATCCTCATATTAAACAGTCACTCTATATACTTCTTCCTCCTTTGACTGAAAATTTGTTCAATTTTTGTTTAAAAACGTTTTTCTTTATCATTGAAAAGTTGATTTCAAAGTATTTTTTATGGTCGCGATAAGAATCATTTTCTTTTGAAATAGGAAATTTCCGTAAAAGCTTTGTTTCCTTGATAGGAGAAATTGTTGTTGAAATCCTCATTTTTCCTTCAAAAGATAAATTTTTGTTTGTATTCTTCATTTCTCGAAAGTAAAAGGCATTTGAATTTTTGATTTAGTGCACCTAGTTTCTTTTTTGCATTCGTAACATTAAGGAAACTGAAAAGAAAAACTTGCATTTGCATGTAGGATTTTTGTGTATTTTTCAAAAAGGAACATTAGGGAATCTGCATTTAGTTTGTGATCATTTTTTTTTTTGCTGATTGATTTGTTTGCTCACAAATTATTTGTTCTCTTCCCTTAGTAGCTAGGTTTTTCATTGAAGAACTGAAAGTGAAAGATTTCTTATCATTTTTAGTTGCATTTTAAGAATTTTCCAATACATCATCACGGTGAACCTTTGAAAGGCAAATTGTAAGCAAGATCAACATAAAATTAATCTCAATTTACCTAACAAAGCATTGGAACCATAACGATAAAATTTAGAAGGTCTAGCCTAGAGACGTGTTCCAGCGTCGTAAAACATAGCAATTGTCATTAACTTGTCTGCGATAAATTCTGAGTGTGATACCTCACCCCACATACGTAAGTATATTGTAGCTCGTCCACGTACTTTCAGGTATATTGGGCAGTGTTACACTACGATAAGTATAAAGGGGTGCTCTCACTGTGCAGTTTCACATCAGACATCGCTAATATGGACTTGGGCCTCCACGTACCTTCGGGTATATTTGGGAGGACAAATTTTAGGTGCTATCCATCCATAGTGAACCGAATTGGCCACCTTGTAAATTGTGATAGACCGAACATAATATCCAGGGAGATTGACTGCCCGTACTTCTTGGTTCGCCAGGAGGTATTCTGCAGTTCACAGTTTCTTGGTAAACCCTTTTTCCTAGCATTACCCTTTTATTTTGTTTATTTGTTTTTGGTTAAAATTAATCAATAATCGTGGACATTTCCCCTATCGTTCGCGTAGATTAGCTTTAAAAACACCTTTACCACCAGAAGTTACTTCTGGTAGGCGAAGGCGATCACGATCTACCAAATCAAGTACAATTCGTACCTCTGGTGAAACATCATTTTCCCATAAACTAGAGTTAGCTAAAGTTGTTTCTACACATCCCGGTTTGTCTACTATTGTTGAAACGAAGTCTTCACAGCTACCTGTGGTCATGATCCATCTAATCAGTGAGACCATACCTCCTGGACCCGACGTTTTTCAACCACAAATTGATCCAAATCCTGTCTCTTCTTTGCCAGAACATATGAATCCTAAAGTCGAACAACCGGAATTTATTCCTACCTTGGTCATCCCACAAAGTTCTGTAGCTATTGAATCTCCCATATCACATAGTCAACCACCTGAAATATACTTTGGGCCTAACGGTGAAATTCTTCTGCCTGGTTTAATTGCAATTGAATAAATCCCACAAGACACTACACCTTTAACTCCAACCCATTTTGGGGAGGACCTTTACCTATACGAGCATTTTTCTCAATAAACATCCTCTGCTTTTGTTGATCTTACTCCTTTTCAATTTCCTGTCGATTCAAAAGGGTATGAATTTGGTCAAAAAACCATGTCTGAACCAACATCTTCGGTCGGGCCTGCTATTCCAATTACGTCAGCTCTTGCCCTCGCTACTCCGTCGATGTTTACTACTTCACCAGAGTCTTATTTTCATGGTGGCCCTATGGTCCCATCAGGTTACAAATCATTATCTGGAATTTTCTCTAGTGTATCTTCCAAACCATGGACTTTACTAATCTCATCATCCGGTATTTTAACTAGTAATCCTATCGTAAGTACTGAATGACTTGATTCATTATACACATCATCAAGGAAATATCAAGCCAGTCCATATGGGTCTATTCCTTCAAGTACCATATCAACTGGACTCCCAGCATTTGGAGAGCAATATTTTCCGTCTTATTATCCTCCTCATGCTGGGGGGCAATCTTTGGTCACCCAATATGACAGTACTCCGTCACTTTTTTGTCAATCTAATGTTGAAACGAATGTTTTTCAATGGCAACCCACTCTGCCTATCCAACCACAAATGGCTGTACAATCGTATCAACCAGTTCAACCTGTTACACCCATTTCATTACCACTTGTTAATACATATATACCGCCGTTACATAATCAAAATTTTGTACATCAACCTTATCAATCGGGTCCTTCAACTCAATATCATCAAATTTTTGGTCCACAGACTCCAAATCCTTTGATTAATTTACAACAACTTGTATCAGGAGTTATTTATTCACAAGTTGGTTTACCATTTTATGGGATGTCACAACCGCAACCGAGTTATACATATCAACCGAATCCAAGTCATGTTAATTTTGGTTATAACATTGGTGGACAAACCCCTTGGCAGCCACAGACACAAATGCCTCAAACCTCTTTTCAACAAATATCATATCCAGGTTTTGGTCAACAGAATCCTCAAATGTTTTCTATGCAAAACAACCCCTATCTGGGTTACCAGTAGCAGATTCCTTATGCTGGTGCTCAAAGGCCTGTTGCTCAAGCAATTCCATCTTACCCTGGCTATGCTCAACCTGACATTAATAGACAGTTGCCTTTTGTTGCAACTTTAAAGTTACCAGATTTAAATCGGTTAACCAATGATACAATAAACTATGCTCCTTGGTGGCCGATGATACCTCATAAATTACCCTCGGATATTCCTAAGTTCAATGGAAACCCTGGAGAAGATCCATCGACTCATGTTATGACTTATCATTCATGGTGTTCATCAAATTCCCTGAATGATAATTCTGTTCGACTACGTCTTTTCCAGCGTACGCTCATGGGTCCGGCTGCAAAATGGTACATTGAATTACCTAGAGCTTCTTTTGACAATTTCACAACCCTAGCTACTGTCTTTTTGACTCATTACCAGTTACCCATCAGATATGAAACTGGAACGGAACTCTTGACTAATTTCAAACAGAGTAATGCTACTCACATTTCTGATCATATTCATGAGTGGCGTCATCGTCGACGAATGGTTAAGACATTTGTTCCGGATCATCTCCTTGCTGAATGGTTCATTAAGTCCCTGTTACCATCTATAACTGAGGATGTGGATAAGGGTGTCGTCGTCACAGAAGAGCAAGTTATCATTCGTGCACAATATTTAGACTTGATTTACACTCAGTCTAGCACGCTCCATGAAAGAATCCCTAATGCGCCGAGATCTAATTTCATTGTTCCTCCTCAATTAAGGACTCTCATGTCGGAGACGGCTTAAAAGGCACTACAAGCACACACCACACTACTGCATCTGATCATGCTCCTACTTTCGAAATTAATGCCATGTCATTTGACAAAGGCAAAGGTGACAAGCAACCAAGAAGTAAGAAAAAGGGGAAATCAAAGAAAAAGAAAAATTTTAACCCACAGGAAATATCATCTGATCAACTGTCTGGACCTCAGAAACCTTGTTATCCATGCATAATCTGTAATGAGGAACACTTTGTTATGGATTTTCCTCACCACATGATGTAGAAAAAACACCACATAATTTCTACCAATCAATTCATTATAGTAAAATGTATAATTTTACTAAGGTCCGGACTTTTCTTCTTGATGAAACTAATTTGCCTCTTATTGGTCTAAATATGCCAGATTACCACTACGTCAATCGATGTAGAATGCCCACTTGAACTATATAATTAGCAAGTGAAATCCATTGAAAGGATTGAATGACATGAATTTAAATCAAAATCTGTATAGCTACCCCAACCTTCATAACCGTAACCATATAACCCATTTAATAAACTGTGCATTCAACATTAACGTAGCGTTAATACCGTTAACATAGGACAAACCTCACGTTAACATAGTTAACATTATGATATACATAAGGTTCTACCGCACGCAACCATAACTCAAAACAACCGTATGTAATACTTCTGCAACTATATCTCAGACCACACCATATATATAATGTAAACACATTCGAATCAAACCATATACAACATAAATGCAACATATATCAAACCAAACCACATGTAAATTCCACCCACAGCCGTTGTGGAATTTGTTCTTTAATCGCTGCAGAGACAGTATCATTTCCAATTCAAAACACAAACATTTCTTTACTATCCGCATTTACTTGCAACAGTATATCTCCACAGTAAAACCGCGGCCTCCTCTTGTTACATACCTTCGACCTCCAACCATTGCTTTGGTTACGGAACATCAAATACAGTGACTTCATTGAACGTCTGTGGTAACGCATTTGCGTTGGCATGTGACTCCAACTACAGCCATAACACGCTCTTTGCCCGCGCAGAATGTATCCTCAATTTTCTCTTTTCTTGACTATGCTCCCTTGTTTTGATGGCATTCTTCTGTGTTTCACACACTTCAACAATATACATGTAACATATATATATATATATATATATATATATATATATTTCAGAATCAAATGAAACTCATAATATCAACTTCATCATAATGATCTATTGATCTAAATTTATTTCACACATGAATTTGCAGTCTACATATCGACACAAAAGCTTGAAGTTCCCTTACCATCCTCCAACTATTTATACTTGAGGAATAAAACTTCTTCTCTTAGAATAGGTTTTCTCAATAAATTACTACCTTACTAGTTTTTTGGCTTATCCCTATGTTGGCTCTACATCCACGCAGGGAGAGAAACCAATTTCTATTATTATGCCAAATTTAATTAAATATAAAACAAACTAACAATTTCCCAAAAATAAATAACAAATTTAATAAAATAAATTATTAAACTATTCCTAAGTCTATTTTATTTCTAATTAGCCACAACATGTGACCAAAGACGTCACATTGTTGGCTAGGTCTCTGATGCTCCTGCATCAAACTCCCGAGGAAGAAAACTGATCTTGTAGTAGTTTGGAGTCGATCCCCAATCTGTGTAGCTCTGCTGGCATCTTCTACTGGTTGCCCTTTCCACTTGATCAAATACTGATAATAAGTCTGACTCCTGGTTTTATTTAGCACTCTTTTTTTCCTTTTTCCTGCTTTGGGCTTTCTTCTGCTATGGGGTCTCTTTGTGGTTCTTCTTCTGGCTTTTGGTATAGGTACCAATCTGCAATACATGACTAAGTCACCTACTTGGAATTCATTTTTTCACCTCTTCATTTTTTCACGCTGCTTGTCTTTGCTACTGCATTCTTGCCATCTGCTTTTGACATCTTCCTCAAATATGCTTCTAGGAATTTGCCAATTCACAACTGCTTGGATTTTCTTCGAATCCACTTTCCATTTTTCTTTAGAGACTCCATATTCCTCCAAAACTTCATTCATCAACCTAATGGTGATTTTCTTTATGGCTCTAGAATCTGTGCTCATGCGCCATTCATCTTCTTCCTTTGGACTAAGTACTGTTGGTACTGCACATGGATAGAGGCTTCCTCTTACTAACCCTTTATCTATCAGTTCTTGCACTTGTATTCCATCTTCAGCATTTTCCTGCAGTGTTATCCTATAGGCTGCTCTATTCGGTAACTCATCCACAGTAATGTCAGAAAAATCATTCAATAGATTTTGAATTTCTTCAGGTAAATCTTCTAAATTTGTAGAAGTTAAAATTACCTTGGGTTTTCCAACGTGAGAAAAATGCATCTCCTTACCCTTCTCATATTCCTACAACAAGGTCTTCCCACTCATCAACATAATGTTGTTTCCAGGTGCTTCTTCCTCAGCTTCAGCTTTCAATGGTAGCAGTGTATGCTTATTCCCATATTTCTCAAAAGTATAAGTGTTTCTTCTGCCATCGTATATGGCATTTCGGTCAAACTGCCAGGGTCTCCCTAGTAATATGTGACATACATCCATCAACATTATATCACATAAAATAACATCCTTATAAGTACCAATATGGAAGTCAACTTTACATTGTTCAGTTACAATAATTCGATGGCCTTTCTGAAACCACGATACTTTATAAGGAGTGGGGTGTATTGTTCTCTCTAACTTCAACTTTTCCACCATCTCTGTAGAAACAAGGTTGTCAGTACTACCGCTATCAATTACCAATTTGCAACTCTTACCCTTTGACTTACATACAGTTCTGAACAAATTCCTTCTTTGAGCTGGTTCTCTGCCTTCTGTAGCTTCTTTAAGCAATACCCTCTTCAACAAAAAGGATTCTCTGGCTTCATGTGGTTCCTCTTTGGCTTTAGGTTGAATAATCTCCTCTTTGGCTTCAGCAAAGTTCACATTGCGCTGAGTTTCTGATCTATTGTGAGGACAATCCCATTGCACATGTCCCCATTCACCACATGCAAAGAACTAAACATCTCTTCCTCGGCCTCTGCCTCTGGGCATGAACCTTCTGCGGCCAGAATATCCTCTTTGTGGTGATCTATTGCTTGCACTCTCTACCTCATTCTGAGAGTGTTGAAATATGGATTCAAATGTTCCCCCTTCTTTTGCCGGACTCCTGTCTCTATTTGTCTAGTTTTGTTTGCGTAACAGTTTTTCCTCTGCCCTCAAAGCTGCTTGATAGACGTCTTAAATCGACTTCAAATTTAATAAGCTGATCTCATCCTATATTTCATATCTCAAACCATTTATATATCTAGCTACCTTTTCTAGATCATCTTCAACATGGGCAGATCTAATACTCAGCTTATAAAACTCTTCAGTATATTCCTTGATTGTCATCCCTTTCTGTTTTAAATTTTGCAATTGTCTAAACAGATTTAATTGGTAATCCTTTGGCAAAAAATTACCCTTCGGCTTACTTACCATCCTGTCCCATTGCTTGATTTTGGGCTTCCCTTTTCGCTCCCTGGATAGCTGCAATTCGTCCCACCATAAGGTTGCATGGCCTTTCAATCTCATGGCTGCAAACTTCACTTTATTCTTGTCATCGACTTCTTCATAGTCGAATTATTTATCTAACGAACTGATCCAGTCCATTAGCACCTCCACACTAACACTCCCATAATATAAAGGTACCTCTACCTTTGGTCGGCTGCTAACCTTTGCGAGCATTTTCATAACTTTGGCTACTTTGCTTTCCTCCTCCGCTTCTTCGTCAGTGGTCTCTTCTTCATCGACACTGGAAATTCCACCATCTGCTGCTCTCCTCTGAGTGGTTTCTACTGTAGCCAGTCTCGTGAACAAATGTCGAATCTCATCTAGCAAAACTACGTTTTCTATAGGTCTCCCTCAACCTATCCCAGCTCCTCCTCTGGGAGGAATTCTCTGCAATACTCCAAAATAGCTTAACAAGCTCTGATACCAAAATGATGTAGAAAAAACACCACACAATTTCTACCAATCAATTCATTATAGTAAAATGTATAATTTTACTAAGGTCCAGACTTTTCTTCTTGATGAAACTAATTTGCCTCTTATTGGTCTAAATATGCCAGATTACCACTACATCAATCAATGTAGAATGCCCACTTGAACTATATCATTAGCAAGTGAAATCCATTGAAAGGATTGAATGACATGAATTTAAATCAAACTCTGTATAGCTACCCCAACCTTCATAACCGTAACCATATAACCCATTTAATAAACTGTGCATTCAACATTAACGTAGTGTTAATACCGTTAACATATCATAGGAAAAACCTCACGTTAACATAGTTAACATTATGATATACATAAGGTTCTACCGCACGCAACCATAACTCAAATCAACCATATGTAATACTTCTGCAACTATATCTCAGACCACACCATATATATAATGTAAACACATTCGAATCATACCATATACAATATAAATGCAACATATATCAAACCAAACCACACGTAAATTCCACCCATGGCCGCTGTGGTATTTGTCCTTTAATCGTTGCAGAGACAGTAGCATTTCCAATTCAAAACGCAAACATTTCTTTACTGTCCACATTTACTTGCAATAGTAGATCTCCACAGTAAAACCGTGACCTCCTCTTGTTGCAGACCTTAGAACTCCAACCATGGATTTGGCTATGGAACATCAAATACAGTGAATTCATTCAGCGTCCATGGTAACGCATTTGCGTTGGCATGTGACTCCAGCTACAGCCATAACACGCTCTTTGCCCGCGCAGAATTTATCCTCAATTTTCTCTTTTCTTGACTATGCTCCCTTGTTTCGATGGCATTCTTCTGTGTTTCACACACTTCAACAATATACATGTAACATATATATATTAATTGCATAATCAAATGAAACTCATAATATCAACTTCATCAGAATGGTCTATTGATCTAAATTTATTTCACAATGAATTTGCAGTCTACATATCGACACAAAAGCTTGAAGTTCCCTTACCATCCTCCAACTATTTATACTTGAGGAATAAAACTGCTTCTCTTAGAATAGGTTTTCTCAATAAATTACTACCTTCCTATTTTTTTGGCTTATCCCTATGTTGGCTCTACATCCACGCAGGGAGTGAAACCAATTTCTATTATTATGCCAAATTTAATTAAATATAAAACAAACTAACAATTTCCCAAAAATAAATAACAAATTTAATAAAATAAATTATTAAACTATTCCTAAGTCTTTTTTGTTTCTAATTAGCCACAACATGTGACCAAAGACGTCACATTGCTGGCTAGGTCTCCGATGCTCCTGCATCACCATGCTGAAGTCTCAAAAATCATCAAGACTTCTAATGCGTCATTTGTGTTGATAGACCCATTTCCAAATCCAGACACAAATATGGTTGCTACGGATCCAACTCCTAGTTCCCAAGTGTTAATGTTATTTATCACAAAACCTTCAACGGATATTTTGGTGTCGACGCGAAATAAAGATTATGGTATTCCGGCCACTGATCAACCTACTACCTCGACAACAAATCCATCTACAGAATCAATACCACCTACTGCTATTCCTGAATTGAGAATCAAGCCACCAAAGGGAGTAATACATAAATCGACATATAATCCTCGAGCAAGAGCTGCACAAAATTATAATATAGTTGAATATTTGGCTCAATCCGCTTCAGCTATGTTTTCTCTTGAGGTATTACAAAATTGTCCCTCCCAAAAACAAGCTTTATTGTCAGCTATTGGTGGAATTGATCCGATTGATTCTAATCTTGTCGTCTTTAATCATACGGGCTATGTGCCGCAACTACCAATAGAATTGGCATTCTCCATACAGGTAAATGTTCTCAATCATCTTTTTCATTGCACTATTATTGATGAGGGAGCATCTACATGCATTATGTCTCTAAATTGTTGGAAGTCACTTGGCTCGCCATGCTTATCACAATCATCGATTACGTTGAAGGCATTCGATGGATGTACATATAAGCCTTCTGGTATTATTAATAACCTGCATCTTGAACTTGGGGGAAAAACAGTAAATATTGATGTTGAGTTTGTTGACGGACCCCTTGATTATAATACTTTACTTGGAAGGCCATGGTATATGCGATGACTGCTATTGTTTCTACATATTTTAGAATGATTTCCTTTCCACATAAAGGTAAAATTACAGTCATTAATAAACTATCCTTCTTTGCCTCTCCTTCGCAGGTAACTGGAAGCATTCCGTTCGTTCACATACCCCAACTAGAACTTCAAAACATTGGTGTAGGACTCTTAAAGGATTCCACTCTTATGGGAACCTTTGCATTATCGCCGCCAGCGACGTCAGCAGAAATTGCATGTATAGAGACATGCTACATGATCTCTTCCACTCTATCTGGATTAAGGGAGAGTACGGGTGTTTCTGATATTTCTACGTTGGATGATTTTCTGCCGCCCATCCCTATTGAGCTGGCATAACAATCAATCTATCTGGCTTGGGCGGTAAATCTAAAATTAGCGTCGCCGAGTGTTTGGGTTGATCGTTCATTAGCTTTTGGTACCCCATCTGATCCATTTTCCTCAAATTTCTTGACATATTAGAATATTTTGGAAGTTATGATGTCAGAAGGAGAACCATGGGAATATTATCATCATCGTTCCCATATTCCTTATTATGAAGAAAATAATCTTATTGAACTATATCACCCATCCATAAAAAAAATTCTTTTCAAATTCTTTTCCCATTAATGCAATCGATTCCTAGCGAAATCTTTCAAATATCAAAGAATTGATTTCTATCGATATTTCGACCAAACCTGGTGTTGTAGAGAATATTCATGTTGGTGTATCTTGTTCTCCATCAAAAATTGAATCATATCACTCTCTTTTTCATGAATTTTGTGACGTATTTTCTTGGTCTTACAAGGAAATGCCAGGCATAGATACTAGTATAGTTGAACACACTATTAATATGTATCCTGATGTCAAACTGGTGTGTCAACAACTTCGTCATGTTCATCCGAGGAAAGCCATTGCCATCAAAGCAGAAGTTGAAAAACTTTTGCGTACTGGTTTCATTTACCCTGTTCCGCTAACTAAGTGGGTTTCCAATATCGTTCCTGTCATGAAAAAACAAGGAACCATTACAGTGTGCCTTGATTATCGGGATGTTAATCATGCTTGTCCAAAAGAAAACTATCCTACTCCCTTTATCGACTAGATTATTGACGATTGTGCTGGATGTGAAATCTTTTCGTTCATGGATGGATTTTCTGGCTACAATCAAATCAATATCCACCCAGATGATCAACATAAGAAAACATTCATCTGTCCCTTGGGCACATTCGCTTATAGGAAACTTCCATTTGGTTTAAAGAACATTGGGGCAACTTTTCAGAAAGCAATAGATTACTCTTTCAATGACATCAAGCACATTTTTCAACCATATCTAGATGATTTACCAATGCATTCACGAAATCGGACTGATCACCCGATGCATTTGAGAGCCATTTTCTTACGCTACCGACACTACAAAATACGCCTCAATCCACATAAATGTGTGTTTTGTGTTGGTTCTGTTCGTTTTCTTGGATTCGTAGTCTCAAAAGAAGGGATTAGAATCGACCCTTTGAAGGTTCAGGCCATTCTTGATTTTCCTACGCCATCAAACTTACTTCAGATACAAAAACTTCAAGGAAATGCTAATTTCCTAAGGAGGTTCATTCCAAATTACACCGAAATGGCTAAAGGATTTACTCGACTATTGAAAAAGGGGGTTCCCTTCCATTGGGACCAAGTTGGACAAGCTTCTTTTGATGCTGTCCAGGACACTCTTGTTCGAGCATCATTAATGTATCCTCCTAATTATCAAAACGATTATTTCGTATATATCGCCACGGCCGAAACGACCATTGCTATGGTATTGGTCCAAGTAGAAGACGGAATTGAACATCCGATCTATTATTTGAGTCATAATCTCAATGATACGGCAGTTAAGTACTCATACGTAGAAAATATTGCCTTGCCAATTGTTCAAGATGTCCAAATATTTCGCCATTATATCCTGCTCTGAAAAACAACAATAGTTTCAGATTTCAAACCCATGACTTACATCTTATCACGTCAATTTCTTGGGGGGAAATATTCAAAATGGATTGTCATTTTGCAGGAATTTGATTTGGAATTTATCAAATCCAAGTCAAAGAAGTCTTTAGTTTTGGCTGAGCTTCTCTGTGACCTTCCCTCTAATAGTATTGAAACTATGTTAGAACCATCAATTCCAGACGAGTCTCTATTTCTGATTGGATCATCTGATCCTTGGTATGGGGATTTCATCATTTATCTCCAAACACAAACTTTTTGACCTAATACCTCTTGCTCTGAATAGCGACGTATTCGATACCAAGCCAAATATTATCTGATCATCGGTGATACACTTTATCGTCGTGTTGTCGATACCATTTTAAGGAGGTGCCTCACTCATGAGGAGGCCGAAAAAGTGTTAAATGATTGTCATGTTGGGGCTTGTGGCGGACACTTATCTGGATATGCTACCGCGCAGAAGATACTTCGGGCTGGTTACTTTTGGCCTACTATTTTTCGAGACTGCATCTTCACGGTCAGAAGTTGTCATGCATGCCAGATTTTTTATCGTAAAATACGCAAACCGCCAGCACCAATGCATCCTGTTGTCTTTGCTGGACCATTTACGAAATGGGGTATTGACTTCATGACCTATAACCCTCCTTCGTCTGGGGGGCATGGTTATATTATTGTTGCAGTCGACTATTTTACCAAATGGGCCGAAGCGATGCCTACATTCAACAACACAGGACAAACAGCTGAATTGTTTTTATTCAACCGCGTTATTGCACAATTTGGGGTCCCATAGGCTACAGTTATAGATAATGGGAAGCCTTTTCGCAACCACATGATGTCTGAATTAACTGCCAAGTTAGGATTGTCACATGATAATTCTACTCCTTATTATCGATAATCAAATGGACAAGTTGAGGCTATTAACAAAATTCTTAAACGAATTCTTCAACGAATGATAGGAGTTCATAAAAGAAACTGGCATTTGATCCTGTACTCTGCCTTGTGGGCATATCGAACCTCAGTGAGAAACGCAACCGGATTTACTCCCTTTCAATTGGTGTATGGTCTGGAAGCTATCTTACCAATCCAATGCGAAATATCATTGTTAAAACTCGCAATAGACTTGTTACCTGACACCTTAGAAGAAGAAGCGTGTCTCCTTAACCTCATCCATCTTGATGAAACAGTTCGTGAAGCCCAATTGGCTAACGAAGCGCATAAGAGACGTATAAAGGTGCAATACGACAAAAATGTCCAACCTCGCATTTTCTCAGAGGGCGACTTGGTCCTTCTTTACGATCAAGAAGCTAATGTAATAGGTATAGGGAAATTTGAGCCACTATGGCATGGCCCCTATATTTTCAAAATAGTTCTTGCTAAGGGTTCCTATGAGTTAGTTGATTACGATGGAATTCCATTGGCGCAGCCTAGAAATGGGTTTTATTTGAAATGTTACTATGCTTAATCATGAGCATAGTAATAAAGTTTGTATTATATTGTATATATGATGTTGATTTGCATTCATTATCTTAATTTATTTTTATATTTTTCTTCATGTTAGTAATCTGCTTTACATTTCATCGCAAATGTCTGAATCTTTGGAACCATTTGTTGGATATGCTGATGGTGCTAGTCGTAGTACGCAGAATCTATCCTCTGTAGCATGGGCCATTTTCGCTTCGAACGACGAGTTAGTGAGTTTTCAAGGGATTTGTATTGGTAGATTGAAAAACAATATCACTGAGTATAGCGCGTTGATCTAACTTATCTCTGATGCCATTTCATTTGGTATTAACCGCATAATCATAAGGTTAGACTCACAACTTGTGGTATTACAACTTACTAGTATTTATACTGTTAGAAATCCAACACTTCTTAGATTTTTCCTAAGAGTTCGACTTTTGGAAAGACATTTTGATTTTATTCAATATCAACACATTTCCAGAAATTTGAACACATTGACTGATTCATTAGCTAATCAAGTTTTAGACAGACATTTGCAACACATGTAAAGAAAATATTCACATCATTGAATAGGATTGCGCATTAAACATAAGAAAAACTCTGAAATCATATAGATAGATAGTTATAGGTTTTTACAAAATTTGTGCCCAAGACACATTGGTCATCTGACCTCAAAATGTATTCAAAATGTCATAAGTAAACTAGTGGTGCTCGTGGTAACATGCTATAGATCCAACTATCCTACGAAGTAACCACATCCAACGGTTAGGAACCCCAATAGTGTGTCGTTGTGGTCGCATAGGAAGCTCTTCGATCTGGAAATCTGGAATCCCAAAGGTCAAGCCTTCTATGTGTTGCTGAAGCTCAATCAGAGTCTTAGCCAGATCAAGATCCTGAAGGACTGCTCTCCCGACAGCCCTCTCTGCTAGCACATCTGCTTCACACTCTGGTTCCACTATTGGTTGAACGCAACCAACATCTGCATTACATCAAACATTTATTTTAGTCTTGGAAATAAATCAAAACATAAAAACATTGTACAAACCTTAGAAAAAATAAAAAAAAACATGGTCAAAACATTCTTACCTATTGCACCCCACTGAGCATCTTCTGGTAGTGCTAAAGTTGGATCTCCTCGAAAATTGACACCTGCGTATGCATACTCATTGATGGTGAAAATATGTCACCAGAACCAGGTGAAGAATGCAGTAGAGAACACAACAGTCGATTGGCCAGTATGCCAACCCATGAGTTCTACCCATCTCTACATTTGAGGATCTCTAGGACTAGCTATATCCAGTGTCACATGTTGTGGCTGCATTAGTGGAATCCATTCCAAGACGAAGGATATAAGGATAGAACCATAACTGAAATTATTCTTCCTTCCACCCTTTTCTTTGTTCAGTTGTTCCTTTATCTGAGATAGAACAGCTTCCGACCAGTTGAATATTGTTGGCTCCATACACTCTAGCGCATACTGCATATATGATATGTTCGATACATGTAGTGTAACGGTGCCGGCAAGTTTATAAATTGTGAAAAGGATAGTTCTCAAAGGAAAATCTCTGACATCATGGATTTTTATTTTTGCATCTTTGCTAGGTTCTGCCCCTGGATAGCAATACTGCAGAATATAATCCCTCACTGTCTCTCCTCCAACGGTATACCCTGTGAGAGAAATGGGCAAACCTCTCCTCAACAAACCTGTGAGAAAATAAACATCCTCAACTATTATAGGAACCACTTAGTTCTTAATGTTAAATGCCTCTATCGATGTATCCGATGCTTGAACTAATAACTCCAAGAGTTATATTTGTTGCGTCATCCTAGATAATTTGATGTACTTAAGCAGTCCACAATCTCTTAGGGCTCTCACAGTACCCAGATCATTCAAGGAAATCATAAATTTTACTTCATGTTCTCTTTCCCTCCATGTAATCATCATTATAATCCAATGAAAACCTGAAACACAACTATAAGATCCATTAGATTCCATTTATTGCAAAAAACTAGGTCAATTTTGGGCATAGTAAGAAAATAAAAAACTTGAACTACGCCCAACGCACTCCCTGACAAGAGACAGTGCGTTGCACATGCAAGTACACTTCATTTTACCTGCTATGCAACATAGGTTTCGACATTCAAGGGTGCGTTGCCCTCATTTTTGGCAGAATTTACCATAGTGGCTTTAAAACCCTAAAAATTTGTAGAAATTGGAGATGAAATTAAAACCAAATGGAAGAGGAGGTTCGTGGCACTAACCTGGATCAAACAACAATGAAATTTTTCCACAGAAACGATCGCAATCAGCAGCTAAAGTTCAGGGGAAAAATCAGGTTCAGAGCTCCAAAATACAAATGGTAACTATGGAATGGGAAAAATGAATAGTGAAACTACTTATAAATAGTCATTTAATTATTTGCAAGTTAAATTTATTGCTATGACTATAGTTTTACTATGTTTTTATCATGAAACAGGTATTTTTAATCCATTTGATGTTGTTCTAAACAGGAAATACAACTAATGAACATATTAGTCATGCAGATTTATTTCAAAGAATGACTTGACCACAAAGCATACTTTTTCTCCTTATTTTTCGAGCCTTGTTAAAAACAAAAAAGGATTTGAAGTGCACTTTTATCTCTTTTTCGAGCTTCTATAACAGCAAAAAAGGAACCCCTGGAGTCTTATTTCAGCTCTTTTCAGACTCCGATAATGTGAAAAGATCGCCGAGCACTTGTCTTTTCGAGCTCGTAAAAGTAAATGAATTGATATCTACTCAGTATAAGTTTAACCCTTTTCTGGACTGAGATAGATTATTTAAGAAAAAGGAATACCTTGGTTAAACATGACCAAAGACGTTCTCTCAGATATTATTTTACACTTTTTCGGATCTGAGTGACAAATTTACGAAAAAGTACTTATGCAGTTTTCTTTCGTCCACTTTTTCAAACTCTCTAAATATGAAAAAGGACAGGGCTATCACTGTCGTTAAGCTCGTTAAAACATAAAATAGCGACGGGCTTGTCGATCATGGCAAGAATCGAGTTTCATTCATCGCTAGAATCGTTAAATTATTAAATAGCGATACTTTATTTGCCTAAAGGGTTGAATTATAGATCAATAAAATGTTACCCTCCTCAAGCTTGTTAAAAAATAAAGAGGTACTGGTCGAGAAATGACCGGGGAAAATTTGGGAAAAGTGAGAAAAATTTATTTATGGTAGCAAGTCGCTCTTGAACATGACACTTCCTTCACTCCATGTCTGTGACTGTTTGGGTTGGGTAATCATCTTGATGGTTTATTCACACCTATGGTTCATCATACCTTCACTTCGGTTTTGGGTCAATGCTGCCAACTCATCACAATGTCGCTGATATGTTCAAGAGAAGTCATCCAGTGAATACACTAATCCTTCTGCAATACTCGTAAACCTTTATTTTCATGACCGTCATCCCTCAAAATTGCTATATCAAGTCATACCCTTGTCTCTGAAATCAGTAACTCCTGTTTCGCAATTAGGTGACTTCCTGTCGACAACAAATCAATATCCAGGAAGTTCACTTAGAAACATCAGATTCCAGTACCATGAGGCTTGTTACAAAATTGACAAGATCCTCGCTTCCTGACCTTTGACCGAAAGATTTTTTTTTGCGTTCGACATCAAATCATCTATTCACACCTTACGAAATGTATTGCAGTGCATTGAGGGCCATTTTCATTAATGGTGGTTCTCTTGCGTTTGTTAACAGCTCACATCATTGGCTGGTAATCAAACGATGTCTTTCCATGTTCAAAGACAAATCATATATTCTCATCGCTGGACTTGTACCCGAATGATCGAGTGAATGAGATGAGAAGACCCCAGATCTAGTTTCAGCCATCCGGGATGCGATTTTAGGATTGTTGTACACATCATCTATACGGTGACCTTACATATAGATTTTCATTCGAGCATGGGCCTATATCTGTAGGCATGTCTGCGTTGGGAAACATTCCAATGTCAACGAATTTCTGAATTATGTACATGTTATTAGATTTTTTATGTGCTAAACATGGGAATTCCTACCCCAGCAATTATGATCAAAGAGGATATATCATGATGTAATGTATCGTAAGATTAATGTAGGTGACCGCTCCACTTCGTTTCCAACCCATCACAGTGTAAAGCATATCAATCAAATTTTTTTATTACTTTGACCTCATGCTTCAGGGGGCAATTGTTATAGGTCAATTTGGGCATCATTCCCAATGACCTGGTTAACTGGGCATCATCTCCAGGAACAATGACTAAGGGTCTATCATTCCCTATCATTTAAAATTGCTACATGCTCTAAAGGCAAGAAGAAGACAAATCAAACATGATTTTCATCAACCAAAGTTTTCCAAGGTTTGAAGATTATTACATAGCATGTGGGAGCTCACCAACGCTACCTCTAAGGGGACTAAGTGTGTTGCATATGCAGGTAGCCCCATGCAAGGCTTCTTTTCAAAGCACTTCTGGACATCTATGGGTGCGTTGGTCATATTGGGAGCAAAATTCTCATTGTTCTGGAATCTCCACTTGGCCAGTACCTTCTAGAAGAGTTCACATGTGTCAAGCTTCGAATCCAAGTGTCCATTTGACATCTACATGACTAGGAACACGTCTTGCCTATTATTGGAAATTCATTCATTGCAAAACTACGTTTAGTTCATCTATAAATTGAACACAAATATGAGTGTTTGAGAAGGAAGAATTTGAGTAGAGAAATGCTGAAGGATTTTCAATAGAGAGTTAGATTTGTGTAACAGCTGCTGGAGAGATTTATACTGTGATGGGGTTGAGGATCGTTGTTGGAAGGGTCACTTCAAATCAGTCATTTGGTTGTAACCTCTCCTTCTATCATCAATAAAGAATACAACTTACTTTTCCCTATATGCATCTGTATTGACTTTGATTTTCCATATTGCAAGATCTTAGTTGATGTATATTGTTTATGCTTTACTGATTTAGCTAAATAACTTGAATAGACATTTGTATTATTGCTATCTTCTTCTATTTTAGTGTTCTTTCTTGTAGGAAGCATTTCGCACAAACCACTTGAATTTGAAGCGACAAAAGGAGCCATTTAAAAGCGCTTGGATCACAAGTAAGCCTCTAATCCTTTCTGTCTGTCTGTTCTAAGTTAGGAAAAGTAGTTGTATTGTCTTTAATCTGTTGTTATAGATTGTCATATATCTAGGGAAGCGTGTTTTATCTGTAATTCACAATTCTGGCCCAACAGCGGCGTTAGAGAAACCACTTGCTCCTCCAAAAGAACTAACTTCCTCTCTAATTCCCCGGTGCGAGGAGCCAAGGTAAAATATCCATTACATGAGAAATGAGGGTGTATATATAAAAATGGGGTGATCCTTCACCTCCCTTGTGACTCTTGGACTACCCTCATGGTTGTTTGACTTCCCAATGACCCTTCGACTTCCTACATGACTTTTCACATTACATAAATGACTCTTGGACTTTATCATTACATTGCATTTTCAACAAAATTTACATAATCCACAAAATTATGTGGCACATGATGACTCATGACATGATACTAATAACATGGAATTTATAATGACATGGTAATGTTAGACCACTCTTTTTTGTTGCTTCCTTTGAGTCTTAGTGAAAGATGAACATGATCTTCTCCTTCCTCCATATGGATTTGAAATAAGGAGTCTTCAATGTCAACTTGATCTCTGATTGTTGTCGAAATTTGATGTCCCTTTGTATTCTACAGATTGATCAACTTGTCCTTGCACTTTGAAGGTGTCCTTCAGTAGTGTTCCCTTCTTCATTCCCTTAATCACCATCCTTTCACAACATGATAGAACACCTGTAGCTAAAATCCACTCATGACAAGATGACATCAGTCTGATAAATCCCCTAATATAACATGCTTCATAAACATCCATTAACTTAACTGGAACCGGGTGATAGGATGGGAATCAGGCTCAAATATTGCACAATTTCACAACTTAGGATGTCAAGGTTAGGGATTGATCCTTGAGACAGTTCAGGCATGCCATAAATTTTCATATGCACAGTTGAGGAGCTCAAGAGCTCAGGCTGAGGGATTGAGGCTTCAGGTTTCCATATGCATAGTTCTGGAGAGATACAAAGGTTGAGTGATTGTGAAATTGCTCAGTTCAAGAGCTCAAGGTTAGGGCTTGATTCTTAAGACTGCACAGTTCACATAAGAGACTGGATGAGGAAAAGGACTGCGCAGTTCTCGAGCTCAAGGGTTGGGGTTGAGCACTGTGACTACGCAGTGCTTAGTCCTTGGGGGGAATATTGCACATTGCACAATACCAAGAGGAAATGTTGAGGCTTGAGGACTGAGACTACCCAATGTGTAGTTCTGGAGGGTTGTATGATGCTAATTTTCTCGATCAGGAAGTTTCCAATATTTGACTAAGTGTGGGATCTGTGAAACCAAAGTGAACAATGATAATACTTGAGCATGATCACACACTTATAACACTTGATGACACAACATAGATCACCCAAAACATATGAACAACATAATTTCCTCAAAGTGAAGACATTGGGATGGCTTACCCCAAGTGCGACACTAAAGTTGTACTTTGCGATGACAGTGACAACACTTGTGCGATAGTGCTTGAAAATTTGGGAATGAGTGTGATACATGTTTACATGGTAAGAATAACTCATTGACACACATATCATCCCTTGAAACAAACCAAAACCACATATATACAATGTGCGATACTTGCATATGTTGAAATATGACACATTGGCTTTCTTCAAAAGGGATCAAGAATACTTAGAAAAAAACATGCGTGATGACTCTTGATACTTGCGACAACAACAAAAAAGTCAAAGTAGGCTCTAAAATTTAGATGTAGGCCAAAATTTTGCAGGGTGTTGTAGCAATGACAAAAAAGGTAATATTTTGATTTCTTTCATTTATGTTGATGATATGATTTACATGTGAAATTAAATGTAGCTTGGGATTTTTCCAAACAAATATGGAGAAGGAATTTAGGATGACCAATCTTGGTCATGTGAATTATTTTCTTTGAATATAAGTTAAACACTTTAAAAAGAGAATTTTTTTTTGTCAAAGAACATATGTAAGAGACATCTGACAAGGTTTAGGATAAGTCAATGAAAACCAACAAACACACCAATTGTCCTCGGAACCAAGTTAAGCAAAGATGGAAATAGTTCGGAAATCAATTCCACTTTGTACAAGCAACTAGTAGGAAGCCTAATGTATGTCAAAAAAACAAGGTATGACTAAATTTATTCAATCGAACTTATATATAGGTTTATGGAGTCACCAAAAGAAACCTATTTAAACGAAAGAAGAAATTATTTTAAGATATATTGCAAGAACAATACAAAATGGAATTTCGTACAATATTTCCAAAGGAAACCCTCTTGTAGGTTGCGCAAATAATGATTTTGCAGGAAGTATTGATGACATAAAGAATACTTAAGGATATGAATTTCATCTAGATACAAGAGTGATTTAATGGGCTTCCCATTTTCTCCATTTCATTAACAGAAGCAAAGTATCTAATAGCAACAAGAGCAGCATACCAAGTAGTTTGGTTAAGAATATTGATAGATGATCTTAAGCCTTAAAGAGAAGAATGAGACAAATCCTATTTTTTGATCTAGGTGGATATTGGTGGCCACTCGCCTATTCCACTTGGACCCCCACCATTGTTTCTTTCATTTTTTCAGTTTCCTTAATTGTAGCACAATTTACTATTTTTAGCAATTTTTTGGGTTGTGAACTTCCAAAGCCGTTTTAAGGCCCTAAAATACGTTTTTTGGGCATGAAAGGTCCGAAGAATATGTGTTAGAGACTCAATATTTTTTGTTATCAGTTGTAGTCCTTGGATAGATCTTTATAACGAGGTATCATGTGCGTCAAATGGAGATAGTATGCCAATGTTACAACCCCGAGAAATTGATGTACTAATTTACCCCGACGGGGCCCATAGTATGGTGTTTCATCTCCTAGGGTTAGGTTTTTGGATGTTTAGGGTTTTCCATTGTTTCTCAATAATAAATAGATCTTCGATCCTCATTGTAACATAGCTCAGAGGCCTGTAGCCACCACATCTCTTCTCAGATATAAGCTACCAACACCCTAGCTAGTTTATTTTCATTTTGTGTGTAAGCATATTTCAGTCATTTGATATTAATGAAATGAAGTTATATTTATGCTGCATCTTTGTATTTATGGTTATATTTTTATTCTGTTGCATTCCTGCATAAATCCGGATCATTTTTAGTGATAATAATTCAACTATTGCACTTTCCAGGAATCATGTGTTTCACCTCAAAAGTAAACACATTGAAACCTCTCTTGACTTCATGCAAGAGTTAGTCAAGAATGATGAAGCAAATCTTTAGTTTTGTAATTCCAAAAGTCAATTAGTAGACATCTTTACAAAGCCATTGGAAAAATCAAGTTTTGAAAAATTAAAGACATCAATTAGGAATTGTTTTTGATGAAAATTATAATGAAGATGAAATCACCATCAAGAGAGAATGTTGAATGTGATTGTTGACTACACCTTTGTGCTCTTAGTTAATTTACATAATCAATAATTCCACACCTTCGAGCTCTTAGGTAATTTACATAATCAATAATTCTAGCTCTTAAGTAATTTACTTAATCAATAATTTTGATAATATAATGCATTAAACTAGTAATTTGAAATAATAAATGAAACCCTATCAAACAAGGTGTTAAACGAGTAATTTTATATATTCTCTATATAACCCATTTTTATAATTTAACTTTTACTCAAACCATAACAAGATATAACTTTCACTTGGCATATATATCGACTTAACTCTTACCATATATCTCCATCGTGAATCATAAGAAGACACAACGTCCGCTTGCCAAATAAGACAAACTTTAGCACATAATCTAATGTTACAATATAGTTTCACCCTTCACTACCCCTAAACCCCCAAATACTTGGATCCAATGCTTGTTTTTATGGCAATCCAACCCAACGCCCATTTAATCCTTCACAAGGGTACGCACCCTCGTTAACCTTGGATCCTTGAATCAATGGAAAATTCATGACAATCTAGACACCTTGCAAAGGGGTCAAAGGAGAATATACGAGAAGTTGAAACACTTGGAAGGGAGGCTTGTACACATCAAAAATCTTGTATATTCTAATCTCAAACCTCCTTCATCACCTGGTACTGGACTGAATAACCTAGCTCAGGTCAACACTTTTGATCTCTGATGGTTGTGGGTTGTCTTTTGATTTTTAAGTGTTTTATAGTTTCAGTGGTTATCTCGATCGTGGTTACTTAGTTTTTACTAGAAAATTGATATATGCTTTTGTTGTTTCCTTCTAGCTAACAAATCTAGTAGGAGTGAGGCTAAAGGAATTTTGATGAAGTACATACAATGATATAAATCTTTGTTATTTAATAAAATCCATTTGAATATATATATATAGTTTATTATTGTTAATTTTCATTATTTCTACATATCTTGCCATGTAAATAACTTATATCTAATCAACAAAACAAATCAAAATAACTTATATATTAGTATCAAAATTTCTTATAATAAGATGAATTTTCACTCTTATCATATATTTTTTCATATATGGTGAAGTTTATTTTTATATTAGTATTGGAACAAATATTTTAAAATTAGGATTTAATTTCTGTGTTTACAATGTATTTTAAGAAAATATATTTTTCATCTTCAAATGTCACAAAGATGATTCTTTGACCCATGATAATTTAGAAATTATTCGAGGATATATATTGAGGGAAAAACACAATATATTGAGCGTATAAAATGGGGCAAAGAGTTTATATATTGGCTGGTATAAAAAATGAGCTCAAAGTTAATGAAAACATATAAAGGGTTATAAAAAATGTAAATGAAAAAGTGGATACCTACAATATCTAGTGAAATTAAATAAAACAAATGCAACACACACAATCGTGAGACAGAGCTCACACAAAATTTTTATTAGCTCAACGATGACATTACATATTTATAGCATAGGCATTCACCTAATCTTCCCAAGTTTGAGGCAACAATCTTGAACTGGTGGAACTAAACTCTAATTATAAAACTCTCGTTCAACAAACCATAACCACTCCTATTTATACATTATTCTAGATTATTCTCACGTCCTCCCTTAATGGAGATATGGATTTTCTACAACACCTAATTTACTTCTAAGAACTTCAAACTTGAGTTTACCAAGAGGCTTGGTAAAGATATCGGCCATATTATCCTTGGTATTACAAAATACTAAATCAATTTCATTTGATTCAATCTTCTCTCGTATAAAGTGGTATTGCAGCTCAATGTGTTTTAATTTTGCATGATATATTGGATTGTGTGCTAATTTGATAGCACTTTGATTATCACAATTTATGCATGTTGAACCACTTTGCTCCTCTTCAAGATCTGCAAGAGTTCTCTGCAACCAAACAGCTTCACAGGTGGCATTGGTCAAAGATTTGTACTCAGATTTTTTTGATGATAAAGAAACAGTTGGTTGTTTCTTATTACTCCATGACAAAAACCCTAATCCTATATGAAATTCATAGCAAGAGGTAGATCATCTGTCATCAATATTTCCTGCCCAATCTGAATCAGAAAAACCTGTCAATGCAACATCAGATTCATCGGTATACATAATACCTAAATTGATTGTTCCTTTTAAGTATCGAAGAACTTTATTTGCAGCGTTCCAGTGATTTCCTGAAGGCTTAGCCATAAACTGACTAAGGATACTGACTGAGTATGCAATTTCTGGTCTAGTAGTGGTGAGATAGTTCAGACTTCCCACCAACTGACGATATAGAGTTCCATTTGCCTCTTTAGTTCCATCTTCTTTGTACAACTTTGCATTCTTTTCTAAGGGAGTTGACATAGCTTTGCAATCACTCATATTTAACTTTTTAAGAATTTCCTTTGCGTATTTACTTTGAGTGATCAATGTTTTACCAGGCTCTCTCCATACCTCAATTCCTAAACAGTAATGCAATTCACCCAGATCTTTCATTTCAAATTCCTGAGACAACTGAATTTTAATTTCTTCAATTAACTTGTAAGCACTGCCTGTGATAATGAGATCATCCACATATAAAGATATTAAAGAAACATTTCCTTCTGCATCTTTCTTAACATACAGGTTAGGATCATTTTTGCTTTTCACAAACCCATTCTGATGAAAGAAGGTGTCAATATTTACATACCATGATCTCGGTGCCAGTTTCAAACCATATAAGGCTTTTCTTAACCTTCAGACTAGATGCTCCTGTCCCTATTTGACAAACCCTTTAGGTTGAACCAGATAAACTTCTTCCTTTAAATCACCATTCAGAAAAGCAGATTTGACATCCAATTGATGTATATTCCAATTATGTTTTGTAGCTAAGGGAATCAGCACTCTAATTGTATTCAATTTAGCTACTAGTGCAAAAGTATCTTCATAATCAATTCCCTCCTGTTGAGCATATCCTTTTGCAACTAATATTGCCTTAAATTTATCAATGCTACCATCTTATTTAAATTTATATTTCTACAACCATTTTCTTCCAATTGGAACTTTGTTTTCAGGGAGTTCAACTAATTCCCGTGTTTGATTTTTCATAAGAGAATCATATTCATCATTCATAGAATTTCTCCATTGTTCATGCTATTTAGCTTGTTCATAATCAACTGGTTCTACAACATTCATGATATTAGACATTAAGGCATAATCTTTATACCTTGCAGGAAGCTAGGTTTGTCGGGTTGACCTTCTTGGTTCTACAATACCTGTTGGAGTTCCATCCATGATTCTATTTCTTTGAGGTGAATCTTCCTCTCGTGATGAATCACTGCTGCTAGATGTGCTCATGCTTCTTTCATTCTCATCTTGAACATGTACCTGTACCTGTTCCTGTTCCTGTTTAACCAAAGTATCAATTTTGACACGATCATCATTAGATATATTCCAAGCATCATTCATTGTATCACTTTTAGTAACATTCTCATGAAACACCACATCTCGACTTGCAAACAGTTTATGTGAACTGGGATCAAATAGTTTATATGCTTTCTGATCTGTACAATACCCAATAAAAGCACACTTGATTGACTTTTCATCAAGATTTCTTCTATTATCCTTAGGAATGTGTGCAAAGGCAGTACATCCAAATACTCTTAAATGACTGACATCAGGTTTATGACCATAAATAATCTCAAAAGGAGCTTGAAAATTTAATTTCTTAGTGGGACTTCGATTCTTCAATAAACAGCAGTATTAATGGCTTCTACCCAGAAACCATTAGAAATGTTTTTACCTTGAAGCATACTACGAGCACACTCCACCAGTGTTCTATTCCATCTCTCAACAACACCATTTTGCTGAGGAGTATGGGGTACTGTGAACTGTTGTTGGATCACATGTAATTTACAATCCCTGTTAAACACTCCTGATTTATATTCACCACCCTGATCTGATCTAAGAATTTTAATGTATTTGCTTGTTTTATTTTCAATCAAAGTTATGAATTCTTTAAAATACTCAAAAACATCACTTTTTTTCGTATGAAATAGACCCATGTATATCTAGATCTATCATCAACAAAAATAAGAAAGTAGGAAGCACCACCCAGCGACCTAGTTTACATAGGTCCACATACATCAGTGTGAATTAATTCAAGTATATCATATTGTCTTTTCTCTGTATGAACGGGAAACTCCTCTCTATGCTGCTTACCAAGTGCACAAGCTTCACATGGTAAATGTTCACACTTCATAACAGGAAGATCTTCAAACATTGTTTTTCTTTGCAACAACAATAAATCATTGTAATTTAGGTGCCCATACCTGTGATGCCATAACTCTACTGTTGACATTGCTTTGGATATCAATGTAGCATGACGCTTCATCATCACGTCCAATTTATACAATCCACCAACCCTGGTACTTGTGAAAACAACCCTGTAGCGATCCTGAACATCTTTCACAATACACCCCAATTTACCAAATTCCACTTTTAAATTATTATCAATGATAGTTGAAACATATATCAAATTCTTTTTAAGACCAGGAACATACATCACATCATGAATCTGTCTCATTTGTCCATTAGGTAAGTACACACTTATTACGCCATAGCCTTGGAATTTATGTGACCTGTTATCTCCTAGGTAAATGTGTGTGCCACCCATTTTCTCGTAATATTTATCATACCATTCTTTATTACAAGTCATATGAGCTGATGCACCAGAATCTATGAACCAAGTAGTCTCATCATCAGTTTCAATAGACAATGCAACATCAGAAAGAAACAATTTAAGATTTTTAAATCCATCAGTAACTGAAGTGTCTATGTTCATGAAATTTCCATTATGCCTTCTATGTCTCTGATTTTATTCATGATTCTTTCTTCTATATAAATCTTTAGCTAGATGTCTAGGTTTTCCACAATAATCACATTCAATATTTCTCTTAACATAAGAATCAGGATGTGTCATACCTTTCTGCGTTGCTTGAAAATGGCCTCTGTTCCTATCCCATGGTCTCCCTCGGAATGATCTTTTACCTCTTGCAATCAATGCTAAATCAGAATTATTTGAATCTAGTTCAAAAAATTTCATTCTCTCTTCTTCTTAAAGAAGAATTCCAGCCAATTCATCAAATGTAGGAGGCGTTTGTCTAGCTGAGAGTGTTGAAATAAAGACTTTATAGTCTTGGACTAAACCCTTCAAAGCAACAGTTAGTAAATCACTACTAGACACTTTTTCACCAATGTCACCAAGCTTATCGCTTAAGTCTTTAATTCTAGAAACAAAGTTGCTGATGCTTTCATTGGCTTCCATTTTGATAGATAGTAGCTTCGTTTTTAAAAATAAAATGCGGTTTGCATTAGTAGTTTCGTACAAACCTTTAAGAGTTTTCCACATGTGCTTTGAAGATGTACAGTCCCGAATGTGAGGAATGATGTTGTCCTTTACAGAAATGCGCAAGAGCACTTTCGCTCTCATTTCTCGCTTATCCCAATCTGGAATTACGGTGGCAGTAGCAGGCTTGGGCTCGTCACCTTTGACAATCGTCCAGAGGTTGTATGCCTCGAGAACGGTGACTATCTTAAACTTCCAATTGACGTAGTTTTCGCCATCAAGTTTGGTGGATTCATTTAAATATGAATCGACAAGAGGATTAGCCATTATTGTCAATAGAAATGACCAGATTCAATTGCAAGAAATTAATTCACTGCAATGATCCTACACCAAATTCGATCTATACTCTTCTCAAGCAAAATCTCCAAATGTGCTTCCAACACATTAAATTAAATATAGCAAATGCAATTTTTTTCTTTGGCCCAAGATTACTCTTCAAAATGATGTAGTTGATTCATTACTTCATGGGAAATTCCAAAGAAAATTCTATAATATGAAATATTATAACTTTACGCAAGCTTCAACTCATACAAGATTGTAAGAGAAAAACTAAATGTTATAATGATTTGTATGTGGAAGTTAAAATAATGCAGCTGTGAGTGGAGATGGATTCATCACACACGACATGACGTTTGAGAACATAGCAGGAGCTGAGAATCATCAGGCAGTGGCACTGCGCGTTGGATCAGATCTCGCAGCATTTTATCGGTGCAGCTTCAAAGGGTACCAGGACACCCTTTACGTTCATTCTCTTCGCCAATTTTACAGAGACTGCGATGTCTACGGCACAGTAGATTTCATCTTCGGAAACGCGGCAGTGGTTCTGCAGAATTTCAATCTCCACTACACTGCTCAAGGTAGGCAGGACCCCAATGAAAACACTGGGATTTCTATTCAGGACTGCAATGTGACAGCTGCCTCAGACCTGGTTCCAGTGAAAATAGCATTCGAGGCATACCTTGGGAGGCCGTGAATTAAATAAAGCAAATAGATCTCACGAGCACGCAGTTACTTGACCACGCACAGGAAGTGAGTGAGCAAGGTGTCGATCCTCTGATAGCACCAGAGGAACCCTTCACCATGCCCGGTTGCACACTAAGAATAGCGCTCAGCAAACCTCAGATCAGACCAACGATATCAGTAGCCACACTGCCACTACCCAACCCAGGCTTCGACGCTGCAATCTGCCACATACTCTGATACCAAATTAAATAAAATAAATGCAACACACATAATCGTGAGACAGAGCTCACACAAAATTGTTATTAGCTCAACGATGACATTACATATTTCTAGCATAGGCATTCACCTAATCTTCCTAAGTTTGAGGCAACAATCCTGAACTGGTGGAACTAAACTCTAATTATAAAACTCTCCTTCAATAAACCATAACCACTCCTATTTCTACATTATTCTAGATTATTCTCATAAGTGAAAGTAGGACTTCTTAAATTGGGATAGTGTTTTGGGTTTGTATTGGTAGGGGGTTAAATAATGTGATTTTTATAGGTATTTTCCAATATATAGCCAAGTTAAAGGCATTGTCTACTATGCCACCAAAAATTCATAGAGTGAAGCCCTCATGGTTTCACTATGAAATTCTTAGTGGAATTCTTTAGATAAATCACATTAGGATTTAAATTGCAATGTGATTTTCATGAAGAATTCCTCTAAAAGCATTATGAATCACAAAAAGTTGCACTCTAAATATTTGTTCTTAGTTTAAGAGTATTGATAACACATAAATACTATTAATATTTTAAAATAAGGTTTATCATCTCTTTATAATATCTCAAATTTTTTAATTTTCCATTTATTTATTCCATGGAAATTTCTCTTTAGTGTTATTATAATTTAATTTATTTAAAAGTGTTATTATAATTTAATTTATTTAATAAAAAAAATTGATGTTTATTTATTTAATAATTAAATAAATTAACATCTGTTTCTCTTCAAATTTAAAATCATTATTATAATTCAATTATTTAATAAAAATAATTTTATTGAGAATGTAAACTTATGTGATTCATTGCTATTTTTCAAGATAACTTTTCTGTAAAATACTATTAGAAACTACTAAATGTAGTTCATCATCAGGATAATTGATGAATGTTCGAACTACTAAGTGTAAGTGTAATTCATCATCGAGATAATTGATGAATATGTTGATCCATATCAGTTAATATATATACTTCAGAGCTTTAAAAACGTTAAATCTTTAAAAACATTAGATCAACCATCCTCTTCGAGTTAATATATATACTTCAGAGCTTTAAAAACGTTAAATCTTTAAAATAGATCAACCATCCTCTTCGAAACTTTTAGCTGTATTTGTCCAACCAAAATTGCAGAAATAAAAATGTAAATATAAACTTCTATGATTCATAATTATTTTTTGATTTAATGTTTATTTATTTAATAATCAAATAAATTAACATCCATTTCTCTTCAAATTTAAAATCATTATTATAATTTAATTTATTTAGTAGTGAAATAAGTTATCATTAATTTTAATATAATGAATGATAATAATTTTTATATGGTTTAATTTTTTTTTCAAAAAAATGTTTGTGAGACAGCGTTCTCCAATTCCTCAACATAAAAAGTTATGTTGTCATTCGAAATTATTTTATTTATATATAAATTTATATTATTATTTTAAATTTATTTTATTTTCATAATAAATACATTATACGAAAATGAATATGAGGGATAGTAAATACATTACATTATACGAATACGAGGGATAGTTGGGAGAATAAGAATGGATATGATGTTAAATTTTTCACATAATTTTTTATTTATAAAAATATATTTTTTAATATTTTATTTTTATTTAATTATAATTGTGTCCAGAGGCGCTGTACAGTTTAGTATATAGAAATATAGTTGGGAGAATAAGAATGGATATGATGTTAAATTTTTCACATAATTTTTTATTTATAAAAATATATTTTTTAATATTTTATTTTTATTTAATTATAATTGTGTCGAGAAGCGCCAATATATAGAGATATGTAGATGTAACGTGTGCAATGTAAACTTTTGATATGTCGGGCCTAATATATAGAGATGTGTTGATGTAATGTGTGTAATGTAAACTTTTGATAAGCCCAATAAATAGAGATGTGTAGATGTAATGTGTGTAATGTAAACTTTTGATATGTCGGGCTCAATATATAGAGATGTGTAGATGTAATGTGTGTAATGTAAACTTTTGATATGTCGAAGTGTATATAGATGTGTAGATGTCATGTGAGTAATGTAAACTTTTGATACATTTACTACTTTAATACCATGGGTTGAATACCATAGACCAAATACCATATTTATAAAAGAGGTATGGTAAATAAATAAAATATAAATAAACGATATATATGGTAAATAAATCAAAAGGCTTTTTATATTCACTCCATAATCCTATTTATATTTATGAACATAAAAAAGTGGTTTTATTGAGGTGAATCCTGAGCTCAATATGTGGTTTTATTTAGGTGAATCTTGAGCTAAATACCATGGGCCAAATTATTATTAATACATGCCAAAAAAACATTATTAACCCTAATATTAATATTAATATTATTACTAATTTTAATATTCACATTATTATATTATAATATTAATATTATTAAATTTAATTAATGTAAACTTTTGATATGTCTAAGTGCATTGCCTATCTCAGGTAACAATAAACATGTAAATGTAAATGTAAAAATAATTTTTAATGTTTAACATTTAAAATTTAATCTAATTAATCTAATGTCGACCCTAATGAAAAATCACTTCTCTACCTACATATAAAAATTTAGCATAGTGGGCCAAATACCATATTTTTCTATTTCTCTTCCATTTTATATTGGAGGGAAAAGAGAGAGAGGGAGAGAGAAGAGAGATGGGGGAAGAGAGAGGGAGGTAGGAGAGGAAGGGAAAGAGAGGAAGGAGGAGAGAGGGAGGGATATAGAGATGGAGTTGGAGTGTGAGAGAGGGAAGGAAGAAGAAATACATAGAGAGAGTGAGAAATGGAGAGAGAGAGGGAGTGACAAGGGAGAATAGAGAGAGTATGTGTATGTTTGGGGGTGGGATAAAGAGATAGATATGGAGAGATGGAGGGAATGGGGAGAGGAGAGAGGTAGGGATATAGTAACATAGTTGGAGGGTGAAGAGAGGGAGATAGAGAGAGATAGATGTGGAAGAGAAAGGGATAGAGGGGCAGGAAGAGAGAGAGGATGTGAGAGAGTGGAGAGGGAGGGAAAGAGAGATGGAGTTGGAGGGGGGAGAGAGGGAAGCTGATTTCTTGCACTTTATGCATTGATTTCAGTGTGGACGATGATTTCTAATGTAAAGTTTGATAGATCAAGAGTAATGTAAACTTTTGATATGGTGATTTCTAATCCTATTTGATTGCTTGCACTAGATGCATTGATATCAGTGTAGATGTTGGTTTCTAATCTTATTTTCTTACTTGCAATATATGCATTGATTTCAGTGTAAATACAGATAATATCAAACTCTGGATCCAAAGTAATGTATTTACATAGGGAGCGAGAAGTGGAGAGAGAGAGGGAGTGACAAGGGAGAAATAGAGGAGTATGTGTATGTTTGGGGGTGAGATAAAGAGAAAAATAAGGAGATATGGAGGGAATAGGGGGAGAATGAGAGAGGGAGGGATATAGTAACATAGTTGGAGGGTGAAGAGAGGGGGAGAGAGGGAGATATAGAGAGAGATAGATGTGCGAGAGAAAGGGATAGAGAGGAAGGAAGAGAGAGAGGATGTGAGAGAGTGGAGAGAGGGAGGGAAAGAGAGATGGATTTGGAGGGGGGAGGAAGGGAAGATGATTTCTTGCACTCGATGCATTGATTTCAATGTGGATGGTAATTTATAATCCTATTTTTCTTGCACTATATGCATTGATTTTAGTGTAGATGTTGAGAGAGAGAGAGAGAGAGATAATTAGATTGCAAAGAGAGAGAGAGAGAGAGAGAGGAAAAGATAGAGGAGGGTAGGAGAGGAAGGACAAGAGAGAGGACATGAGAGAGAGGAAGAGAGTTATGGGGGAAGAGAGAAAATCGGAGGGAAAAGAAAGAAAGAGAGAGCGGGGGGAGAGAGAGGAAGGACGAGAGAGAGGAGGAGAGAGGGAGGGAGATAGAATGAGAGATGGAAGGATGGAGGGAGGGATTTGGAGGGGGAGAGAGGGAGGGAAGAAGGAATACATAGAGAGTGAGAAGTGGAGAGAGAGATGAAGTGACAAGGGAGATATGGAGAGAGTGTGTATATGTGTTCGGGTGAGATAAAGAGATAAAGAAGGAGATATGGAGAGAAGGAGAGAGGGAGGGATATAGTAACATAGTTGGAGGGTGAAGAGAGAGGGAGATATATATGTGGGAAAGAAATGGAGAGAGAAGAAGGAAGTGGGAGGATGTGAGAGAGTGGAGAGATGGAGGGAAAGAGAGATGTAGTTGGAGGGGGGAGATAGGGAAGATGATTTCTTGCACTCGATGCATTGATTTCAATGAGGATGGTGATTTATAATCCTATTTTTCTTGCACTATATGCATTGATTTTAGTGTAGACGTTGAGAAGGAGAGAGAGAGAGAGAGAGAGAGAGTAACGTAGTTGGAGGGTGAAGAGAGAGGGAGATATATATGTGGGAAAGAAATGGAGAGAGAGGAAGGAAGAGGGAGGATTTGAGAGAGTGGAGAGATGGAGGGAAAGAGAGATGTAGTTCGAGGGGGAGATATGGAAGTAGATGGTGATTTATAATCCTATTTGATTGCTTGCACTAGATGCATTGATATCAGTGTGGATGTTGGTTTCTAATATTATTTTATTACTTTCACTAGATCCATTTATTTCAATATAGATGTTGATTTCTAATCTTATTTGATTACCTGCATTAGATGCATTGATCTCAGTGTAGATGTTGTTTTGTAATCTTATTTGATTGTTTGCATTAGGTGCATTGATTTCAGTGTTGACGTTGATTTCTGATTTGATGTAATTGGATGTACATTGAGTGACTGGATTAAGATTGTGCATTGATTTTAGTGTAAGCACACAAAATTATTAACAATGTACATTAATATGATGATTTCTTATCCTATTTGATTGCTTACACTAGATGCATTGATATCAGTGTAGATGTTGGTTTCTAATCTTATTTTCTTACTTGCACTAGATGCATTGATTTCATTGTAAATACAGATAATATCAAACTCTAGATCCAGAGTAATATATTTACATAGGGAGCAAGAAGTGGAGAGAGAGAGGGAGTGACAAGGGAGAAATAGAGGAGTATGTGTATGTTTGGGGGTGAGATAAAGAGAAGAATAAGGAGAGATGGAGGGAATGGGGGGAGAATGAGAGAGGGAGGGATATAGTAACATAGCTGGAGGGTGAAGAGAGGGAGAGACAGGGATAGAGGGGAAGGAAGAGAGAGAGGATGTGAGAGAGTGGAGAGAGGGAAGGAAAGAGAGATGGATCTAGAGGGGGGATAGAGGGAAGATATTTCTTGCACTCGATGCATTGATTTCAGTGTGGATGGCGATTTCTAATCCTATTTTTCTTGCACTATATGCATTGATTTTAGTGTAGATGTTGAGAGAGTGTGTGTGTGTGTGTTTGGGGAGGAAAGAGGATTGCAAGGCAGAGAGAGAGAGAGAGAGAGAGAGATAATTGGATTGCAAAGAGAGAGAGAGTGGAAAATATAGAGGAAGGTAGGACAGGAAGGACAAGAGAGAGGACATGAGAGAGAGGAATAGAGTTATGGGGGAAGAGATACAATTGGAGGGAAAAGAAAGAGAGAGAGAGAGAGAGAGAGAGAGAGAGAGAGGAAGGACGAGAGAGAGGAGGAGAGAGGGAGGGAGATGGAAGGATGGAGAGATGGAGTTGGAGGGGGAGAGAGAGAGGGAAGAAGGATTACATAGAGAGTGATAAGTGGAGAGAGAGATGAAGTGACAAGGGAGATATGGAGAGAGTGTGTATATGTTTTGGGGTGAGAT
Organism: Pinus albicaulis; assembly: GCA_034641835.2. Classification (NCBI taxonomy): domain Eukaryota; kingdom Viridiplantae; phylum Streptophyta; class Pinopsida; order Pinales; family Pinaceae; genus Pinus; species Pinus albicaulis. The sequence continues at coordinate 1,151,074,281 of CM076581.1, forward strand.
AAAGATATAAAGAAGAAGATATGGAGAGAAGGAGAGAGGGAGGGATATAGTAACATAGTTGGAGGGTGAAGAGAGAGGGAGATATATATGTGGGAAAGAAATGGAGAGAGAGGAAGGAAGAGGGAGGATGTGAGAGAGTGGAGAGATGGAGGGAAATAGAGATGTAGTTCGAGGGGGGAGATTGGGAAGTAGATGGTGATTTATAATCCTATTTTATTGCTTGCACTAGATGCATTAATTTTAGTGTAGATGTTGATTTCAGTGTAGAGGAGGAGAGATGGAGGGAAAGAGAGATGTAGTTGGAGGGGGGAGAGAGGGAAGATGATTTCTTGCACTCGATGCATTTATTTAAGTGTGGATGGTGATTTCTAATCCTATTTTTCTTGCACTATATGCATTGATTTTAGTGTAGATGTTGAGAGAGAGAGAGAGAGAGAGAGAGAGAGAGAGAGAGAGTAACATAGTTGGAGGGTGAAGAGAGAGGGAGATATATATGTGGGAAAGAAATGGAGAGAGAGGAAGGAAGAGGGAGGATGTGAGAGAGTGGAGAGATGGAGGGAAAGAGAGATGTAGTTTAAGGGGGGAGATAGGGAAGTAGATGGTGATTTATAATCCTATTTGATTGCTTGCACTAGATGCATTGATATTAGTGTAGATGTTGGTTTCTAACTCCATCTTAACTCTGGATCTATCAAGCGCCGAGAGGGATCAAATCTCTAGAGGTGCAAACCTCTTTTTTTTAGTGCAAAACTTGAGGATGATCCCTCTCGGGGCTTGATAGATCCAGAGTTAAGTTAAGATGGATCTAGACTGGTTTAATTATTAATTAAAACTAATTATATCATTTTGAAATAGTTTATGAAAATCAATTCTCAATATTTATTTTTGTTGAGATGATAAGATATATAAAAATAAGATATATCTACTAAAATTTTATTTTCAAAATAAATCAAAATAACTTATATTTTACCATTAAAATAACTTATATTTTACCATTAAAATAACATAAGATATAAGTTAAACTTATATCTTACCATTAAAATAAGATAACATTAAAATAATGTAGGATAAACTCACTCTTATCATGTATATCATGGTGAACTTCCATTCTCATCACATATATCTTACTCTATATACAAAAATACAACTTTCACATAAAAATACAAAAATATACAAAAATACAACTTTCACTGATCTTTCACTAATAATATCAACTTCAATTATTTCCATAAACTCTCTATTATCACGTATATCTTGCCACACAAGGTGAACTTCCATTCTTATCATATATATCTTACCCTATAAAGTTAAGATTCACTCTTCAACATATACGAAAATATAACTTTCACATTAAAAAAACATATAACTTACTCGTTTCCGTCAACTGAAAACGTGGACGGTGGAACCATGAGCTTTGGCGTCAATCAGTCCAATCCAGAACAATGGTCTCCATTTGGAAAGAATTAAAATGGGCCATGGGTTCTTACAATCCCCTCCATGCACAAGTGAACCACGACCATCAACAGTCAGCTTGAATACATAATTCTGAAAAACAATGGGAGAACGAACAAACCCTCTCGACCAAAAAAGGCGCCGCGGGGTGCTGCCATCCATTCATTAGAATCACAGCACTACCTACGCTTTCGTCTTCTTCAGGATTTTGTGGCTGAGCCTCTTCATTAAATAACAACCTGTCAACATCTCCTCCTTCCGAAGGAGACACCAGGATTGGAGATAACAAGGGAATTGGGGTCCTGCAACATAACCCCATCGATTCCGAGGACTGCCTTTTCAACTGCATTAAATCGGCTGAGAGGCCGCGGCTGGGGCTGAGAGACGCAGGGTCGAACCTCGGCCACACCATCGTCATGTTTCTCCATTGATTCAAACGACCTTTCCTGCACAAATTCAACTGCAGCATCACCACCAGTTTGGCTTGCAGCCATTTCTCCTGGCTTCCTAACAGCAACACCACACATTCGCCCCGCAGAAGGCGCCTGTTCGAATCCCCTTGGTTTATGTGAAAAAACCCTTTGCTACCACATCCGATTGCGTGGAACTGATCAGCAACTCGCAGATGGGACTATATAAATAAAAAGGAAATTGAGAGGTTGTGACGGATTGCAAAATATATTGGGTAGTGGAAGGAAGCGATCCACGTCAAAGGAGTTCCTTCTGCGACTTGTCATGTTACTGTGCTTTCGGCCATGGTTTGTGGATCAAATATCCACAAATTCGACAGATGTGAGTTAAGAAGAGGGTATGCGTGTACTGACCGCAGGTGATGGATCGATTTTGAAATCATTCGTTGTGGATTCTTTTTCCAAAATCGTATTACTGAAAACGACAGTTAACACCGTTGGGGATAGAGTCATAAGAATGAACATGTGGCAACAATGGATGGTTTTGTGCTTCAACCATGTGATTCTGCTCAACAATTTTGTTTCGTTTTCTTTTCTTTTTTTTATAACTTTTTTACGGAGTGATTAAATCATCTTTTCAAAGCAACCCTCGGACACTTTTGGTCTTTAATTTCTATTATAGGTCGAAGCTGAAAACCCCTAATGGGGGTCTAATGAGCATTGCCAATTGTGAACTCCTATCGATATTGATGGGTAGGGTGGAATAATACCCCAAAATATATGCAACATCTCGCATAGAGAACATGGTGCACACACATTGCGTCTATACACACACTTTAATTAGGCCGATAGGCCTTCTGTTATGAATCAACTCATTTTTTTTTTTCGTCAACCTTTTTGTTGTGCTGAGGACATCTGTCCTGTGAATATGTGTCTTGCTTTTTTGTCAACTTTTTTTCTAAGTGAATGCGTGTTGGTGACATCTGCCAGGTGTGATATGCTATCTTATTAACTTGCTTTTATGTGTCAACGAAAATGGCGGCGTGTGATATGCTATATTATTAACTTGCTTTTATGTGTCAATGAAAATGGCGGCATGTGAGTTTAATTCTTGTTCGCCTCCACTATCTTTATCCGGCAAAACCATACCAGAATCCTTGTGAAGCCCCCAGATTCTCCAAAAGTGCGTCACTCAACCTTCACACAGATACGAACGATCACGGAGTTCTACAATCACAGATATAAGGCTGTTAAGTTTCATTTCCTGGTTGAGGAATTCATTAGCAGTACGCCTTCGCAAATTTTATATAGGCGGAGTTTCTGATATTTCTTATAAGATATTTACGCATTTTCTCTAGCTTTAATACTTCAATATTTGTTTGGTTCATGTTCTATTTTATTTTGAGTCTTTGCAATTCCAATTACTAACGTGAACACGGAGAGTGGCCAGGTGGAGAATTTTTTTTAGGCTGAAATTAATCAACTGCTGAGCCTCATCATCAAGGCTTTCTACAACAATAAGGGGATTTTCCTCAGGGAGCTCATCGGCAATTCGTCCGATGTAAGTATGAAATTTAAGATTTATTAATTTTTTAACTCCCATTCCCTTCCCCTCCAAAGTGTACCATATCGCTTCCAAGTATTGAATTGTCTCGCTGTCATTTCAATCCGACGAGAAATTATTCGTTCTCCGTTATTCTCACTGGGGTTTATTCTACCATCTCCTAGTGTTTATCAGTTTCGATCATAAATCTGTTGCAGTTCGTCGCGGAAATCGTAGTGGAGACATCTCCAGGATTCAATCGGCATCGGTTCGAGACGGTGAGAGGTTTTTGCGATTTTATTTTCGCGTCTTTAAAGGTTTTTGCTGGTCTTTCATAAGTCTCAGATTTGCAGTGAAAGCTTGATATGTGAATTTGAAATGTGCCTTGTCTCCATGACTTTTTGGCTGGACTGGTAACGATTTTATGTGAAAGTTGAATTTATTTGTGATTCAATGCTTTTCCTGTTTTTATGAGCATTGAAAATCTAGGTTTCTATTAGGCTGATTTCATCCGCATTTTGTTAAATAAGCAATGCTTTCATTTCAATACTATTATTATGTTTTCGAATATTCTGTGCTTTTATTACTTCTATTTGGGTTTAGGTTAGCCTTTGCAATACTGTTTTGTCAGTTTGTCGTAACAATTTAGATTCACTAATTTCTATCAGTTTAGTTGCTTCCTGATGGCCTGTTTTGTGTTTCAGAAAGTGTGAATGTTATGATGGAGACAAAGGGTGGGAAGAAGACGTCTAGCAAAAACTATCCCCAATACGAAACTCCCCTGAGCTACAAAATTGAGGACGTTCGACCTCTGGGTGGCATCGAGAAGTTCCGCAGCGCTGCTTACTCCAACGTAAATTCCTGTAGCTAATGCATATACATTAAACAAGAATATTGGATCTATTTTGCTGCATTAAACATATATCGTATAATATCAAATAGTGTTACAGAATTCGTAAACATGCATCCAATAATTTTAGCAGCAAGAGGTAATGATATTGAATAGTAGGAACTAGAAGAATGTACAATATGCAATGCAATAACAGTAAACTTCATATCCCGCTCACAGAAGAAGGAATAAGCCCCAAAACAGCATCCCTTGAAAATCACTGAAAAAATACTATGGGAATTTCAAGGATCAAATTTAAGAAAGTTTGGTGAAGAGATGAGAAATACTCAGTTGCAGAAAGAAAGCTGACATTCCCTGAAATACCCAGCACAGAAAAGTCGCAGGTAAAACAAGTGGATAAAAAAAATCAATGTTGGATAAAGAGATTAGAAATACTAACTGTAGAATAGAAGATGACAGTCCCCAAAATTTTGCCACCAAATCTGCATTTTCTACAGACCTCAGGATATGCAGTAGCTGCAACTATTGCATGTCACAGTTAGGATAGAAAGAAACAAGGATTCATTACAAGTTGCAAATATTGATTGCAGTAGAGTGTTGATATGAGTATCAGCGCCTAGTGATTATGGTAATGGGGAAATGAGAGAAATATTGGTGTTATAGGAGCAATGGCAGATTACGCCATATAAATTGTCTGCCTCTTTATGTTTCATATCATAATTTTATATAGGAGGATCACTCAAGATTCACAGTATAAGATTTGCATCTGTTGACCCGTAAAATGATGTTTTTCACAGTATAGTGCTCTACACTGCAAATTTCTTCATTTTTCGGGCCATCAAATTAGTCCTCTAAATCAGAAAATATGTTAACATGTCATATATCTGTATTAATGGAGAAAATTTCATCTTCCCGTTTCATGAGTTAAATTCTGATGACTGAAATGCAATTTTATTTTTTTCCTTCATGTCAAAAAATACAATTACTTCAAATTAATAATTCAAAAACAATACTCCTATCGGCCTCTCTTTGCACCTTCTGGGGCAACTACTAGTTTACACGTTTCGACTCCAATATTGCATCGAGAGTCATCATCTTGTGCACAAACCCATGATTTGACATGTTCACCAAGGACCATGATGGAAGCTCAACTGAATGTAACCTACAATGAAGAAGACATATAGTGACCTATCAATAATAATGGAAACAATTTGGCTTCAACAACTAGTGATGATTTGAATATGAAGGTTTCCACTCTGATCCATATTAATGTTTGGGCAACATCTAGAATCAAATTTTCTAATAGTGTCTAAATATCTCAATATTTTGAGTGGACACTCCACCATCATCAAGAGATTCATATAAAGATTTTAGAAATTTTATATGGTTTTCTTTATGATAGTTCGAGTATCTACTTGAAACATTTCAAAACAATTGTACAATTTAATATTAGAAGTTCTAAATAGAACTAATGATGATATTATATTTATTAAATGTGTCCTTATGTACATTATCTATGATACAAATCATATCATGGAGCATTGACTCAACTAGTCAAATTTCCATTCTCTTGCTATGTTTTTTTTTTAAATATGGCTACTTCTATTATAAAATACATGTCACAGAATTACATTCGTCATCCTCTGGAATTGTTGTGTTAGCCAATTCTGGCAGGAAGTACCAAGTTCAAAATTACAAAATAAGGGTTTCCCCATAAGGGGAAACCCGCCCATGAAACATGTCCATGAAACATAGAAAATGTTGCCCATATAGGGAAACCAGCTTTAAGCATACCATAACTAGACCAGTGTTTAAAAAGAGGCAAAAGAACTAAGTCATAACTAGACCAACTAGACCAAAACACAAAGAAGAGACAAGTGGGAACCCAGAGGTTAATCTCTCGATTTTTTGTCATCCTGCATTAGCGGTTGAAGCGGCTCTTACTCAATTCGGCACCTGTACTCGGAGTCGTCATCCTCGTGCTTGGACATCTGGGCGTCCAACAATGGAGAGGAAGTCGAGCAGGCACCTGTCCCAGCCTTTGTGCCTTCTTTGTTAGAGCTGCATCTTCCATCATTTTTCGAGGCATCCTCAGCCAACTAAATCGACAAAGCCACCATTTTGCGAGGGGGATTGCGAGAGGCAAGGGACATGGTGGATTTACACATATGTTAAGGAGCGAGAGCCAGAGTCTGAGGGCTCAGTAGAGGCATCAAGAATGTGAAAAGACATGTGAGCGAAGAGGTTATGGTGGTCCGGGACCTTAGTCTTAGCCCAATTTACAGACAAGTCCACTATTATGTCAGTCATTGCATGAATGGGAGGATGAGAAGGGAGCCCGCGTCCATCATCTCTTCGGCAGTGCATGCAGTGATGGTGGGGCATGGTTGAAGCCAAGGTGCAGGGTTGCGAATGAAATGGAGGAGGAGGCACATCGTGACAGAGAGCCAAATGAGCAAGGGTATGATGCAAGGGCTTTTCAGGAGCAAAGGCACAGGGGGGGATAGAACCAAGTCTGAGAATAATAGAGGCCACAATATAAATTCGAAAACACAACCTTATGGTCCATATATGGCTCCAAGAGACATAATGGCGTAGAAGGCATAATGAATGCAAGAAGGACATCGTAAATGTGAACCTAATGCAGAGAGGACACATCATAGAGATCAAGGGTGGTGGAGTAAGTATTACCCACACCCCAATCTTTAATAATTTTGTCGTGGCCATGTGCCTCCTCATGAGGAGGATGGCTGCCCATCGTCAGCGTGGCCAGGTGGCGGTAGGCCAAATCAAACATTAACACCTGCATCCAGGGGTTGAAAATATTTGAGCACCAATTGGGTGCATTCTATGTGAAGTGCTTCATCATCAAAATTGTGGAGCCTCACAGAGAGGAGAGGAGCGCTATGAACAACTCCCTTATTGGCCAGAAGATCTACAACTACATTGGCTGATTGTTGAATATGTTTGAAGGAGATAGCTTTGTGACAATGCAACCATTTCTCAAGGATTTCAAAGTGGGAAACAAGTCTCCAGCTCTTGGAGAGTTTGGAGGCAGAGGAGCCAAGGAGGAGACGATGAGTGATGTTGATGATGACTTGGGAATCTCCCTCAACTTCAAGTGGGAAGAATTTATTGTCTTGAGCTAGAAAGAGACCTTACAGGAGACCTTCTAATTCAGCAGATTTGTTGGTATCCCATCCTATAGAGTCAAGGTAGATGAGGAGGGGCTCTCCTTCAGAGTTTCTAATGATGCCTCCAAATCCTGCATCCCTTGGATTACCTTTTGAGGCTCCGTCAAAGTTAAGTTTGAAGAAGCTTTGTGGAGGAGGGCTTCATGAGCAGGGTAAGCTGGAAGAGTGGTTTGAAGGGGTCTTATTGTTTGAATGGGAGGGGATGGAGAGGTTCCAATTGGCCTAGATGATGCTTTTAGGGGGTTGAGAGGGGAAATTAGTGTCCTTCCAGTGATACAGAACTAGATATTCCTTGAGATTGCTACATATATTGGTCCAGAGGATCTCTTGAGGGGTAGCTTGATCCCTGAAGATGCACCTGTTTCACTCTTTCCATATCGTCCAGAGGAGGAGCCCCGGGAGGATATCCCAAAGGGATTTGAGGATATTGTTGTTGAAAGTGATGGTCTGCCAGTGGCAGATAGAGTTGAGGATATCCCATTTTTTCCTATCAGTTCTTCTGTAGAGCAAAGCTATGTTCTCCCAAAGAGAGTTTTCCATAAGACAGGAGTCAAGGAGATGCTCTATGGTTTCCTCTGAATTTTGACAGTTTGGACATCAAGAAGGAGAAATGAAGCCTTTTTTCAGAAGATTGTCCCAAGTTAGAATAAGTCGTTTGCTAAGAAACCATAAGAAGGTGGAGATTTTTTTCCATATTCTTGGGTTCCAGATTTGAGCCCAGATGGCATATTGGGGGTCTTGATGATTGGGGAGGGGCAGGCGATAAGCTTCTTTGGTGGTGAAGATGCCTTGAGAGGAGTATCCCCATCTTAAAATTTCCTCTCCATCCATGTATCAATTTTTTCTTTTGTGAAGCTCCTTATTGATATCCTTAAAATATTCCTGGTGCCAATCGTCTTTCCATCACTCAGTGGGGAGCCATTGTCGATAGCCAGAGCTTAGAGGGGTGATCCAAAAGTGTTTGATTTTTGTGTCCTCCCTTTCACTAAGGACCGACTTCCATTGCAGAGTTTGAAATATGGTGGCAAGTTTGGGCATCTGTTGCCATGAGTCCTCCCACAACCGAGCAAGCGAGCCAAAGAGGACTTCCCAAAAGTTGTGCTCCTAGATGATGGATTTGTGTTGCTTAGCTACATTCCAAATAAGGGAACTAGTCCCTTCTAAGTTGAAACGATTCAGGTCCTGGGGAGGCCAATTACCTGCATACTTGGAAGCCCATAGTTGAGCCCAGGGAATAGTTGGGTTGGAGACCCATTTCCACCGGATTCATGCTCCCATTACTGCATTGTTATGACTAGGATCTCCGAGCCCAAGACCTCCAAAGATTTTGGGGATGCAGACCTCTATCCATTTGACAAGAGCCCATTTTTCTGTTGTCTTTTTTGCTTCCCTAGAGGAATTTTCTTTGCATATTACAGATTGATTTGAGAACCCATTTGGGGGCTGCTAGAACAGAGAATAAGTATAAGGGCATGGATTGGAGAACTGATTTGATCAGGATGAGACGCCTAGCTATGTTGATGGCGCGATGAGTCCAAAGGGAGAGCTTAGCTTCAAGTTTGTCTAGAAGTTCCTGCCAGGAGGAGTGTTTGATGGCTGAATCAATGAGGGGGGCTCCAAGATATTTTCACTACAAGGAAAAGACCCTCTAGCGGAGGTTATAAAGGAGGTTTTTAGTGTTATAAAATTGGCCAAAATTGTCAAAAAAACATTTTCTACAACACCCGTTTATGGTTACGGAGGTTTTGGCAGAGCCTTTAATGGAAATTCAACACAGCTAAAAAAACTAGGCATCCGGAGGTTATTACGAATGTATTTTTCATCAGTGCACTACTAAGGTTTCAACGCACCAATGCGTGTCATCTAGACGGTGGCCCCGGGGCAGTCGAAGGTTCCTGCACCGGGCCGTCAAGGTATAAAACTGCACGGGGCACAATGTTGATGATACAATGCACGAGGTCGTACCAATTGGTCTTTGGATTTGTGTGGTGCCCATAGGTCATCTCAACGCACCAGTACATAGACTTATAGAAACGCATTGGTGTGTCGTATCAGACAAACACACCGATATTTATAATTGGTATTGGTATTTGTGTGGTGCCCATACGTCGTACAAATGCACCGGTGTGTAGTCTCACATAAAAGCACCGGTGCGCAGTATCACACAAACACACCGATATTTTTAATTGGTTTTGGTATTTGTGCAGTGTCCATAGGTCGTAGAAATACATCGGTACGCTACATAATACAAACGCACCAGTGTACAGTAACTGACACGCACCAATGTTCATTTTGTATTTTTTAGAAACATCGACCTATGACAGTGTAATTATTGTGATTTTTCTAAATCCATTATTCATCAAAAGTCGACACATCTTATAACAATATTCATATTAATTAAATTTTTATTAATGTATTTGAATGTGATGTTTGGATTAATTTTTTATATCATATTATAATTATTGTGATTTTTTAAAATTCATTATTCATCAAAAGTCGACACATATATATCTTATAACAATATTCATATGAATTAAATTTTTATTAGTGCATTTGAGAACGACAATGGAGAACACAATAGAATAAATTAAAACATATATATATATATATATATATATATATATATATATATATATATATATATATATATATAAGACTATCTTTGTCATATGAAATGGGACAGTTATTGGTATCCCTTTGTCTTTCAATTGGGACACTATGTCCATTACATTAAACAAAATGTCTGATTTCACAGACAAATATTTCAAAAAATACAATGCCTTTCTTTGATATCCAAACATAGTGATCATCATTATTCGCTTGAAATGCTCTCACTCCTAGAGCTACTTCCATCACTTGGGTTATTTTTAGGAATGTTTTGTTCACGGTGTTGATTGTTTTCTTCTTCTCCACCTTCCATCTACAAACGTAAAAAAAAATTGAAATAAGTGTATATACATAGATGAGAATAATGAAAATTACAATATTAAATAATATACATCAATGTAAATCAAAAAGAAAAATGGCATACCATAACAACAATTGACTCATAAACTATACATATTCTTTCAAAACCATGTACCATGTCATCTTTCAAAATTTTATCTGTTGGCGCAATTCCATACTTTGTTTCCTGCAAGTTTTACACCCCATAACAAATCATATATCTAATATAAAATATTTTTATGTTCTATTAATTATAGACAGAGCTAAGTAAAACAAGATCGATAGATGCCTACAAATTCCACAATTAATTTCTGATATGCCAACATATACTCACAACCCATATTTAACCCAATTTCAATCAATTCGTCTGATGGTTCTTCTTTGTATGTTAGCACCTGTTTGAAGACATTCAATGATTATTTTTGTAAAACAACTTAAAAAATACAAAAATGAAATCTAGTTAAGTTGTTATAAGGAAGTAACAATTACTCACAAACTTAGATATCAACCCTTTTCTTCCTTGTCATCCTGCTTTATGTGATGAATGGGTTGCATTTTATTTTATTTTCTGCAAGAAAATTCTTGAAAATTAATATTTAATGCTTAATTTTTTATTTATTGTACCTAATGATCGAAAAATTCAATGATTACATATTACAATTGAAGCATGTTCTTGTTGAGATGGCTCCTCCTGTGATGCAATTTTGTCCATTTCTTTGACCATCTCCTTGTACACCTTTTTGGACATTCCTACTGGCATATTTCTAATATCAACTCATTCATCTTTTGAGATTTTCATAATATTCCTGAAAATGTAATGTGACAATAAACTATTTAATGCGCAATCCCTGCTGAAGAATGGCTCTGAATGAGTTCGAATTACTCCAGCCTTGCTCACGCAATCCTCATTGGCATCTCGACTGAGTGTTGGATGCAATCAATGCATCACTATAGTCACAACTGATAGTCACACTTGCCCTTTCACCTATCCTCCACTGGTCTCCATTGAAACTGCCATGCACTGTAGTTAACTGATGTATTCTTCAGTTGATTAATGAATAATTATTTGTGAATTAATTAAATAATTAATTCACTCCACTCTCACTAGTGTATCATTCAGTTAGACTAGATACAACTAGCTCAACTAAGCCTAACTGAGTTATATTGAATACAACTCCACCAACTACTTCTCTAACTCCACCAAACTCTGCCACTTGAGTTCTAACTGAGTCCTCCATGCAATAGCTCCAGTAAACCCTCAAGAATAGCGTAATTCCTTCTGTCGGCTTTTGTGCCACATCTGTGCACTTAACTGAAGTGCTCCAAGAGAATAAGATAATGTTTAGAGTCCAAATATTATTAAGAGCTAATAATATTCGACATATCTATTTTTAGACTGGTAGTATAAAAATAGACTCCGCCTAATATGTCTAGAAATAGAAGTCCATCTATTTTTCCAACTTGACCAACCATCCACAAATAGCATCCTGCAACTCATAGAATATGATCGACATGTCTAAAAATAGACTTTGCGCCAAAAATAGCCTGCGGGGCCCACTTAGTGAAGGAAACTCTTTTCACTAAGCTCATCATCTTGTTGAATCTCAACACTCCCTCTCAACAAGATAGGGATTATCTGCCACCCCGATCCTGTCTCTATGGTATTCGAATTTGCTCCTGGTGAGCGCCTTCGTCGGTATATCTACATCCTGATCCTCCGTAGGAATGTGTTGTTAAACATGATACCCCGTCGCACACAATTCGATATGATGGTACCATATGTAAATATGTTTAGATCTATCTTGAAATACTGGGTTAGTAGAGAGTTTAATGCAACTCTGATTATCACAATATATCACAGTAGGATCTAAATGAGAACCGAACAAACCGACCAGGATCTTCCTCATCCATATAGCCTCGCATGCAGCCAAACTTGCTGCCATGTACTCAGCCTTCGCTGAACTGAGTGCCATGGATCTTTGTTTCCTGCTATACCAAGAAAATGTTGTAGATCCCATATTGAAAATCCCTCCATATGTGCTCTTTTTGTCCATTGGGCTTCCTACCCAATCTGCATCCGTGTTGCCATGCAGCTTCACCTCATCCGACTTTCTGTACCAAAATCCATACCTAGATGTGCCCGTGAGATACCTCAGGACATGCTTTCCTGCCTTCCAAAAGAGCTTGGTAGGCTTCACCATCGCTTGTGAAATCTGGTTCACAACATAGCATATGTCCGGTCGTGTATTGACTAAATACATGAACGAACCAACCAACTATTGATAAACAGTGGCATCCACTACCTCTGCCGATGTAGCATCCTCTTTCCTTCAACCACCAGGAAAAGGAGTGTCGATAGGCTTGCAGCCTTACATGTGAAACTTCTCCAGTATCTCCCAGGCATACTTGCCTTGAGACACAAACAATTCACCTTTCCACTTCCAAATTTCCAATCCTAGGAAATAATGAAAGAGGCCCAAGTCCTTCATCTCGAACTCCTTTGCAAGATCTGCCTTGCATGAGTGTATCAACAGTTCATCACCCGTTAGTATTAAATCATCTACATAAATCACAATGATCAAAAGCTTACCCTCCACCACAATATGGTATAGGTTTGGATCCGGCTTCACTCTTGGCGAAACCAAGTCCGGTGAAATAACTATCTATCCATGTATACCAAGCACTAGGTGCTTGTTTCAGCCCATACAATATGCTCTTTTGAGCCTACACACATGTGATTCGCTGCTGAAGATTTCGAATCCTTCAGGCTGCTCAATGTACACCTCCTCCTCAATGATTCCATTGAGGAACGTGGTCTTCACATCCATCTGATGAATGTGCCAACCCATCTTCACTGAGAGAGAAAGGATGGTCCGTATGGAAGAATACCTTGTGACAGGTGCAAAGGTTTCTTCATAGTCAATCCCCTCGATCTATGAGAAGTCCCGGGCAACAAATATTGCCTTATACTTCTCGACGCTCCCATCAACAGCTTGCTTCACTTTGTAGATCCATCTCGAACCTACCACTAATTTCCCTTCCGGCCTTGGGACAATCTCCCATGCACTGTTTCTGACAATCGAATCATACTCTTCCACCATGGCATCTACCCATGCGGGATCCTCCACAGCTTCCTCGAAAGAGGATGGCTCCATCATGATACACTTGCTCATCAGAGCCATGTATCCAGTAAATAGGTCAGGTGATTGTCTATGTCTGCGCTGTGATGTAGGAACTCCTACATTCTGAACTGCATCAAGATTCAGTCGCTTAGCTTCTGTAGTGTGCTTCCGCCCTCTGATGTTTGGCGTTGCATGAGTGGTTTCTTCCACTCCATGAACCTCCTCTTGTGGCTGATCCACATCTTGAGGCTCATTTTTAGGAACAAGTAGCTCCTCCTCTGCATGCAAGTGTAGCTTCCTTTCAAGCGACAACTTCATGGCTTTCTCCTCATGAAATTTGATATCCCGTCGCACGACAGTCATCCGACTATCTGGAAAATACACACGATAATTGTAGGGTGTTTCTATGTACCCCAAAAATATCCCAACCTCTACGTTCGGCTCCAGCTTCTTCCTGGCATCCTTCGTCACATGAATTTAAACAGGTGAGCCAAAAATCTTCAAATGAGAAATATCAGGCTTCTTACCAGAAAACACCTCTTCGGGTGTACTCATGCCAAGTACTCTATGAGGACAACAGTTTTTCACATAAACCGCAGTGTTGCATGCCTCAGCACATAAGTGTATGGGAAGGCCCTGATCATGCAACATCGCCTGTGCAGCACCCACGATCGTTCTGTTCTTCCTCTCCGCGACACCATTTTGCTGTGGGTTATGAGGCGCTATGACTTCTCTTCGAATTCCTTCTTTGCTACATAAGTCTTTGAATTTTCCAGAGATGTATTCACCACCATTATCGCTTCGGAGAGCTTTCACTTGCTTCCCCGACTCTTTCTCAACCAGCGCCTTGAACTCACAAAACTTTGAGTATGTCTCGCTCTTCTTCTGCATGAAGAAGATCCAGCACTTACGAGAAAAGTCATCAACAAAGATCACATAATACCTGTGCTTTGTTGTTGAAGAAACCAAGAAAGGTCCACACACGTCTGTGTGAATTCTCTCAAGGATCATCGAAGCATGACTATCCTTCTCATGAAAAGTGGTCTTCACAAATTTTCCCAAAGTACATCCCTTGCACTGATCTGACTGTGCAAGTGTACCTTTGGGAAGCCCGGTAGAAATCTGCTGCAAAATTTTCAAAGCGCCATGGTGAAGATGACCCAGTCTCCTGTGCCAAAATTCACCCTCATCCCGGCTCACCACTCCTTCTGCTTTGCCTTCCATTGATGCGCAGCCATATACTTGCAATTGATAAATATTCTTAACTCAAATCCCTATCCTCCTGGTTTGACCAATTGTTTTATGGCGCAGGAAATCTTTTCCCTCGCTAAAAAAAACATCATAACCCTTGTCTTCCAGCATCGCCACAGAGATCCAATTCTTATTCAATCCTGGAACATGCATGACATCCTTCAAGATGAAAGTTTTACCAAAATCCCTCTTAAAGGAAATGGTCTCGATACCAGTTGCACTGTATCTACCATCATCGTCCATCTCGATGTGCACTCCAAGATCCTTTTCCTCCAGATCACTAAACAAATATTTGTCTCCAGTCATATGGAAAGACGCACCACTGTCAAAAAACCATGTTGATCCCATCACACTTGAAACCAAGCATGCGATCAAAGAAAAATATAGCTCAAACTGCGAGGCTAAGGCCTCTCCAGCTGCAGATCTAGAAGCCTGCTTATTCTTCTTCTTCTGTGGGCAATTAGTGGCGAAATGCTTGTGCTGGTGACAGTGAAAACACTTCACCTTGGACAAATCCTGCTTCTTGCCTTTAGCTTCGGATTTGGAAGATTTCTTCCCTTTTCCTTTCCGAGATTTGGCAGCCAAAGAGAAATTTTCTTCATCTTCATTATTCGATGAATATCCATCCCTGGTACCCCGTCTTATCTCCTCCTGCACAAGATTCGACCAAAGTCACTCCCATCTTGGCAGTTTCTCCCGTCCATTGACAGAGTCTTTGTAGCTATGCCAACTCTTCGGAAGCCCAAGGAGAACCAAGCTCACCATGTCTTATTCATCAACAGTAATCCCCACACTTCCCATCTCATCCTTGCAATGGACAAACTTCGTGAATTATTTTGGTATAATATTGCCTTTCTCCATTTTTATTTTTCTGAGCTTGTCTTTAAGTTCCAACTTCCTCTGGTCGCTTCTGCTTTGGAAAAAGTCTATCAAAGCCTTCCACATTAAGAATGGAGTGGCTTTAACATGAAGGCTAGACACAATGTGGTCCTTCACACCTTCCAATAGAATCCTTCGACACATTGCTACCTTCTTTTGCCACGTGTCAAGTGCGACTGCATTGCTAGAAGCAGGCTTCGGAATATCAGCATCTATGAACTCCTTCAACCCATTATCATCCAGCACCGCCTCCATCCCGTCCTTTCATGCTATGTAATTCAAGCTCCCATAAAGGGCATACTCCAATCACAATCCGTTGAAAGACATTTCAATGAATGCTCAACTTCGACACCAAGAAAACACTGCAGCAAATTCGAATTCCACCAGCACAAAACCCAATCGCTTCAATAATTGCAATCTGCTCCAATGATCAACTTCTCTGATACCATGTAGAAAATATATAAATTATGTGTTATATTTCCAATATTATCCTGATCTCACACTATTTTAACTTCATGCAAAATATAGAATCTATTCCACCATTGATCATTTGCGGAAATTAAATCAAGATTGCAATGCACACATGAAACAATAAAAATTCACACACATAACATAGTTGTTTAACAGAAAGCCTGAAGTTGAGAACCCCAACTATCTATATATAATATATGTCATATAGATCATGTAAAAATCCTCATACAAATCTGATCATATCAAGCTCTCAGTACAATACAATCGCTACACACTAATCAAGCCCGATTTTACAAATCCATGCATTGATCTTTGCCACCTGCTAGCCTGCCTCTACTGCGCAATCCTTGCTGAAGAATGGCTCTAAATGAGTTCGAATTACTCCAACCTTTCTCACGCAATCCTAATTGGCATCTCCACTGAGTGTTGGATGCAATCAATGCATCACTATAGTCACAACCGATAGTCACACTTGCCCTTTCACCTATCTCTCCACTGGTCTCCACTGAAACTGCCATGCACTGTAATTAACTGATGTATTCTTCAGTTGATTAATGAGTTATTATTTGTGAATTAATTAACTAATTAATTCACTCCACTCTCACTAGTGTATCATTCAGTTAGACTAGATACAACTAGCTCAACTGAGTCTAATTGAGTTAAATTGAATACAACTCCACCAACTACTTCTCTAACTCCACCAAACTCTGCCACTTGAGTTCTAACTGAGTCCTCCATGCAATAGCTCCAGTAAACCCTCAGGAATAGCGTAATTCCTTCTGTCGGCTTTTGTGCCACATCTGTGCACTTAACTAAAGTGCTCCAAGAGAATAATATAATGTTTAAAGTCCAAATATTATTAAGAGATAATAATATTCGATAGATCTATTTTTAGACTGGTAGTCTAAAAATAGACTCTGCCCAATATGTCTAAAAATAGAAGTCCATCTATTTTTTCAACTTGGAAAATCATCCACAAATAGCATCCTGCAACTCATAGAATATGATCGACATGTCTAAAAATAGACTTTGCGCCAAAAATAGCCTTTGCGCCAAAAATAGCCTACGGGCCCACTTAGTGAAGGCGACTCTTTTCACTAAGCTCATCATCTTGTTGAATCTCAACACGCTCTGTTACGCAGGGTGCACCGATAAAAAAAAATCCATTCTTTTCAAAAATTCATGCAAGGGCCGATATGGATTGGGATCTGACTATGAAAGTCATCCCGGGGGTTGGATGTCAATCTAAAATGAAAATCCCTAATCTGAAATCATAGAAATAGGGAGAAGAAAGGGCAAAAAAAAAAATGAAGGGTTTAGGGTAAAAATGGATAAAATTGCAGAAAAAAGTAAAAAAAATAATCAAATTTAATCACGAGATCATTTGAAATTCTATGCTACAGGGTTTGAATCACCAGAGGTTTGGATTCTGATTGTATGAATACTTCTGTTACGTTGTTCTCGTGCTCTCTTGCTCTAGGTATGTCTCCTGCAAATCTCTGGTTGAAAATTTTAGAAAAAATAGTAAAATAATGAAAAGTTTTTAGTATTTAAAGAATTGTTTTATGAAATTATATTTTCAAAAATATTTTTCCCCCCATTTTTCAATTTGTCGTTTTTTTTTAACTTAAATAAAACAGGGTTGCTTTTTTTATTTGCGTTTATTCGTCACCGGTGCGTCCATTGGTAACACGGCACCGGTTTGTAGTAACTAAAATGCACCGGTGCGTAGTAACTAGAATGCACTGGTGCGGTTATCTGTACATTAGCACTGATTTGCAATTGAGGCACCGAAATTACTTTTACGTGTGTACACCAAAATTAGACATGTTGGAAATGTACATTTTTCTCTGAAAATATTTGGGCCATTTGTTTTCAAAACTACACCTTTTCTTCTTTTAGAGAAAGAAACTTGAACCATTCCATAACCTGCAACAAGAAAAGGTGCCCAATGATCTACTTGCTGACCCATGATCTGCTTGCTTATTTGTAAGTTCTTCCTCCATCTTGGCATCCAATTTCCTCTTTTCTCCTTTTTGCTTTATATCTTGATCTTAAAAAAATTTATGCAATCTTTGTTTTATGAGAAACTGACCTTGAATGTTCTGGGAGCAATGCAGACAACGAGTCCTTCATTTTGCATTTGTTAGCAAAATAAGACCGATTTTCGACTAGAAGATGCAGTTATTACATGTGGAGGAAATGGTTTCCCGTAGAAAATGAGTATAGGGTTGAGAAAAATTAATGCGAAGGATTGGAAAGCTAAAGTGGAAGGTTGAAAAGCTGGCGAATCCACTAAGGAGGATCATAGGAAGTGAATTTGGAATATGGGGATAAGAGGATTTCGTTAGGAAACTTCTTGCAAGCCAAAGGAGATTCTAGAAGCATGGAGTCCCTAGATGGTGGATTATTGGGTGTAACTATAATGTAGATATGTTTCTAGGTTATCAGTAAGGTTTTCATATTTCGTTGAGTGGTTTTTTTGTGTAATTTTCAGATATAATGGTGGGAATTTCCTTTCTAGGGAATTCTAGATTTGTTCGATGCATTTTGTTAAGAGTTTTGGTTTTAGTCTACATAAAAATAGTCTGGTTAGTAGCATTGGGGGTTTCTGGTGGTCCTATGAAAGGCCGAGCAGGAAAGGTTTTAGCTCATCCCCAACCTTTTCTAGTTGTGCTTGTTGTTTTTTTATGTTGTGGGGTGACTCCCAGAACCTAGGTTGGGAGCTTCATAATTTTTATTATATGGTTGCATATGTTGGGTTGTTCAAACAAGAGGTCTTTGAGCTCTCTAATATATTATTTGGTCGCCTGGGAGGTTACATGACACTTGATGTCTAGTTGCGACCACAAACATGACCAATGGTATTAGGTTTTCTTTTCATCCTATGGGGAGTGTTCTATTGGTGACTAGCTAGGCTATTGGTTGGTCTAAGAAGCTCAAACATGGATTGTGTAGCAAGACAATATTGTGGGTCTGTTGCAATTTGGTGCCATCATGGTTCTATTTGGCTTCTGGTTATGACGTGTTGCATGTAAACGAGGAATATTTTCAAGTATAGGATTTTCCAAGTCCAATTCATGGGAACCATGCACCACCAACAAGGAAGGGTGAATAAGGGTATTGTTCTAAGTGGGAAATACTTTGAGCATATTATGGGGGACCATAGTCTATGGGAAGTAGTGGACCTCAATCCTGCACAATCACCTAGCACTATGGAATTACCCCCCTTATGGACGTCTTTCCAAACCATATTAGACATGTGACCCTCCTCTTGGAGTAGCTCAACGTTGACTATCATGATGAAAAAACTGTGGTCATCGGATTTATAAACAACATGTAATGTAATCAATGGAATATTCAAGACATTCTAGCCACCTTACAAAGGGGTCAAAGGAGAATATACAAGAAGTTCAAACACTTGGAAGGGAGGCTTGCACACATAGAAAATCTTGTACATTATGATCTCAAACCTCCTTCATCACCTGGTACTGAACCAAATAACCTAGCTCAGGTCAATGCTTTTGATCTCTGATGGTTGTGGGTTGTCTTTTTATTTTAGGTGTTTTCTAATTTCACTGGTTATGTCGGTTGTGGTTACTTAATTTGTACTAGCAACTTGATATATGTCTTTGTTGTCTCCTTCTAGCTAACAAATCTAGTAGGAGTGAAGCTGAAATAATTTTGAGGAACTGCATACAATGGTGTAAATATTTTTTATTTAATAAAATCCATTTTACTATATATATATATATATATATATATATAATTTATTAAAAAAATTATATCAATTAAAATAGCTTATTAATTTATTAGATATCATTTTTGGGATTCAACTGCGTTAAGTAAGTCATTCATCTATGACCAATTCCATGAGAGGTAGTCGTAATTGACTAATTTCTCATGATTTTTGAATAGTCCACTTAACACTCATTACATCGGGTGATGCTCACAAGGGTGGAGAAGTGCGATTGAAACTAGTGAAATGAATCACATAGCGTCAATCATCACTTCTGGGGCTTGCACCCGATAACCAGGACTTCCCGGGTGGTCACACATCCCAGAACTCCTCTGGCTCAAGCGCGCTTAACTATGGAGTTTTTCCCCACAATCAAGCCCACTTAGCTTGCTACCCCATTTGCAAAATCTTAGCAAGTATTGTGCCTCATGAACCATTCAAGTAGAGCTCCCTTTTACTCTTCGTATTTTAAGTATGAGGGGTTTCCACACTGCATTATATATTTTTCATCATTTATACATATCTTACCATCTAAATAACTTGTATCATAGTATCAAAATTGCTTATAATAAGATGAATTTTCACTCTTATCATATATTTTGTCATATAAGGTGAGATTTTATTATTATCAGATATTAGTATTGGAACAAATATTTTGAAATTAGGATTTAACTTGGGTGTATAAAATGCATTTTAAGAAAAAATGTTTTTCACTTCAAATGTCACAAAGATGAAAATTTATTTGACTCATGATATTTTGGAAATTATTAGAGGATATATATTGAGGAAAAAATGACCTTATATTGAGCATATAAATGGGGCAAAGAGTTTTTATATTGTCTGGTATTAAAAAATGAGCTCAATGTTAATGAAACCATATAAAGGGGTATAAAAAATGTAAATGAAAAAATGGATACCTACAATATCTAGTGAAAGTAGGACTTTTTAAATTGGGAAAGTGTATTAGGTTTGTATTGGTAGGGGGTTAAATAATGTGATTTTTAGAGGTATTTTCCAATATGTAGTCAAGTTAAAGGCATTGTCTATTATGCCACCAACACATGATATGTGAGAGGTTCATTGAGTGAAGCCCTCGTGGTTTCACTATGAAATTCTTGATAAAATTTTTTTAGAGGAACTATTTAGGTAACTTGTATCTTATCAACAAAACAAATCAAAATAACTTATATCTTATCAACAAAATAAATCAAAGTAACTTATATATTAGTATCAAAATTGCTTATAATAAGATGAATTTTCACTCTTATCATAGATTTTGTCATATAAGGTGAGGTTTGAAATTAGGTTTTAATTTGGGTATATAGAATACATTTTAAGAAAAAAATGTTTTTCATCTTCAAATGTCACAAAGATGACACATTCTTTGACTAGTGATATTTTAGAAACTATTGGAGGATATATATTGAGCGAAAAACACAATATATTGAGCATATAAAATGGGGCATAGTTTTTATATTAGTTGGCATAAAAAATGAGCTCAAAGTTAATGAAAACATACAAAGGGGTATAAAAAATGTAAATGAAAAAGGGGTATAAAAAATGTAAATGAAAAAATGGATACCGACAATACATAGTGAAAGTAGGGATTTTTAAATTGGGAAATTGTATTGGGTTTGTATTGCTAGGGGGTTAAATAATGTGATTTTTAGAGGTATTTTCCAATATGTAATCAAGTTAAAGGCATTGTCTAGTATGCCATCAACAAGTGATATATGAGAGGTTTGTTGAGTGAAGCCCTCATGGTTTCACTATGAAGTTCTTAGAGGAATTCTTTAGGTAAATCACATTAGGATTTACGGATTCATTGAGTGAAGTCCTCATGGTTTCACTATGAAATTCTGAGAGGAATTCTTTAGGTAAATCACATTAGGATTTACACTAAAAATACCCCTAAAAACACTATGAATCACACAAATTTGCACTCTAAAATTTTTTTCTTAGTTTAACAATAATGATAACGCATAAATACTTTTATTATTTTCAAATAAAGTTTATCATCTCTTTATGATATCTCAATTTTTTTAATTTTCCAATTCTTTATCCCATAGAAATTTCTCTTTATAATATCTCAAATTTTTTAATTTTCCAATTCTTTATCCCATAGAAATTTCTCTTTAGATTCAATAATTTTATTGTAATTTAATTTATTTAATAAAAAATATATATATATTTATTTATTTAATAATTAAATAAATTAACATCAATTTCTGTTCAAATTTAAAATCATAATTATAATTTAATTTATTTAATAAAAATAATTTTATATAAGAATATTCAATAATCGAGATAATTCACGAATGTTTTGATCCATATCAGTTAATATATTTACTCAAATATTTGAACTTTATCAGCAATAACCCTCAAATGCCCTCAAATAAATTAACGCCAATTTCATGATTATTAGAATTTAATTTATTTAATAGTGAAATAAATTGTCATTAATTTTAATATAATGAATGATAGTGAGACAGTTTTCTCAAAATGTTGTCAGTCAAAATTATTTTATTTATATATAAATTTATTTTATTAGTTTATTTTCATAATAAATACAATACATTGTACGAAGGATAGTTATCATTTTCACTTTACTTATTTTATTTATATATAAATTTATATTATTATATTAAATTTATTTTATTTTCATAATAAATACAATCTTTTCCATAAATATGTTTCCAGTGGCAACTAGAAAGCATCCTGTAATTTAAGAATGTCTACCAGCTTGGAAGGCAAAGCTGCAAGGTAGACTTGCTTCCAGAGAATGTTCTTGGGGTCCTTAACCATGAAGATTCTTTGCATCCAATCTCTATGGAAATCTTCATACTGGTTGATATTGCGACATTTCAGATTCATGAGAATCATTTCATTTTGATCTGAAATGTTTGGGTTATCTCCATAGAATGTTTGTTGAATTAGTGCTGTGAGAGCACCAATCATATTATTCATAGCTTTCCCATCTTCATGAAATCTGACATCTCCATTTTCATCTTTCAATACCTCAGCTTCCATGGAAGATATGAGAGCAGGAGAAGACTCTAGCTCCCACCATCTGGCTAGAGTTCCTGTGAAACATGGAATGAGGGATTTACATGCCTCAACTTCAGATTTTCCATCTATGCACATCAACTTATACTCTGTGATCATCTGATCAATGACTTGTTTGATCTGGGCAGAGGATAAGTTATCTATGTTCCATTCTTTATGGCTTTGAGGATAGAAGGTTTCTCTTGCAGGGATTTTTCCAAGGCCATTTAAGTCAGGAGGAGAGTACCTAGTGTATTGGGCTTCAAGAGGCTCATATACAGGTAGGACATGATCTTCAGATTCTGATTCTTGGAACAGAGAGGCAATAGTTACTTTATATGTTGGAGACTTGGGAATAGACTCTTTGGGAAAGAGGCTGGGAAATTTATCAACACTTTTCTGGATTTGTACAACTTTCCCTTTGTGGAGAAACCCTAAGGGGACAGGCTTGTCTGTTTTCTTTTCTTTTTCCTTTGAGGCTTGTGCAGACAAATTTGACACAAGTTGCCGAGTAGAAATAGACTGGTCTATAATACAACTTTCTACTTCAACAACTTTTTGTAATGACTTCAAAGAAAAATCTTTAGTTACTGAACAATTATACTGTACAAAATTTAATGCCTTATTTACATCATTCAAAGAAACTTGAATCTGATCCATCTGATTCTTTAAAACAGAAGCTTTAGCAACATTCTTTTCTAATCCTGTGATGGCAGTGTTAGTCCAGTTTATTTGTTCACTTACAATCTGGATTCTTCTTTCAACTCCTACCAGGTTTTCCTTTTGCACTATGGGATATGCATTAGCTGAGTTTTGTCCTTCTCCTAGGACAATCCCTTTGAAAGGAGGATAGCTAGTGGAGGTTTCTATTTTACTACCATCAACTGCTGTCCATGAATGACCCGAAGATGATGTGGGTTCATTCATCAATACAACTTCTGACTCTTTAGCCTTCTTCCATGAGTAGAAAGAAATCCAAGTCTTTCTTTCTTCCATATATTGTTTCCATTCTAGGGCTAAAGTTTTCTTTTCTTCTGGAGTATAGCTGACAGCAAATTCATATGCTTCTAGGTGAGTAAACAGATCCCAATTTATCATCTGTTTCATCCATTGGGCAAGGATTCTGTGTTTCTCACAACCATCCATAAGTGTATAAAACTTCTGGATTTCTGGGACAGATGGTCTTTTGACATCTTCTGGTAGATCTTTAAATCTGCATTCTGGGATCAGGAAATCCTTTTGATTATAATACCCTAAACCATGCTTATCTTTAGGGGATTGTGCATTCATGAATATCTCAGTTAGTCTGGGATCTTCATCTTGCAGAGAAGGAACTAAGTGCATCATAAGCACATGGTCATCTTCATGTGGGAAATAAATATCAGAACATTTCGTATTTGGACAGGGAGTAACTGATGTAGAAGGAGGAGCATCACCTGTTTTGGGATTATGGTTCTGATGTCTTATGACCACTTCAGCAAGATGTTTAAGATTTACAGACTGATGTCATTGTGGGCATTCAACTTGTAAAGGATTGAAATTGACTAACAAAGCAAACTCAAATAGAGTTGTATGATGACAAGAAGTATTTACAATACTGGAACATGCAGTATCTGTATTATCAGGGGTAATGTACAAAGGAGACTTTTTACATTCAGCTTCAATTTTGCGCCTATCAATAGTGGATATTCTTGGGAAAGAAAGAGTGGCAGTAGAATGATTTTCGGTGATATTTGCAGAAGTGATTTTTTGAACAGAGAGAGGCTAAGGATTTGGCACAACCCAGTGTTCAGGAAAAGATAGATCCTCCCATTTTATAGCTTGATGTTCTACCTTCTGATTTTTAGGATCTGTCATGATGACAACACTGGTTTTTGACTCTCTGCTAGGGGCATGGAGGACTGCAGGAAATAGTGTGGTAGTATGCCTAATGCAACCTCTGAACTGTATGGCGATATTATTTCTCTTTTTCCTCATATCAAATCCAGTGGTTTGGATTTGTAACTGCAGAATATCGGCCAATGTTTCATCAAACACATACACAGAGAAGTTGGGATAACAATCAAACCATACTGGACCATTAGAAAATGGTGCAACTATTCCTCCAATTAAGGAATCAGTATATTTATTATGTGTTAGATCTCTAACAGTAGCTAACACATATGAATCAACACCTTGATGGACAAGGGCCTGGATTCCTACTCTGATGCATCCAATATGCAAGAACTGTGTTCCCAGCTTTCTAGCTTCTTCTTGGAGCTTCTTTGGGTTTAACAGGGGTATTAACTGTACACGGTCGGAATTCTCTTCTATAGAGCTAATGGATCCTTTTATTGTTATTCTAGTGGCAGCTTTTAAGTGCCAGACACCCAGATCATTATAGACTTGTGAGGCAGAAATCCTGGGTAGAACCCATTTGGCTTGAGGCTCAGTTTCTTCATACAAATGATCTGACTCGGTTATGACTCGACTACTACTAGAAGCAAACATATCTCTGAGTGGGTCTTGTTGAGCTTTATCTTGCTCTTCAAGTTCTCGGAAAGATACAGATTTTCTGAATGGGTCCATTTTTACTTCAGAAAATAAAGAGAGAATGATTATAAGAACTGACCTTCTCACGAACCAGTTGACAAACTGTGACTGGCTCTGATACCAATTTTACTGTAGGGACCTCTCACACAGGTTTGCACTGCAAACTGCTCAACAAGCAGACTGGCTCACTGAGTTTCTTCTTGCTTCTTTAAGAGACCCTATGCGAACCCATACACGAACCTACTATCACGTTCACACTTCTTTAGGCTCTCTCTGCGGCTTCCTTCGCCTTTTCTGGCCTACTCCGTGTCCCTCGGTGATCTCGCGAACGTCTGGCGAACTTTCAGCGATAAAAAATAAAACAATACTACCTCAGTGGACATTCATAAAGCTCAGAATTACAGTTCTTCTCATGCGGAACAAATATTTCTCTCTTTATTGATATTCAGAATGATTTTACAATCAGATTACAGACTTATGGACTCAGATCTCTTTCCAGAGATAGACTGCAGTGGCTTTTACCAGACTTTAGCTACTCATAAAGAGTGAGCGCTACTGGAGGCTTTCTAGCCAACGTGCAGACTCAGTCTCAGAGTTCTGTTACTCAAAACACGCAGATGAACAATATCCAGACTCGATCTATGATCAGGCCACTTTAGGTTCTTGCCTATACCGAGCACATAGACACGCAGGCTTCTCTGATCACCTATGGACTTGAGTCTTAGCACCGTGATGCAAGCAGATCGCGAAACTTCGCGCAGATGCAGAGCAGGGAGCTTCGGCTCGACTCAAACTCTAAACTCAAATGACTCTAGACTCTAGAGTCTCCGAATGTGAATGCTAAACAATGAGCCTTAACCCTCCTTATATAGGAAAAGAGGGGGGGACAAACATTCGTTCGGTCCGTCAGATTATTGACACATGGAGGAGAATCATGGCTTTCGGGTAACACCGAAGTGACATCCGCACCGAGATTCGTCCATCCGACACTAACATGTGAAGTGTGTGTACATTACACTGTGGATACCTTTTCTGTACAAGGCCCACGAGGAAACAGAATAATTATATACAGAGAGGATGCTTTTCGGACAGGTGAAAAGCCCCCGGGAAAAGACCTGTCACTGTAGACCCGTGACTGGGTATCATTACACTATGGATACTTTTGTTTTAATGGAGCCCACTAGAACCGCTTGTACTGGTTTCAGCTTGATCAAGGATAGTAATTCCGGGAAACCAGAGTCTTGGATACAGATCATAGTCCCAAGATTTTGTGTAAATTCTTCTAACAATCATGGGTTTATTTAAAATGATCTGATGTTTTACTTTGGTTAGAACCAACCATTGTAATTGCCTTTTCTTGTAGCAATTTAATATTGGATTTACAAGTTTGTACTCAAGTTGGCTCAAATAACGGACTGTTTGACACGGACTATGAAAGCATTCTCCCCAAGTGCTTTCTAGACAATCATTGCATTGGATTTGAAAATATGATTCATAGTAAACTGGATCCATGCCATATGCGCTTAGTCTGTAAACAAACCACCAGTCACATGTCCAGGGGCATGCATAGTGGGACTGATTTATCCAAGTAGGTCCAAATCTGAGCTTGGTGTGGTGAGTCTCACCGCGCCCATCTTTATTCAGCAGATCCCACCAAAGTTGCTTATATCCTGCAAAATTGTACACAGTGTCAGGAAAAATCAAGTCAGGATTGTTACCTGGCCATGTCTGGTACCTCCCTCCAGTGTATTCTCCAGGCCACCTTGTGCGGTTGATTGTATAAGATTTATAGTAGATTCTTGTTCTGTCACTTCCACCAGTACAAATGACTGACAGATCACAAAAATCTTGTGAGAGGGATCTTTCTGCTTCATAGGAGGCTGTCATACTAGTGGAATATATCATTTCATGTATCCACTTGTTTCCTTTAGGATAGACCCTCCTTTCAGGTACGAGATGCATAATATCAGTATGGCTTTGCAGATTTGCATCAAGTACTTTTGTATTACGGAGTTGCCATGTAGGTCTCCATTTCTCTTTGTACACAACCCATGATTCATCATCTGAAATAGATCTAAGTGTCTCCTTTTGCTGTGCATGATCCCATTCTGTGATAATAACCATAACATGGTTATGATTTTCTTCTTGTTCCTGTTCTTGATGCTGGATGAATTCTCTGCTGAGAAAGTCTGGCAAAGAATTATCAATTCCCTTAATATGCTCGACCTTAAAGTCGAAATTGGCAAACAAAGCTTGCCATCTTGCAAATTTAGCATCTTCAGGGTTCTTGATAGTTTTACTCAAAACTTTGTCTAAGGCCTTAGCATCGGTCCTCAGCAGAAATAATTTATTAGCTAAATGAATAGAGAACTTACTGACACAGTTCCATGCAGCCTTTACCTCTTGTTCTATTGTGGAGTAATTTCTCTCGACTTTACTCCATGTTCTAGAAGCATACTGCACAAATTTTTCTTCATGCTTCATACTTTTGTCAGTAGGTCTCTGTTTGAGCACACCTCCCCAACCAATATTACTGGCATCTGATTCTACAATCTTGAAATATCCATCCTCTGCAACATGAAGAATGGGGAGTTTTCTTACCGTAGCCTTGATTTTTCTAATTGATTCTGTATGAGCTTTGGTCCAAGGCTTAGGATTTTTCCTGAGTCTTTGGTTTAGGAGAGACCTGTCAATTGCACAGTTTGGATAAAAATTGCTTACATAATTTAAGCAACCCAAAAATCTTTGCAGTTGGGTTTTATCCAGAATAATGTCTGGAAATTTATCTGCAAATTCAATAGCATGATTTTGTAAAGCAATTAATCCATTTTCGATGGTGTGCCCCAGAAATTTGATCTTAGTCTTACACAATTCCATCTTCTTCTTACTCAAGACTAAGCCATTTTTCTTCACTAATCTCATAAAAATCTTTAGATGTCTAAAATGATCTTGAAGATTTTTAGAGAATATTAAGAGATCATCAATGTATGCTAGAAGCCATTCTGCATAAGGTTTGAAAATAGAATCCATTACCTTCTGGAACTTAGAAGGTGCATGTTTCAGTCCGAATGGCATCACATTCCATTCATAGTGGCCTCCAGGAATGCTGAATGCAGTTTTCCACTTGTCTTTCTCTGCTATAGCCACTTTCCAGAAGCCAGATTTCAGGTCAAACTTAGAAAATATCTTGGCTCCTGCTATCCTTCCCAACAGATCTCCTTTATGTGGGATATGATAAGTATCATCTGCAAGAACAGAATTAAGAGGTTTATAGTTAATGACTAACCTTGGGATACCTCGTATCTGTTCACTTCTTTTATTCACATAGAAGCCATAGCAGTTCCAAGGACTGCTTGACTCCCTAATCAGCTTTCTCTGCAGTAGATGATTTATTTCTTTTTCACAAAGTTCTCGGTATTCTTTGTTCATTGGAATTGCTCTGGATTTGCATGGTCTGCCCGCGTATCCTTCTTTGTAGGGCAGTTCAATATTATGCTGTTTACGGTGCCAAAATGCATTTGGCTCTTATGCACAACATTGTTCTTCAAACTGTTTCTGTAGTTCAGCAATTTGTTTCTGAACTACTGCAGAACTCAACTGATCTTCAATTCTGATCAAGTTCTTGTGGTCTTTTAGTTCTGCAAGACTATCTTCTGCTTTTTTGAGTTCTTGCATGGCTTGTACCATAGTGGATATTCTCTGCTTGGAAACATAAGGCAGCTCAATTCTTTTTCTTTTTCCCTTTCCATCAGAAGTGGGCATTCTAATGAAATACCCTGCCTTATTATTTTTGGTTTTCCATGAACCATGAGATTCTACAGCTGCAAGGAAAAAATTTGCTAAGATGTAGTCAACAGGAATATCAGCCACAACAAATTGTGCTTTTAAACAATGAGAATCAAAACAAACCATGGCCTTAGGAATCTCATATTCAAGTGTTTTTTCCCCTAATCCCACAATTTTTCTTTCTTCTTTAGCCCAAAACTTTGAGGGGACAACCTTCTTATCAAGGATGTTTACATCTGCACCTGAATCAATTAATGCACCATGCACTAAAATATTCACCTTGACATGATGATGCTGATATTGAATAGCAAGAACCTGCATTTCTCTGAATCCAAAAACAGGATCAGCTTTTCCTTCAGCAATTTCAACCTTTGGTTGTTCAGGAGTAGAATATGAAGGAGTTCCATGAATAAATATAATTAGTATTTTCACTCGAAATAGGATGATTTTATCTTCTGTTTACCTTTTTCTAATTCGGATACTTTGAATTTGAGGGCAGAAATTTCACCTTTCAACAAGTGTATCTCCTTACTCACCTCCCCCAAAGTGAGTGCACGAACTTTGCTTTCTTTGTGATCAGGCCACTTTTGAGGTTCTTGCCTATGCCGAGCACATAGACACGCGAGACTTCTCACGAGTCACCTAAGGACTTGAGTCTGCTTAGTGATGTAAAGCGGATCGCAAAACTTTGCGCGGATGCGAAACGAGAGCTTCGGCTCGACTCGAGACTCAAAGCTACAAATGACTCTAGACTCTAGACTCTACGAATGCGAATGCCAAACAATGAGCCATAGCCCTCCTTATATAGGAAAAGAGGGGGGGGACAAACATTTGCTCGAGTCCGTCGGATTAATGACACGTGGAGGAGAATCATGGCTTTTGGGTAACTACGAAGTGACATCCTCATGAGATTCATCCATCGACACTAACATGTGAAGTGTGTGTACATTACACTATGGATATCTTTTTATGTACAAGGCCCACGAGGAAACAAAATAATTATATACGGAAAGGATGTTTTTCGGACAAGTGAAAAGCCCTCGGGAAAAAGACTTGTCACTTTGTAAACCCGTGTGTTGGGTATCATTACATTATGGATACTTTTGTTTTAGCGGAGCCCACTAGAGCAGCTTGTCTTGGTTTTCAGCTGATCAAGAATAGTAATTCTAGGAAACCTAAGTCTTGGATACGAGATCATCGTCCCAAGCTTTAATATAAATTCTTCTGAAAATCATGGGTTTATTTAAAATGATCGATGTTTTACTTTGGTTAGAACTAGCCATTGTAATTGCCTTTTCTTGTAGCAATTTAATATTGCATTTACAAGTTTGTATTCAAGTTGGCTCAAATCACGATTTGTTTGACATGGACTATGAAAACATTCTCCCAAAGTGCTTTCTAGACAATCATTGCATTGGCTTTGAAAATATGATTCATAGTAGGCTGGATCCATGCCATATGCGCTTAGTCCATAAACAAACCACCGGTCACATGTCCAGGGGCATGCATAGTGGGGGCCCGGTTATCCAAGTGGGTCCAAATGCGAGCTTGGTGTGGTGAGTCTCACTGCGCCCATCTTTATTCAATAGATCCCTCCAAAATTGCTTATATCCTGCCAAAAATTGTACACGGTGTCGGGGAAAAAATCAAGTCGGGATTGTTACACTGCCATGTCACGGTACCTTCCTCCAGAGTATATTCTCCGAGGCCACCTTGTGCGGTTGATTGTATAAGATTTATAGTAGATTCTTGTTCTGTCACTTCCACCGAGTACAAATGACTAACGAGATCACAAAAATCTTGTGAGAGGGATCTTTCTCGCTTCATAAGAGCGGTCATACTTGTGGAATATATCATGTCATGTATCCACTTATTTCCTTTGGGAGTAGAACCCACCTTTCGAGTACAAGATGCATAATATCGGTATGGATTTGCAGTTGCATCAAGTACTTTTTATGTATTTCCGAGCTGCCATGTCGGCCTCCATTTCTTTTTTGTACATGACCCATGATTCATCATCACGAAACGGACACTGAGTGTCTCTTTTTGCTATGCATGATCCCATTCGCAATAATAACCATAACATGGTTATGATCTTCTTCTTGTTCCTGTTCTTGATGCTGGGATGAATTCTCTCGCTAAGAAAATATGGCGAGAGAATTATCAATTCCCTTAATATGCTCAACCTTAAAAATCGAAATTAGCAAAGCAAAGCTTGCCATCTTTCAAACTTAGCATCTTCAGGGTTCTTGATAGTTTTACTCAAAACTTTGTCTAAGGCCTTTGCATCGGTTCTAAGCGAGAAAAAATTTGTTAGCTAGATGAATAGAGAACTTGCTTGACACGAGTTCAAGCAACCTTTACTTCTTGTTCTACTATGGAGTAATTTTTTTCAGCTTTACTCAAGTTCAGAAGCACTCTTGCACAACCTTTTCTTCATCTTTCATACTTTTGTCGGTAGGTCTCTGTTTGAGCACTACTTGTAATATCCCAAGGATCAAAATTTTAAATAAAACAACACATCTAGGTATTTCATATAAATACACGAACACAACACATATAAGAAATTGAAGCCCAATTGTGAATCTGAATGGATCCACCAAATAAACATTACCGCGGGGTTTTCGTCCGGGATCAATAAAAAAGAAGCGGCTAGCCGAGTTCTCAACCCAAACATAATAAAATAGATAATCCAGAATGCCCTAAATTCCTAGCTTCTCTCCCTTTTTATAGGCTTGATGGGTCAATACCAACAAGAGATACCATGGGTCAATACCATGGGAAAATACCATCAAGAAATGCCATGGGTCAATACCATGGGTCAATTCTATCCACTTTGGCGGGATTAAGAAAGGGAATATTACAAATCCTCCCGCCCAAAGATTGCTTGTCCTCAAGCAATCCACTTCTATCCTCAACAAAAGCATTTGTACATCAATACGAGGATCCCATACAATCCGATGTGCCTTTCATGTTGAATTATCCACGAATGGATCCTTCAATACTGGATCCCAAGCAATCCTCGACCAATCCTCTGTAATAGATTTACCTAGATCCCAAACAATCCTTTGGCCAATCATTTCCCCAATGGATTCTCACTGGATCTCAATGCCACCTAAATCACGGGACCTATGGGTTATGGTACCATTTCAACCCCTCCATCATTATACTGCACAAAGGGCCCAAGCTGCAATATGCCCTCGATTGTGAGTATCCTCCAAAGAATCAACCTATCAGATAGAATACCAACTCATAATCTCTCGCAATCCCGAGACTTGGGGAGGGATGAATATTTACAAATCTACTATGTTGATGTTGTTCGATGCTCAATTCATGCTTCTCTACTTGGTTACCCAACCCTGATGCGATTGGAGAACTCTTCCTTCTCTTCCCAATGTATAAAGGTGGGTTGTTAGTGTTGCAAGCCTTATCTATGTATTCTTGTAGAAGTCTTTGCTATGGGACTCCCGATTGTACTCCTCATGCGGCCTTGTGAGGGACTTGAGTTTTTTCCTCAATACTAGACAACATGGTCGATGATTTGGCACATTTCCCTATGAGTTCCTCAAATTTTCTGTTTCTCCTGTAAGACGGTGTCTCGAGGATCATCCGGACTTTTTGCTTCAACAACATAAGATCTACCTTGGAATGCATGATCCTTTCTGAAAATGCATGATCCTCTCCTCATTTGATTCTCCTTGGGTGTATTCATCCTGGACCTCTTCACATGTGAGGATCGATTTGTCCATCCTCTCACGGTTTCCAAACATGGATGTATTGGTGGAATTTTGTCTATACAGATTGCCCATACTCTTTATGGATGTCATCCGTTGTATTTATAGATTCAACTACCACAACATCGGGAGAATTACATCTTTCCTTTCGTCATGTACTTTGTCAAGTGATTGCTAAGCTTGTCCTGCAAGATTTCTACGAAGAGCATGATGTTGTTGTTCACCATTTGTACTTGAGTCAGCTCGAGATCCTTCATAGATCCTCTCCCGAAAACCGGCAGAACCCATCAATGGATGAATCCCCATTATCCGAAGAAGTCTCTAATTTTGCTATCCTTGTTGCCTCCTTATTGTCACGGACATGAATGGTCAAGTGCCCAAACTCCCTTGCATACAAAGCATAAGCCTTTCCTCCTTAGTTCATCATCTTTGTCTCCACAAATCTTTGTTAGTTCCTCCTTGGTTAACTTCTTTCTAAGTAGTTTGATGCTCTGTTTGATCAACCCCTCAACTAGTTCATAAGCGGCAAGTGATGCAATTAGCTCCTTCCTCCAGAAATGGCCAACAATTTGGATCTCAATTGTTCGCAGATGGCCCTATCTTCTCCCTTAGATCGGAGACATGATCTTTTTTCATGTCTGTTTTGATGTAGTTTGGATGAGATGTTGTAATTCCATTGCAGAAGTATTGGAGCATTTGAAGGATTAAATCATCACACTCTAGATCCGGCATAAGCATACCAAATCGAATTTACGCCATGTGTTCCAAAATTGTGCGCTTACGGAAAAAAGGTAAGAATGGTGGTGTTGTGTTGTCCAACCCTTGAGTGCTTCTACCATTACCCGAAAATTCCCCCTCATGATGTCATCATTGTAGGGCAATAGTGGTGCTATTAAGGCTATGATTTTTCTGAGACAAGAAGCGGCGGTGAGTCTAACATTTTCACAAGAATGCTCCAAGAACCTAGGTTGTATCCAAAGCAAGCATGGATGGCTTCAAGGCCCGAGCTTGACTCTTCCCATTCGATTTATCTATCAAGCTCAAAGCCGCATTTAATCTATCTAGTCAGTAGGAGAACATCTTTTGACTTTGTACCCTGCAATTTGGATCCAAGTTCAAAGAGACACTTGCTTGTTACATCTTCCTTAGGATATCTTTTGACTACGAAGAATAACATGGACCTTTCAAAGAGAAAGGCATCAGCCGCTTTGTTCTTGCTTCTGATTTGTATGTTGTTGCCATATTTGATCCCTGCAGTATTGTAGCCCAAAGAATCGTGATGATATCATTATGTTGATTCTTGTGGCGTTTCAAAAACAAAATGATGACATTGGCATTAATGGATCTCAATACTTAGTAATGAGAAACACGAGAATGATCACTGTCTGCAGCAATAGCTTCCCAACCTTTCAACAATGACCATATTTGCAAGAAAGACATGAATAAATATCATGGGTACATTCATAATATTCCATACAAATGAATAAATATCATGGGTACATTTATTCATAAGAATACATATACTAGCAATAAATGATTTTTTTTTAATCATGCCTTCAAATATTTTCACAAATTTAACCCACAGACATATAAATGATTTTCCCTTCACTTATATCTCCCAATAAAATAATTTACGCAAAATAAAAAAATCAAACTAGGGGTGATAAATATCACGAAGTAGAGAAATACGGCTAGGGTGAAAAAATAAATTTCACCGAAGTTCGCTTGCGTAAAATTCTCGAGTTTGGCGGG
Organism: Pinus albicaulis; assembly: GCA_034641835.2. NCBI lineage: Eukaryota > Viridiplantae > Streptophyta > Pinopsida > Pinales > Pinaceae > Pinus > Pinus albicaulis. The sequence goes on from CM076581.1 coordinate 1,151,108,987, forward strand.
ATGCACGGCATACGATACCGCTGTAATATCCCAAGGATCAAAATTTATAATAAAACAACACATCTAGGTATTTCACATAAATACACGAACGGAACACATATAGAAATTGAAAGCCCAATTGTGAATCTTGAATGGATCCACCAAATAAACATTACGCGGGGGTTTTCATCCAGGGATCAATAAAAGACCCGGCCGAGCAGGTTCTCAACCCAAACATAATAAAATAGATAATCCGAGAATGCCCTAAATGCCTAGCTTCTCTCCCCTTTTTAAGGCTTGATGGGTCAATACCAACAAAGAGATACCATGGGTCAATACCATGGGAAAATACCATCAAGAAATGCCATGGGTCAGTCCCATGGGTTAATACCATGGGTCAATTCTATCCACTTTGACGGGATCAAGAAAGGGAATATTACACCTCCCCAACCAATATACGGCATCCGATTCCTACAATCTTGAAATATTCATCTTCTGCAACATGAAGAATGGGGAGCTTTCTTACCTTTGCCTTGATTTGTCTGATTGATTCTGTATGAGCTTTTGTCCAAGGCTTAGGATTTTTTTTGAGTCTCTGGTTTAGGACAGACCTGTCAATTACAAAATTTGGATAAAAATTGCTTACATAATTTAAGCAACCCAAAAATCTTTGCAGTTGGATTTTATCCAGAATAATGTCTGGAAATTTATCTGCAAATTCAATAGCATGATTTTGTAAAGAAATTAATCCATTTTCTATGGTATGCCCCAGAAATTTGATCTTAGTCTTACATAATTCCATCTTCTTCTTACTTAAGACTAAGCCATTTTTCTTCACTAATCTCATAAAAATCTTTAGATGTCTAAAATGGTCTTGAAGATTTTTAGAGAAGATTAGGAGATCATCGATGTATGCTAGAAGCCATTCTGCATAGCGTTTGAAAATAGAGTCCATTACCTTCTGAAACTTAGAAGGTGTGTGCTTCAATCCGAATGGCATCACATTCTATTCATAGTGGCCTCCAAGAATGCTGAATGCAGTTTTCCACTTGTCTTTCTCGGCTATAGCTACTTGCCAGAAACCAGACTTCAGATCAAACTTAGAAAATATCTTGGCTCCTGCTATCCTTCCCAACAGATCTCCTTTGTGTGGGATAGGATAAGTATCATCTGCAAGAACAGAATTAAGAGGTTTATAGTTAATGACTAACCTGGGGATGCCTCTTATATGTTCACTTCTTTTATTCACATAGAAGCCATAGCAGTTCCAAGGACTGCTTGACTCCCTAATCAGCTGTCTTTGCAGTAGCTGATTTATTTCTTTTTCCCAGAGCTCTCGATATTCTTTGTTCATTGGAATTGCTCTGGATTTGCATGGTCTGCCCGTATATCCGTCTTTGTAGGGCAGTTCAATACTATGCTGTTTCCAGTGCCAAAATGCATTTGGCTCTTCTGCACAGCATTGTTCTTCAAATTGTTTCTGTAGTTCAGCAATTTGTTTCTGAACTACTGCAGAACTCAACTGGTCTTCAATTCTGATCAGGTTCTTGTGGTCTTTTAGTTCTGCAAGACTATCCTCTGATTTTTTGAGTTCCTGCATGGCTTGTACCATAGTGGATATTCTCTGCTTCAAAACATAAGGCAGCTCAATTCTTTTTCCTTTTCCATCAGAAGTAGGCATTGTAATAAAATACCCTGCCTTATTATTTTTGGTTCTCCATGAACCATGAGGCTCTACTGCTGCAAGGAAAACATTTCCTAGGATGCAGTCAACAGGAATGTCAGCCACAACAAATTGTGCTTTTAAATAGTGAGAATCAAAACAAACCATGGCTTTAGGAATCTCATATTCAAGGGTTTTGTCCCCCAACCCCACTATTTTTCTTTTTGCTTTAGCCCAAAACTTGGAGGGGACAAATTTCTTATCAAGGATGTTTACATCTGCACCTGGATCAATTAATGCAGTTACATTATAGGTCTTACCATGCACCAAAATATTCACCTTGGCATGATGGTGGTGGTATTGAACAGTAAGAACCTGCATTTCTCTAAATCCAAAAACAGGATTGTTCAGGAGCAGAATATGAGGGAGTGCCATGAATAATATAATTAGTATTTCTGCCTGAAACAGGATGATTTTCTTCCTGTTTACCTTTTTCTAATTCAGATACTTTGAATTTGAGGGCAGAAATTTCAACTTTCAGCAAGTGTATCTCCTTACTCACCTCCCCCAAAGTGAGTGCACGAAATTTTCTTTGCTGTTGTTGACGAAGATAACTGCATGTGTTATGCTCATAAGAAGTATCCAAGAATAAGGACTTCTTAGAGGGTTTTGCAGAGGAGGAAGAACCAGAAGAAGACTGCAGAAAAGCATCAAGCAGGCGGTTCTTCAAATCACCATCGTCCATGGCTTGGATATGGGAGAAAATCTTCATATCATCCTCAGCGGTTTGAGCCATGAGAACTTTAAATTTTCCTGTAAATTCATCTGCAAGCTGATCATCAGAAGAAAAACCAGAATCTGATGAAGAACAATGTTCACATTGACAATTGTCAAAATCAGGACATTCACAATAAGCATGAACTTCTTCAATATCAGATTCAGAAGAAGAATATTCAGAATTAGAGACAGAAGAAGAGTCTTCTTGGGCTTGTTGGATTAACAAGCGAGGGAAGTCTTCTGTCTTGTGATAACTAGAGCCACATTGTATACATTTATCTTCAATCTTTACTTGCTGTTTACCCTTATATTTCTGTTGGGATTTTTGTCCCAATCCTTTTTTGGATTCTTTAGCATCAGGACATAGATTTGCAGTATGTCCTGTCTTTCCACAAATCCAGCAAGTTATCTGCTGCATCCTTTTCAACTTAACATCTTTAGGATGAATATCATGTGGCTCATAATAATGAGTCTTTGGGACATATTTGGATGAGCGTCCCTTAGCAGGCTTTTTGTAGATCTTGCGAGGCCTTTGAAGTGCAGACAATCTTTTGCTATTTCTGTGATAAGTATAAGGCTGATAACTTCTTGAAGTCTTTTTGGCCCTTTTCTTGGTCTTGCGCCTTTTCACTAATGGATCATCAATTGTGATCCCATACCTGCTGCAAAAAGATTTAGTACCATGCAATCTATTCAGTTTATCAATAGATTTATTCATTTTAGAACTGGTACAAAGAGTAATCAATACTCTGGTTATTATGCTGTACATCTGACCCCATAAATATGTTTCCAGTGGCAACTGGAAAGCATCTTGTAATTTGAGAATATCTACCAGCTTGGAAGGCAATGCTGCAAGGTAGACTTGCTTCCAGAGAATGTTCTTGGGGTCTTTAACCAGGAAGATTCTTTGCATCCAATCTCTATGGAAATCTTCATACTGGTTAATATTGCGACATTTCAGGTTCATCAGAATCATTTCATTTTGATCTGAAATGTTTGGGTCATCTCCACAGAATGTCTGCTGAATTAATGCTGTGAGAGCACCAATCATGTTATTCATGGCTTTGCCATATTCATGAAAACGAACATCTCCATTTTCATCTTTTAACACCTCAGCTTCCATAGAAGATATGAGAGCAGGGGAAGACTCTAGCTCCCACCATCTGGCTAGAGTTCCTGTAAAACATGGAATGAGGGATTTACATGCCTCAACTTCAGATTTTCCATCTATGCACATCAACTTATACTCTGTGATCATCTGATCGATGACTTGTTTGATCTAGGCAGAGGATAAGTTATCTATGTTCCATTCTTTATGACTCTGGGGATAGAAAGTTTCTCTTACATGGATTTTTCCCAGGCCATTTAAATCAGGAGGAGAGTACCTGGTATATTGGGCTTCAAGGGGCTCATATACAGGTAAGACATGATCTTCAGATTCTGATTCATGGAACAAAGAGGCAATAGTCACTTTAAACTTTGGAGAATCTGGAGCAGATTCTTTGGGAAATAAGCTGGGACAGATGGTTTTTTGACATCTTCTGGCAGATCTTTAAATCTGCATTCTGGAATCAGGAAATCCTTTTGATTGTAATACCCTAAGCCATGCTTATCTTTAGGGGATTGCATATTCATAAACATCTCAGTTAGTCTGGGATCTTCATCTTGCAGAGAAGGAACAAGATGCATCATAAGTACATGATCATCTTCATGTGGGAAAGGAATATCAGAACATTTTGGGTTTGGACAGGGTGTAACTGATGTAGAAGGAGGAGCATCACCCGTTCTGGGATTATGGTTCTGATGTCTTATGACCACTTCAGCAAGATGTTTAAGATTTACAGACTGATGACATTGAGGGCATTCAACTTGTAAAGGATTGAAATTGACTAACAAAGCAAACTCAAATAATGCTGTATGATGACAAGAAGTTTTTGCAGTATCTGTACAGTCAGGAGCAATGTACAATGGAGACTTTTTACATTCGGCTTCAATCCTACACCTGTCTATTGTAGATCTTCTTGGGAAAGACAAAGTGGCTGTGGATTGATTTTCTGTGATATTAGCAGAAGTGATTTTTTGTACAGAGAGAGGCTTTGGATTTGGCACAACCCAGTGTTCAGGAAAAGATAGATCCTCCCACTTTATAGCTTGATGTTCAACCTTTTGGTTTTTAGGATCTGTCATAACTACGACACTGGTTTTTGACTCTCTGCTGGGGGCATGGAGGACTGCAGGAAATAGAGTGGTGGTATGGCGAAAACAACCTCTAAATTGTATGGCAATATTATTCCTCTTTTTCTTCATATCAAATCCAGTGGTTTGGATTTGCAATTGCAAAATATCGGCCAATGTTTCATCAAATACATATACAGAGAAGTTGGGATAACAGTCAAACCACACAGGACCATTTGATAATGGTGCAACTATTCCTCCAATTAAGGAATCTGTATACTTGTTATGTGTTAAGTCTCTGACAGTGGCTAACACATATGAATCAACTCCTTGATGGACAAGTGCTTGGATTCCTACTCTGATGCATCCGAGATGCAGGAATTGCGTGCCCAGCTTTCTAGCTTCTGCTTGAAGCTCCTTTGGATTTAATAATGGAATTAACTGTACACGATCAGAATTTTCTTCTATAGAACTAATGGATTCTTTTATTGTTATTCTAGTGGCAGCTTTTAAATGCCAAACACCAAGATCATTATAAACTTGTGAAGCAGAGATCTTGGGTAGAACCCATTTAGCCTGTGGCTCAGTTTCTTCATACAAATGATCTTACTCATTTGTGACTCGACTACTACTAGAAGCAAACATTTCTCTGAGAGGGTCTTGTTGAGCTTTATCTTGCTCTTCAAGTTCTCGGAAAGATACAGATTTTCTGAAAGGGTCCATTTGTACTTCAGAAAATAAAGAGAGAATGATTATAAGAACTTACCTTTTCACGAACCAGTTGACAAACTGCACTGGCTTTGATACCAATTTTACTGCAGGGACCTCTCACACAGGTTTGCACTGCAAACTGCTCAACAGGCAGACTGGCTCACTGAGTTTCTTCTTGCTCCTTTAAGAGACCCTATGCGAACCCATACACGAACCTACTATCACGTTCACACTTCTTTCGGCTCTCTCTGCGACTTCCTTCGCCTTTTCTGGCCTACTCCGTGTCCCTTGGTGATTTCGCGAACGTCTGGCGAACTTTCGGCGATCAAAAAGAAAACAAGACTACCTTAGTGGACATTCATAAAGCTCAGCGAGCATTGATACCATTCTGAATACCGATGTGCATTCCCTTGTTAAGGAAGCCGCCAAAATTAGTGAAGAAATGTGTTCAGGAATCGAAATCATCCCAAAGGGTGCAAATAGTTACAATACATGAATATTATATCAGAAAATACCTGTTAAATGCATAATGCTTTAAAACTTAATTTTGAACTATATGAATGCCTATCAGTTGCAGGATGCTTTAGAACTTTGAATTTTGAACTATTTTTGTGCGTTGTTTGTAGTTTTTCCAGTAGTTGAACTCGTTGTTTAGAGAAAAGCTTGTGAAGGAGCTCATGACTTGGGTTTTTTAATAGTTTGGATCTGAATCATCATGACTTGGGTTTTTTATTAGTTTGGATTTGAAGGACTTGGGTTTGCAGAGTTTTTATTAGTTTCAATGAATGGGTTCACAAATTTTTTTTGTTTGAATTTGTTTCAAGGTCGTTCCTACATACCTGTCAGATCTGGATCCTCCAAAACTCCGTGGAGGACTCAATATGTTGTTCCAGTTGGCCACAACACTTGGGATTTTCATAGAAAATTTGGTTAATTATGGAACTCAGAACATAACACCATGGGGATGGCTTCTTTCTCTAGGTTTGGTTGTTGTTCCTGCACTTT